>UESW01002598.1:110894-157382 GCA_900491605.1 Calamus simplicifolius
AGCTATCAAACTCTACCTTACTTCCAACGACACCAGCATTGGATTAAAATCAGTTATGATGGACTCTCCCATCTTGATAATTAACCTCTCAATGGAGAAAGTTTTAATTAAAAGCAACTTCTATGCTCTATTTCTAAAGAACTTCATCAAATGCGCTACCTTTATTTTGAAGGCGACTTATTCCAAATACACATAAAAGCAGCATTAAACCTCTCAATTAGTTCAACTCTATGCTACGAAAATCTAAGCATATAGTTCAAGGATTGACCAAAGAAAGATTCCAAACTTCTTCATCTCTTCCTCTCAATTTTTGGAAGAGTGCATATACAAATCGGCTGAAAAATTCTTGCCAAGAAAACTATGTTCTTTTTTTATTTTTCATTTTTAGTTCATGGGATTTCAAAGAATCGATTTAATTTTGATTTTTAAACTTTTAATTTTGATAAATAAAATTAAAATTATATTTTTATTTATTTTTAATTTTTTAAATTAATATTTATATTTTATTATTTTTATATTATTAAATTAAAAATTAATTATAATAATATTTGGTTTAATTAAATTAATTTATTTGATTGAACCGATTGACTCACGATTCAAATGTTAAACCGATTCAATTTTTAAAACATTAGACCATTTGAGATGCCCGTCGGCTTGCTTGAGGTAACAGGCAGCGGCGAGGAGGGAGCGGGGAGTAGAAAAAAGTGACAGAGAAAAAAAAAAAAGAGAGCAAAGTTTCCCTTCTTTTAGTCAACTTGAATGACTGCGATTCATCTTGCAGTCGCTTGGACCATAAGTTAATCTATTACAAAATAGTCATAAATTGAAGTGTAGAATAATTTATCTTTATTATGCTATTTAAATTGCAAGTATCCAAATAAATGGATCGATCCTGCAACTGCCAGAACATCTACAAGCCTATTATTCCATAACATCTTGTTTATATTATCATAACCATTATAATGGTAGGGTAGATTTTCTCTACCATTCTTTCAGCATGATTGGCAGTTCATCAAATGTGATCTTCTTGCAATTCTTTAACCAGGCTACTTTGAAGCGGCGGGCAGCTAATAGGATTCGGAGGGTAGCTGATGCTGAGGGGAATTATCTTGAGGACTTCCATTCTATTCGGACTCAGTTTCTTCACTTCTTTCAGTCTAGATGGTCTGAGTCCACTGGTGTTGGGGCTCCGGTCATCCAGGTATCTAATTTTAGGAAGGTTTCCTCCTCGGATAATGCCATGCTTGTCAAGCCGATCCATATGGAGGAGGTTCGCCAGGCCCTTTGGGAGCTTGGTCAGGATAAGGCCCCTGGGCCGGATGGGTTTCTGCCCTTCTTTTTTGATACTATTGGGATATTGTTGGGCAGGAGGTGGTTCAGGCTATCTAGATTGTCTTCCAATTGAAGCACATTCCAGTGGAATGGAATCGGACCCTTATTACTCTTGTGCCAAAGCGCTTGGATGCTTCTCTACCTCAGCATTTTAGGCCGATCAGTCTGTGCACTACTTTGAATAAGGTATGTGCCCGCCTTTTAGCCAGCCGCCTTCGTGTGGTGATTCCCCGTCTTATTTCTGTGGAACAAGGGGCGTTCATTAGAGGTCATTCTATCTCGGACAATGTCCTCATCACTTAGGAGTTTATGCATG
The DNA here is from genome assembly GCA_900491605.1 of Calamus simplicifolius. Classification (NCBI taxonomy): domain Eukaryota; kingdom Viridiplantae; phylum Streptophyta; class Magnoliopsida; order Arecales; family Arecaceae; genus Calamus; species Calamus simplicifolius. The sequence continues at coordinate 112,543 of UESW01002598.1, forward strand.
ATTTCCATAGATCCCCTGCCAGATGGTGTCTTATGGCTGTTAAGCTTGATATGGAGAGAGCTTATGATAGACTGAGTTGGGCCTTCTTGCACTGATCTCTTCAGGAGTTCGGGTTCGATGAGCTATTTATTAAGTGGGTTATGACTTGTATATAGAGGCCTTCTTTCTTTCTGATCATTAATGGGAGCCTGACCGAGTTTTTTTATTCTTCTATGGGATTATGTCAAGGGTGCCCTTTATCTCCTATTTTGTTCATTCTGGCTGCGGATGATCTTTCTTGAGCTTTCCATCAGGCTCAGCAGAATCGAAGGATTATCCCTTTTATGGTGGGGCCTGAGGGCCCTTCCGTCTCTCATCTTCTGTTTGCCAATGATTGCATTCTTCTGGGTCAGGCTTCTACTGATAATGCGGCTTCCTTCGATTCCATTATTCAGTGTTATTGTCAGGCTTCGGGGCAGAAGGTCAACCTTCTTAAGTCTTCTATTTGCTTCAGCCTCAAGACTTCCAGTTCCACCAGAGAAGCTATTATCAATCTGTTGGGTATATCTACTCAGACTGACCGATTTATGTATCTGGGGATCCCCATAACTGGTAGACGTCCCTGTTGTTCTGACTATGTGGATCTTGAGAGGCATGTTCGTCAGCGTATTGAGGGTTGGCATGTCACTGGCTTATCCATGATGGCTAGGGTCACATTATTCGGTCGGTTCTTTCCTCCCTTCCCTTTATTTGTTTTCGAATGCGGCCATCCCGACTACTTGTCTAAGGAGGATAGAGAGATGCTTTAGAGATTTTCTATGGGCTTCTATGCAAGATGGGCATGGCATCCACCTTCTATCTTGGGACATAATCTGTATGCCAATTCAAGAAGGTGGTCTCGGAATCCAATCCCTGATGGTTAGGCGTCAAGCTCTATTGGCCAGACATGCATCACATTTCCTCATGAAGCGCAATGTCTTTGGAGCTCAGTGATGCGTGCGAGGTATGGTGATTGGAATTCCGGGGAGCATATAATGCCGCCCCAGGGTGTTCCTCCTTTTGGAAGGAGGTGTGTCAGTATGATGATTCTATCCTGAAGAATATCTCTTGGATGATTGGTGATGGTCATTCTATTGATGTTATTCATGATTCTTGGATTTCTGAGCTCTCTCTATCTCGGTGGCCCTCTTTTATCAGTATTGATGTCCCCTCTGACTTGAGGGTTAAGGATTTGATTTTATCAGATTCCCACTCCTGGCATACCCCCATGGTGACCCATTTCTTAGGCGAGGAACTCTCTCAGTGGATTCTCTCGATTCCTCTTATCTCTAGTCCCTCGGCTGACGTCAGGCTTTAGTAGAGATCCTCTCTTTCTAGGGCCCCTTTCAGGGACCTTATGAAGTTTTTTAGGCCTCAGCCCCAGTGCACGAAGGATGCTGCTTGGATCTGGTCGCTCCCCACCCTTCCCAGGGTTTAGCTGTTTATTTGGAAGCTTCTTTGGGACTGCCTTCCGACGAGTGCCTTGTTCTCTCGTAGGGGTGTGCCAATCCAACCGATATGCCTTCTGTGTGGATTGGAGGATGAGTCTACTGACCATGCTATCTTCATATGTCCTAGAGCTAGACGGATTTGGCACCTGATGGGTTATATTAGCAAAGTGGATGCTTCTGTTTCCCCTCGTTCCCTCTTCTTTCATGATCTCCGAAGGGCCCCTCAGCATAAATATGGTCTTTGGGCGGTCACAGCTTACCAGATTTGGCTATCGAGGAACCAGCTTATATTCTCGGAGGACTTTATTTCTTCACAGCGGCTTGTGTGGAAGATCAGATCGTTATCTACGGACTGTGCCCGTGCTATTCAAGCGGTTGGTTCTGACTCCTTTGGCCTCTAGGGTTCTCCAGCTGCTTAGCAGCAAACCGACGTACAGTTTTCATTTCCTGGGAGCCCCCCTCCAGGGTTCATCAAAATCAACTTTGATGAGAGTGTCCGTGGTAGATTTGCTGGTTCGGCCTTTATCATCCGTAGGCCTCAGGGTCATATGCTGGTAGCGGGTGGATTTGGTACCCTTGATTACTCCGTCCCTATGATCGAGCTTTATGCTACTTGGGCATGTATTACTTATGCTTCTCAGATTCTACATGCTCATAGACTAGTGATCGAGGGTGATTCTATGATGGTCATTAGGTGGCTATGGAAGGAAAATGTTGCTGAAGCCCCACTAATCCGGTTCTCAGGGACATATGGTCCATCTTATAGGAAGTAGATTCTGCCCAGATTCGTCATATATACTATGAAGCCAATTCGGCTGCTGACTGGGCGGCGGCTTCAGTGGCTCAGCACACTGGCTATTGGATATGGAGGCAGGGTGACCCTTGTCCTTCTGTTTGTTGCAAATTTTGTATTCTGATGAATCTGGACTGATTCATACTAGACTTGTGTGATCGCCTGCTTGTACCAAAAAAAAAAAGTGATCTTCTTGCACTCTTGGGATCGAATATGGTACATGCATCCAGATTGAACTATGCCTGATCAGAATTGTGACTTTAGACCAATTTGCTTTCCAGATAGCGTGTTCAAAATATTATCAAAGGTTCTCGCAACTGGATCAACACGGTACGGGCTTCTGAATTTGATCGACGGCATGCAGTCGGTATATACCGAAGGTATCGGATAGCTGGAAGCGAAGTCGGGTTAATGGAGTATTATCACATGATTCCATTTTGAAAAGGCCTGGTGGACTGGGCTGGGATTTTTCTTCTTCTTATCGTAGTGTGGAAAGGCTTCCTCCTGGCGAAGTGGAGACAGTGCAGGACGAAAATGGGTTTTCACGGCGCTGGTAGCACGGCCGGCGCCAGCGCAGTCATTGTCATGAAGATGCGTCGCCTCTTTTTTTTTTGGTACAAAAGATGCGTCGCCTTTGGCATACATAGTTCGTGACGAAACCGACAATTCGCTGTTTAGTAATTGGCTCCGAAGTTCATTTTGCTGGCCTTTAAAGTAGCGGTGGAGTAAAGATTAATTTATGCAAAAGCTTCTTAGATCTCATTTAGGAATGTTTTTAGGATCAAAAGGGATTTTTCAAGTTTAGAAAGTATTTTTGGAATATAAAAAAAATTTGATAATATATTTATATAGCTTTACTTAATTTTATTTGACAAAAGTTTCAACCTAAAGCTTCTACCTAAAAGAAGCATGGAATCCCATTGAGCTATTTTCATTAAATTTGGAGTTAGAATTAATTGATGGCCAGTGACCAATTTTAGTTGCTTAGTCCAACATGAAATTTTGTTGGCTCAGATAAGATTATGAAATAGATCTAGGAAAAAAAGTAGGCTTCACTTGGATGTAGAATTCTTTTTTATTTAAAAAAAATTATTCTAGCTCGGTTCAAATATATATATATATATATATATAGAGAGAGGGAGAAGAGAGGAATATAAACTTAGCTACATTCAGACGTAACCAAATTCAACATATGAAGCTATCCTATCTTTTTTTACTTATTTCTATTTTTAAGATTTATGAAATATGTGCATCCAAAATAAAAAAGATCGGTTGATCGAATGTATACTTGACATTCAATATGAAAATAATTAATATATATATATATATATATATTCCTGAATAAAGTAGAGTAGAGGAAGTAGATTCATATAGCCATTCTCATGTAATTGAAAAAAGGCTTAGATGAATTAAATTGAATTATATATTGATGCGGGGGAAAATTGTTGCTGCATTAATAAACGTGCATGCCAACTGATGGGGGCAATAGACCCCATGGGCTGTAATAACCACACCTGGACTCGGCCTTGACTTCTACTCGACCCTGGCTTTCCCAAGGCGGCCTCGTCTTCGACTCGACCCCAGCTTCCTAAGCGGCCCCGGCTTCTAAGGCGGCCCTTCCTCCAGAGTCAGCCTTCTCTACTCATCCCGGAGTCAGCCTTCTCTACTTCGCCTCGGCCTAGACTTCTACTCAGCCCCTCGGATTCAGCCTACTCGGCCTCGGCCTCGACATCTACTCGGCCCCCCAGATTCGGCCTTTGGAGTCAGCCTACTTGGCCTCGGCCTCAACTTCTGCTCGGCCTCAGTAACCGACCCCAGTGTCGACCTCCATCGACCGACTTCGGCGTTGGCCTTTCCGATCGACAACTCCAGCGTCAGCCCATCCATCGACGCTAGCGTCAGCACCGATCCTAGGGTCGGTCTTGCCCAATGAGATATCAGTAGGCGTAGTTCATAACGGCCATCCATCTTCATACCCCGATCTGAGTATCATTGTTGTCTCATACCACACCAAATATTTCGAAGGATGAACCTCCCTAATTATGGAGATCTCAAATTAAACCTCCTTAAACGGAAATGGAAGCCAAATACGCCCTCCGACAATGATTAACATAGTTTTGGACTTTTGATAAGATTGATCAATTACCAATCCCATAACCGACAAGATTCTGATCATATTAAGTAACTATTTGTCATCTTAATGGCACTTAAATACCACATCCTAGACCCCCAGGTATGCTTTTTCATAAACACAACTCGAGAAGAGGTGATTAGAGCATCTTTTGTGAGAACCTTCTTCTCTTATCTGCTCGCTGAAGATTTTTACTGATTTGAGCATCGAAGGGTCTTTCACAGGAACCACCCCTGTGATTCCTATGCGAGGACTTGTCTTGTAGGTTCATCAGCCGCGAGATCATCGTTCGGATTCCGATCGACCTCGTCCCCAGACCAAAAAATAAAATTAGCAGCAATATATATATATATGCATGCATGTATGTATGTGTATGTACATATGTACACAAATAAACATACATACATAATCCACACACATGCACATACATAGTCTAAATTAGCACGATAGAAAGTTGCTGAATTTAATTTGAAATTTTGTAAGTTTGGACCATTATTGGATACAAAAAATTCCTAATCGAATTGTAAATGAGGGAGAAAAAGAAACCCAAGCATGAGAAACCCAATTTGAAATCCACAATTGTATCATATGCGATAGAAAAATAAAAATTTGATAATTAAATTAGGTTGGATATGATAGTGTATAATCTGACCCAACGTTTAATTATACCTACTTGCATTGAAACTTATGGATTCGAAACACATAGACAATTATATTTAACATTTTAATATAATATTTTAAATAATAATAGAACATAATAAATATTATATAAAAAAGTTAACAATAATATAATTATATAAGATGAAATATCATAATGTAATAATATTATAATATAATAATATTATATTATATATTGTTCAATGTTAGAACAATGATCATTACACTTTCTAATAATAATTATAATATAATTATTAGCTAATAAAAATATTATATTATAATAATTATAATATAATAATATAGTTATATTTTTTACAATAAATATAATATTATAATATGATATCTTATAATACTATCATAATTAGTTGAAAGAATTTTTATATTTAAAAATATTTTAACAACCAAATATATATTAAAATTTTTAGTAATACAGAGCCAAAATTTTACTGCCCATAGCTTTGTCAAATAGAACCGAACAGAGCAGAGACAATGAGGCCGCAATGGACGCGGAGAGAGGAGAACGGCTAGAGGAGGATTCAACGATATTACGTCACCATTAGATCTTGGAGCCAAGCTGGGAGGATATTGGCAAAAAATTTTATTTAAAAAAATAAAAGGAAAAAATATCGGCAATCGAACCATACCTTCGGGGCTGGGCTTCACGGCTTTCCGATGATCGAACCCGACGGAAACCAGTGGTTTCTCTGTCACGCCAGAATAGTCCGTCACCGTCTTCCTCGACTCCCTCCGCTTCGGCCACCAGCTCGACCTCTATATGACGAACTCCTCCTCACCCTCCTCCTCCTCCCCCGCCGCCACCGTCGCCGCCGCTGATGTCACTATAACCAAACCCCCCACCTCCGCTCCTCCATACTCCGCTGGCGCGACGAACTCCGGCCACACGTCGTCTGCGACCTTCTTCGCGTACTCCTCCCTTAGATGTTCGTACTCCAAAGGCTGGATCACAGTCGGATTATTCGCCAAGGACGATGCGGATCCGCCTGATGTAGCTGATCCTACGTCATCAAAGTAAATGGTAAGGGAAACGATGAACTGACAGAGCCCAACCTTGACTTTGTGGGATGGCCTCGGCCTCGGAGGCCCCTCTCGGCCTCCGAGGTCCCCCCTCGTCTCTGAGGTTTCCCTTAGCCTTAAGCGTCAGCTTTGACCTCGGCCTCGAGCTTGCGTCTCGGTCCGGCCACCAGGGCTAGCAACCTGTTGCCTCGAGCCACCTGACACGCCCACGTGGCCCACCAATCGCCTGCAGCGACCACGTGACCCACCACTAGCCTGCAACAGCACGTGGCCATACTTCGTAATGGCGCACGCCAGATGCAACCATATCCTCCTGCCACCTACAGCGTTGTGCTCGGCAGGTGGCAGGCAAGGAAGGACACCTCTGACAGGCGGTTGCGACCCGTCACTGTCATCCTTGCTTCCCATCTATTAGTGGATAAGGGCACCTCAAACTCAGCAACCTTCTAGATGCGAGAAAAAAGAGACTGTCGGATAGGTATAAAAGCCCATAATCGTAACGAGGGAAGGGGCCTGAACTCTAGTTCTCTAGCTGATTTCTGCTAGCTAACTCTTGTCTGTTCCTGAGTGGCTGACTTGAGCGTCGGAGGGTCCCCATCGGAGCATCCGGTCTCCGAGGACTTTTCTTGCAGGAGCCTGGCAAGGGAGATCTTCGTTTTCCGGCGTTCAAGGAAGGTGACTTAGCATCAACAGATTGGCGCACCAGGTAGGGGAATTAAGAGAAAAGAGCTTCGAACCAGTCGGCGACAACTTCTCTTTCCCTGAGCTCCCAAACAATGGTGACGACTCATGCGCAAGAAGTCTCCACCAATCACGCCAGAGGGCAGCGTCAGGGTGCTGACCCGCTAGTGGTTGGCCCATCCGCTCCCCTGGCCGACGTCCCTGCACTACCACCACAACAGCTTCAAGAAGACCGCCTCGCCGCCCTAACCATGCAAGTCCAGTCCTTGGTGGTGGCAGTTCAAGTCCTGCAGCAGCAACCGACGGCCACATAGCAGCCAGGACCACTCCCTTCAGTTCTGGGAGTGGTCCAACCAAGCCAGCACTCTTCTCGGGGGAGGTCACCCATCCGAGAGGCTCGCCACCGTCGCACTTCACCCAGGCCTCACGTTGGGAAGCCTCCAAGAGGCCCCGATCGCCCTCCCGACACACCAGTGCTTCTCCCAAGCGGCGGCACGGGAGGGAGGCAGAGCGTCCCCATCAGCATCGCCGCCATTCTTCCCCCTCCTCAGAATCCTCGAGGGAGGGGTCCTTCGACAGCCGAATAGCCCACCGGGCTGAGCGCCGGCTCGACGAATACAATCAACGGCTGGAGGAGCTCAGCCGCCGGATCACCAACCCACCAGAGGCGGACTATGACAGCCGGCCACCGATCCCCTAGACCATTTGGAGAGTTATCACCAACCCACCTAGGGGGCAACCAACTCACTCCTCTGCATCGCCTTCCCTGCCACCTTGAAGAAGGCTGCTCGAGCCTGGTACTCCCGTCTGCCGCCACGGAGTATCAACTCCTTCCGCCAGCTGGAGAGGGCCTTCCTGGCCCATTTTAATGCCTGCTAGAAGATTACAAGAGTAGCAGACAGTCTTTTCTCTGTCCAGCAAAAGGGTGGCGAGTCCCTGCGGGACTATGTTGCTCGATTTAAATAGGTAGCCCTAGATGTCTACAACCTTGAGGACTTTGTGGCCACTTTGGCCTTGAAGCGGGGGCTTCGTCCCTCCCGCTTTGCATATTCTCTTGACAAGAAGCCACCGGGCTCCTACACCAAACTCTTGAGCTGGGCCTATAAGTACATCCGCACCGACGAGGCTGACTCCTCCCGGCGCGAGGCTAATGGAAGCACCACTAAGAAGCCGGCTCGTCCACAGCCTGCTGAAGTTCGTCCTAGGAGGCCCGAGCCTCCTCGCCGACCAGACAATCATCCTCGGGCTCCCACGCCGAGGGATGACCCATTCACCCCCCTGCTTGCTCCCATTTCCCACATCTTGCTGGAGATCAAGGGCGAGTCATACCTGCCACGCCCTCCTCCGCTGAACCCGAAGACCCCCTGCAACAAGAACCTATACTTCCGCTACTATCAGGACCACGGCCACGACACCGATACTGTCGCCAGCTGGTGAAGGTGATAGAGGACCTTATCCAGCGAGGCCACATGGGGAAATTCATTCAGAGGAACAACCCGAGTGCCCCTGGTCCGTCAGCACCTCCCCGTCGATGATCGACAATGCTATGACCGAGAAGACAGTGGCTATGATTTCCTGGGAGCAGGTGGCCCATCCAAGAGGCCGAGGGGGGAGGGAGAGTTAGATTCTGTAATCCCTTTTTCTAAAAGGGACTTAGAGGGCGTGGTCAACAAAAATGATGATAGCGTTTTTGTGTCCATGACGATCGCTAAACATCCTGTAAAAAGAATTCTGGTTGACAGTGGAAGCTCGGTGGACGTGTTGACTTATGACGCCTTTGTTCGTATGGACCTATCTCCCGAGTCACTTCGGCCCGTTGCCACCTCCTTGATGGGTTTTACCGGGGACCCTATGAAGGTCGAGGGAGAGATCAGTCTCCCTGTCATGGTCGGCACGCCCCCACATCAAAGTATAGTATTTATGAGCTTCCTCGTGGTCCGGGTGCCCCTTGCTTACAACGCCATCCTCGAAAGGCCCGGACTTAACCTCCTGGATGCTGTCATCTCCACCAAAAGGATCCTCGTGAGGTTTCCCACCAGCGAAGGGGTCGGGGAGATGCGGAGAGAGCAGAACCCGCCACGCTTTGCTACCACATGGCCCCCAGTCCTCAAGGGGCGGTATCTGCACCTATACCAGAAGCACTGGATCCCCAAGACTCAGAAAGAAGAGGGGAGCCGATCGAGCACCTGCTGGCTTTCCCCCTAGGGGAGGACCTGATGAAGACAATCCAGATCGGGGCTCTACTTCCGGAGGAGGCCCGTGATCAACTCCTCGTTTTCCTGCAAGCCAACGCGGACATCTTCGCGTGGTCGGCATCAAATATGCCGGGCATCCCGGAGGAGGTGATTACCCACCAGCTCAATATCAAACCGAAGTGCCGACCCATTCGACAAAAGAAAAGGAGCTTCACCCAAGATAGGCAGAGGGCCATAGACGAGGAGGTGCATAAGATAGTGGTGGCCGGCCACATTCTCGAGGTGCATTACACCGACTGGCTGGCAAATGTCGTCATGGTCTGCAAGGCCAGTGGGAGTTGGAAGATGTGCATGAACTTCATCGACCTTAACAAAGCGTGCCCCAAGGACAGCATCCCACTGCCTCGGATCGACTGGTGGATGCCACATCCGGCTATGAGACCCTCAGCTTCATGGACACATTCTCGGGGTACAACCAGATCAAAATGGACCCGACCGATGAGGAGGCAACCTCCTTTGTAACCAAAAAGGGGATATACTGCTACAAGGTGATGCCATTTGGGTTAAAGAATTCAGGGGCTACCTATCAGAGGTTGATGAACAAGGTCTTTGAGGACCAGATCGGGCGTAATATGGAGGTATACATGGACAACATGCTGACCAAGAGCGCCCGAGTTGCTGATCATGTTACCGACTTCGGCAACCTCCGTCGATAGCAGATGAGGCTGAACCCCCGCAAGTGTGCCTTCGGAGTTACAGCAGGCAAGTTCCTAGGCTTCATGGTGACACAACGGGGAATCAAAGCCAATCCTGACAAGATCCAAGCCATTCTGGACATGAGGCCCCCAGCTAACAAAAAGAAGGTGCAGTGCTTAACCAGAAGGGTAGCAGCTTTGAGCCGTTTCTTATCCAAATCGGCAGAAAGGTGTCAACCTTTCTTCAAGGCATTGCGCAAGGTCAACAGCTTCGAGTGGACGAAGGAATGCTAGGAGGCCTTCGAAGAGCTGAATAAATTTTTATCCACTCCTCCACTATTGTCCAAACCAAGAGGCGGGAAGGAGCTTTTTCTGTATCTCACAGCCTCCCCCGAGACCTTCAGTTCTGTACTTATTCGCATGGATGCCGATGGGGCACAGAAGCTAGTCTACTACACCAGCAAGGTACTCTATGATGCCGAGATCATGTACTCTCAGACCGGGAAGATTATATTTGCCTTGATTGTTTCAGTCCAATGCTTCCAACCTTACTTCCAAGCTCATCCGATCGTAGTGCTCATGGACCAACCCCTCCGAACCATCTTGTCCCATTCTGACACCTCCGATCGGTTGGCCAAATGGGCCATCAAGCTGGGGGAGTTCGACTTGTCCATCCGGCCAAGATCTGCGATGAAGTCCTAAGTGTTAGCCAATTTTTTGGTCGAATGCACGTGGGCCAAAGAGCATCTGGAGGAGCTATGCCCAGAGGCACGCATGGAGTCTACCACGGCTGAGGCAGGAGAGGAAGACTGGATCCTTCACGTTGATGGAGCATCGAATTCCTAGGGGAGTGGGGCTGGACTCATCCTTGCGAGCCTTTAGGGGGAGGTGGTGGAGTATGCCCTCCGATTCCTTTTCCCAGCCACCAATAACCAAGCAGAATATGAAGCCTTGCTGGCGGGGATGAAGTTAGTCAGGGAGCTCGGTGCGAGGCGTCTGAGGGCCTTTACGGACTCTTAGCTTGTCTCTGGACAGGTCGCTGGGGAGTACGAGGCCAGAGACCCGACTATATCCCGATACCTAAGCAGGGTGCAATCCCAGGCCTCTCAGTTTCTTTACTTCCGTGTCAGTTAAATTCCTTGGGTGGAGAATGCCAGGGCTGATGCGCTATCCCGCTTGGCCACTTCAGCCGACGGAACCTTGGGAAGGACGTACATGGAGCACCTGCAAGTCCCGAGCATTGAGGCGGCAGAGGAGGCTCTGCCGATCGAGCAGGAGCCCTCTTGGGTGGATGCTTATGTGCGGTACTTGACCGATGGTGCCCTCCCTGAAGACCCGACCGAGGCAAGACTACTCAAGCGGCGGGCCCCGAAGTTCTTGCTAATGGACGGGAAGCTCTACCGAAGATCATTCTCGTACCCGATCCTCAAGTGCGTTGGCCCCGCGGAAGCTGATTACATCCTGAGAAATCCATGAGGACATATGCGAAAGTCATCTGGAGGCAGAGCCCTGGCGTACAAGGCCCTGCGGCAGGGGTACTACTGGCTGACCATAAGGGAAGACGCGGCCGAGCTCATCAAGAGGTGCGATAGTTGTCAGCGCCATGCCAACATTCAGTGGCAGCCGACGTCTCAACTGACCCCCCTGGCGGCACGTTGGCCCTTCGCCCAGTGGGGGATGGACATCTTGGGGCTGTTCCCTCCAGCCTCCGGTCAGTGCAAGTTCCTATTGGTGGCCGTTGACCACTTCACCAAATGGATCGAGGCCGAGGCACTCGCCAAGATCATCGAGGGCAAGGTGAGGTCCTTCTTCTGGAAGTCCATAATATGCCAGTTCGGGCTACCGCATACCTTGGTCACCGACAACGGTCAGCAGTTCGACAATGCGCCTTTCGAGGATTCTGCACCGAGCTAGATATCCATCAACGGTTCACCTCTGTAGGGCATCCTCAGACCAATGGAGCAGCCGAGGTGACCAACCGCATTATTCTCCAAGGATTAAGAGCCCGGCTGGATGACTGCAGAGGACGGTGGGTAGAGGAGCTCCACAACGTACTATAGGCCTACCACACAACGCCGTGAGCACCCACTGGCGAGACTCCCTTCAGCCTCATCTTTGGGTCTGAAGCCGTCATTCTGATGGAGATCGGCTCTCCGAGCCCCGGGGTGGAGGCATACAGTGAGAATGACAACCCGAACTAGTTGTGGGCCAACCTAGACCTGGTGGAGGAGGTGCAGGACCTAGCGCGACTCCGGATGGCAGCCTACCGACTGCGAGTGGTCAGGTATTACAACACTCGCGTCCGCCCCAAGACCTTTTTGCCGGGGGACCTAGTCCTCGGCAAGCCAAAGTTTCGAAACCAACGGAAGGAGGCAAATTAGCGCCGAACTGGGAAGGACCCTATCGGGTTACGGAGGCGCTCCACCATGGAGCGTACAAGATTGAAGGGCTGGATGGAAAGCCACTCCCACGGACGTGGAACATTGACAACCTCCGTCGATATTATTAGTAGTGTGCCCTCTCTTTACATTAAATTTCATGCTTGAATTCTTCTGGGCTTTCGCCCCGCACTTGACATTAAGGAATGAGTTTGAGTAACCCAGTTTTTTAGCAAAAGCCCGAGGCCAGCTTGGCACAAAAAGTCCAATGTACCATTGGCACCGAAGACCGATGTACCATCGGCATCGAAGATCGATGTACCATCGGCTCCTAAAAGCTCGAGGCCAGCTCGGCATAGAAAGTCCAATGTACCATTGGCACCGAAGATCTATGTACCATCGACATCAAAGACTGGTGTACCACTGGCTCCCAAAAGCTCGAGGCCAGCTCAACACAGAAAGTCTAATGTACCATTGGCATCGAAGACCGATGTACCATCGGCACCAAAGACCGGTGTACCATCGGCTCCCAAAAGTCCGAGGCCAGCTCGGCACAGAAAGTCCAATATACCATTGGCACCGAAGACCGATGTATCATCATCACTGAAGACCAATGATGTACCATCGGCTCCCAAAAGCTCGAGGCTAGCTCAGCACAGAAAGTCCAATGTACCATTGGCACCGAAGACCAATATACCATCGGCACCGAAGACTGATGTACCATCGGCTCCTAAAAGCCCAGACCAGCTCGGCACAGAAAGTTCAATGTACCATTGGCACCGAAGACCGATGTACCATCAGCATCGAAGACCGATGTACCATCGGCTCCCAAAAGCTCGAGGCCAGCTCAACACAGAAAGTCCAATGTACCATTGGTATCGAAGACCGATGTACCATCGACACCGAAGATCGATGTACCACCAGCTCCCAAAAGCCCGAGGCCAGCTCGGCACAGAAAGTTCAATGTACCATTGGCACCAAAGACCGATGTACCATCAGCACCAAAGACCGGTGTACCATCGGCTCCCAAAAGCCCGAGGCTAGCTCGGCACAGAAAGTCCAATGTACCATTGGCACCGAAGACTGATGTACCATCAGCACCGAAGACCGTGTACCACCAGCTCCCAAAAGCACGAGGCCAGCTCAGCACAGAAGGTCCGATGTACCATCGGCATAGAAGACCGGTGTACCACCGGCTCCCAAAAGCTCGAGGCCAGCTCAGCACAGAAAGTTCGATGTACCATCGGTCCCTAGAAAGCCTGATGTACCATCGATTCCCAGAAGTCCGAGTCTTTCTCGGCATCCCGAGGCTAATGTCCCGTCGGTCCCCAGAAGCTCGAGTCTTCCTCGGTGTCCCAAGGCCGATGTTCCATCAGCCCTCAAAGGTCCGAGTCGGTCACTGTTCGAAGACATTCCAATGGAATAGAGGTTCCCATCGGCATCAGACCGTTGCCCCATCGGTGCCTGGTGGCACGAGGCCAGTGTAGTCCTTGTCTAGGTCTTGGCTCTCCCGAGGGTCCGGCCCTATATGACTAAAGCGAGGTCGCTCGTGGATGGGTAGAAGCTGCCCTGGTGCCGACGAAGCCCCAAGGGGTCCCACGTCAGTGACCCGAGGTTTCAAAAGTAACACATTGTAGTTGACCAAAAATAATTTCATTGATGATAGTGTTTACAAAATGCCGACTGAGTCGGACTTAGTACAAAAACAAGAGAAAACGACAAGGTCAAGGGTCGGCTGTGGGCTCGTTGTTGGAAGGGCCCCCTTGGACCCTTGGTCCGACTCGACATCCATGGTCTGAGGGAGGTCTAGAACCCAGGCCACTTTCTTTCTAGCATCGCGGAACCCCTGGAGGTAGGCGTTCGCGTTGGCCTAAGCCAGCTCATCGGCGAAGCACTCTGACCCCTTGAACTCTTCAACCGCCGCTACGACTCGGGCCTCGGCGGCAGCCTCTGCTTCTCGGGCTCACGCCTCCTTCTCCTCTGCAATGGAGACCGCCTCCCTCTCGTCCTCTTTGGCATGCGCGGCCCTGGCCTCAACCGCCTGGATGGCCGAGTCTAGCTCGGCGATATGGAGGTCCCGGTCCTCGATGGTGCTCTCGGCCTCGCAGAGTTGACTGAGTGCCACCCAGAGCTGGTTGGCTTCGGCCTCCGTTCGAATGGCGGCCCCCCTTGCCTCGGTTGCATGGTCATTTCTCGCCACCTCCAAAGCCCTTTCTAATGCCTCCATGGCCCTCTCCGCTGCCTCGGCTCGGGCCTGAGCCTCCTCGACGTCCCCCGGGCCTGAAGGATGAGGGCCTCCCCCTCGTTGATCACATCCCTGGTGGCTCCTAGGGAGTTTGTCACCTGCATCTAAGTCATCAGCCATGCAAACCATCAGGTAGCTAAGGGCCGAAGAGTCACTTACCTGGACGAGGGCTGAGAAGGCTTCCTTGAAGAATCTGGATGCCCCCAGATTCCTAAGCTCCTCCTGGAACTCGGGCAGCATGACTTGGGACATGAGCCGCTTCACTCGATGCCCATCGTTCATGAGAGAGAACCCACGGGGGGTTGGTTCGACCCTGCTCCCCTCGGCGGTCTCGATGCACTTGGGCTCGGCATGCGGAGGGCTGCCTACCGGCATTTCCTCTAGGGGCAAGCTCACCGCCGCGGTGGGCCCCACGCTCTGATCCTGCTCTACCTCCATTGGGGCTGGCTCGGCGGGTGCCTGGGGCTCCTCTGCCGCCCCCTCGACCCTCACCTTCGGGGGGGTGTCGGCTGTCAAGTCCATCGGCGCAATCGGAGACTCTTGGAACTCGGGAGGCAGGGAAACCCGTGCCATCGGACTTGGGGGCCGGGGCCTGCTGCCTCTCGCTTGGCCTTCCCTTGGCCCTCATTCTCTTGATGGCAGCCTTCCTAAGCTTAGCAACTGGGACCTTCATCACTGCGCAATGTCGGTCGGAGTTAGTAAAAAAAAAGGGGAAAGAAAAGAAAGAGAGAGAGAAGGAAATTTGGCTAAGTACAGGGACATCTGTTACTCACCGCTTCGGGTGGTGAGGCCTGCCAGCCGGAGATTATCCTCCAATAGAAGCATGTTGTACCTGGGGATGTCGGCGGTCAATAGTTGCCCCAGTGCTTCTTTGTCTCCCGAGAGAACGGTGGAGTTCATGTTGGGCCGAAGGTCAGGGTCCCCCCACTCGGCTTAACTTGGTCAAGGTCCGCAAAGAAGAACCGGGACTTCCATCCCTTGACGGAGGAGGAGAGGAGCAACTTGAGGACACGGCCGGGTCGGGACTAGAACAGCCACCAACCTGCCTACTGCCTAAGGGTGTAGAAGCTACGGAAGAGGGAGAGTCGGGGGGTAACTTGGAGATGGTGGCAGAGGACAATAAAAGCACAAATGGTTCGAAGGGAGGTCAGGACCAGCTGGGCGGGAGTCAAGGAGTAATAGTCCAAAAGATTGATGAAGAAATGATGAAAAGGTTGGCAGAGGCCTAACCTAAAGGATATTTCGTAGATGGCCACTCTACCGGGCCGGGAGGAGACCACCAACCCTGTCGTCGGGGGTCGGAAAGAAAAGCCCGATGTCTTGGGAGATCTAGTAACGGGCCCTAATCTTAGCCAGATCCTGGCCTGTTACTGTGGAGGCAGTCCCCGTCGGGGATTCCGCCCCCACCCTTTGAGAGGTGCCGGCGGCCGCCCGGTGCCTCCGTGTTGGAGCCCTGTGGGCGGCTTGCCGTTGAGCAATAGGAGCATGATCCTCCGGATGAAGGACCATGAGGGAGTAGGAGAAGGAGAGGCATGAAGCCTCGCGGGAGAAATCCGGTCCTCGGGATCAACCGACGAGGACCAGGAGGGAGAAGAAACCATGGCGAAGGTTTGAAGGAGGGGGAAGGCTTCGGGAAGATGGAGGAGCTAACTTGTGACAAAAATGGTGAACACCGGTTCTCGGGTTGCAGGGGAGGTCAAGGGACAGAAGAAGATGAAGACAGCTGAAGCAAAGTGGCAAAATCTGGCCTTTGCCTAGGTTTTATTAGTTTTCAAATCATCCCGCCTCTTTTGGCCAGCCACACGGACCCTCGCTATAGGCTTGAACGCCTCGGCAGGCACCCGCGCATGAGACGATCCGCCTCTGGCCAATGACGGGACACCGATGACGTCAGCGTCATGATGACAATGATGGCACCCGCTTTTCGTGGGTTCCGAGAGAGCGGCCTCGCCTTGAGACCGTCACTACAGATCAGACAGATGACAGTGACTGCCCCTTCACATCCCCTGGGTCGCCCGTGCTAAGCTATCGCAGCGCCCAGTGACACATGTCCAGGGGCGGTTGGCTTCGGACGGGGATCAGCCACTTGGGAGGTGGCACCCCTTCCGCTTTGCCAGGGTGGGCTCGCTTTGTCTCAGGGGCGAGGGGGCATCTGATGTGGTTGATCCTACATTGTCAAAGTAAAAGGTAAGCAAACGGTGAACTGACGGAGCCCAACCTCGGCCTCGTGGGATGGCCTCGGCCTCCGAGGTCCCCTCCTCGGTCTCCAAGGTTCCCCTCGGCCTCGAGCTTCAGCCTCGGCCTTGGCCTCAAGCTTGCGTCTCGGTCCGACCGCCAGGGCTAACAACCCGCTGCCTCGAGCCACCTGACATGCCCACGTGGCCCACCAACCGCCTGCAGTGGCCACGTGACCCACCACTCACCTGCAATAGCACATGGCTATACCCCGTAACGGCGCACGCCAAATGCAACCATATCTGCCTGCCACCCACAGCGCCACGCTCGACAAGTGGCAGGCNGTATCCCCATATATCTTTATTTGATTCGCAACTTTCATGACTTTAGTGAAATAATTCTTCAACAACTCCATTTCTTTCATCTTTAAAATTTTAAAATCTCTTTGCAAAGTTTGAAGCTTTAGGGTTTCTACCTTGAAAGTGCTTCTATACTCCTTTTGAAATATTCCAAGCCTCTTTTGCTCTTGTTACATTGATAATTCTTAAAAAATTTGTATCAGCAACTCTTTATTAAATCAAAGCTAGAGCCTTTGCATCTTTTTTTCTTTGTTCCTTCAATTGTTATTTTTGGGCATTACTCAAAGCAACTGTATCCTCCTATTCATCATATCCATCTTCCACATACTCCCAAAGATTATATATGATGAAAAAATTGTTTTCATCTTCAGAAACCAGAAATTATAGTTTTCTCTATCAAAAATAAAAACTTGTGATTGTTGAGCACTTACAGTTTGATTGCTTGAACTCGCTATCTCTAAAACTTGAGACCACTTGAAAGTATCCTCACTCAAGCCTTTCGTCAACACCTTGAAAGAATCGGAAGACTGCTTAGACTAAGTTAGGCTTCAATCTTCTCCGTTTCTCATTCTTCCTTTTTTTCTTCTCAAAAACGAGGCTTGTTGGCTATGCACAGAAGTGGGATCTTCTTAGATACTGCAAGCTAGTGATCTTTTGTCTCTTTCTTTTATGTTGATCCGTTCGAAGTTTTGGTCAAACTTGGAAGGAAAGCACTACATTGCTATGACAAGGAAGAGATAAGGAAGAGATTTGAGTGGTGGGGACTAGATCTCAGTAGAGGAGGATCGTCGACGAAGCTTTGAGACTAATTTGATGGCAGCCTAATATTTTTCTCAGGAAGAAATGCGAAAAGAAGTAGAAGATCATTTTTTTTTATATTTTCAATCATACTTAACTATCCAATCATACGTTATTCATGCATAACTAACTACATTTAATTTGACTTAATAAACTATCAAATTTAATAATAAAATACTAATCAATAATAAAATAAATAAATTCTAACACGTTCGAGGTGGCACTATAAATTTTTTTTGAGTAGTCTACCTTAGTTTTTTTGTATGTCATTCACATGGCACCTATGAAATGAGAGGAGTATAAGAATTTTCTCAAGAACTCTGTCACGCCCCCAAACCCATAGGTGGATCTAGGGGTGGCAACCCATGGCATGTCAAACATGCAAGGCATTCAAATATAATCACAATATAAGGATATAGTAATTGCAATACCATTCAAAGTCAAGATATCTTTAATACAAGCCCAATCAAATAGGATTTAAAATCCTAGGAAAACATACAAGATCAAAATATGAAGTAACATCAAAATTTGGGTTTTGATAGGAGTCTCATTCTATCTTCTTTCCTTGTTCATATTAGTTATGTGGCTCTGAAAAATGTTGTGAAATTTAAATAGATCACACTCAGTAAGTAAGTCTATAATAGTATATTATAGCCAATTTCACATTTATAGCAAATCAAGTTTTCACATATAAAATACTTGTCAAGCTTCCAAATCTCCAAATACATATTTAAGCACGCGCTAACTCTAAGCACATTTATAAAATAATTTTGGAAGCATAATTATGCAATAATTTAAAATATGCAATGCAATCAAACCCATTGTATCGATATAATTATCAATTCTTATGTGTCCCACGGCCCTACATTATATCCGTAAATACTCCATTAGTGTATCACTCTTAAATATCCCCTAAGAGGAAGGGTCCTGGTACCAGCGTCATGCCATATATCATAGTCTATCACAACACATCCTACATATGTGTGTCCTCCATATATTTTCTCTATGAAGGTGGGTATCTCTTGGCATATCACATCATATCATGTTATAGAGAACCACGGCGACACAGTAGCATATTCTCAAGTATCATATTTACAACTTGCATGCAACATATCATGCATCATCACAAGCATAAGCTTCTCACATATATAGTGGTTTGAATATTAGCAATTGTATATAATTATATTAAATAGTACCAAATGATTTTGCAAAGTCAAAGTAACCATATCCCTCATTAGCCACATATATAGTCATCACTTTAAAAATATCAGCAGTTGCAAATAAGTAGACCAAATAATGAGTTGTATACTCTTGGTACTATTTAACAATTTCAAATAGTCAAATCAAATACCATAATTTCATTTTTTCTCATTTCATAATTTAATACAGCTATAATTCC
Organism: Calamus simplicifolius; assembly: GCA_900491605.1. Taxonomy (NCBI): domain Eukaryota; kingdom Viridiplantae; phylum Streptophyta; class Magnoliopsida; order Arecales; family Arecaceae; genus Calamus; species Calamus simplicifolius. Next base: position 131,553 of record UESW01002598.1, read on the forward strand.
AAAACTTACATATTAAATAATTTATGAAATAATAATAATTAGTTTACTTACCTCAGCACGCTAATCCCAAAATGTAAACTGGTTATTTGGACCTCTGGGTATCTACATCATTATTTTACATAATTAAATCTCTAAACTTGAAATAATAAATTATCCCCTAAATTCTACCCATTCTAATCCTAGGCCTAACTTTGGGCTTAAATATCTCCAAGAATAACAGTCCAAATGGGGAAATAAAATTTTTCAAGAAACTAGAATTAAAACTAATCCAATCCATATGCTCATTTCTTTGTCCCCGACCCATTACAGGGCCCAAAAGGCTCACTGATCGGCCCAACACAGCCCAATTTTGGGCCTCCCCTGTTTCTTTCTCTCGTTCTCCTGTTTCGCCCGAACCAGGATGCCTGTGTCAGCGGCCAGGGTCGCCGCCAGCCTCTCCCCGAGGCTACTTGACCGTCAGCGACCGGCCGAGAGCCGACCGTCGTTGCAGCCTTGCCTCTCTCTCTCTCTATTTCTACATCTTTCTCTCTCTTTCTCTCCCTTTCTTGCGTGGCACCTTCACTGTGCCGATGGCACGACCGATCACCACTGGCCGGCCAGACCCTTATCGGATGCTCGCTCAGCGCCGATGGGGTCACCGGCCGTCTCCTAGGCCCGACGAGGTGGAAGGCATGCTGCTGGGCTTGGACCAATGCGAGAGCCGGTTTGGCTCCTGCCTAGAAAAGGGCCGCCATGGCCCTCTCCTCCCTCTCTTCCATGCTCGGTCCCCACCAGATGCTGCTCTCGGTGCCGGTGGGGCCACCAGCCATAGCTCAGGCCCAGCGAGGCGATGGTATGCTGCTGGGCTTGAACCCAAATCATCACTGGAGGAGGACCGCCATGGCATTCTCCTCATCCATGGTCTCTCTTTCTCTCTAGCATGGGTAGAATGCTTACCGGCTGAGGACACGGTGAGGGTGAAGGCAGAGTCCACCATCATTCTTCTTAAAAGCCAACGAAGAAGGTTCGCGATGTCCTTGGTCAAAGGGATCGGGAACCCAATCGTCATGCCGAGATCGGGAACCCAGTCATTGCGCCAAGGATTAATTACGGGGGTTACATTCTTCTCTTCTTATAAAAATTTTGGCCTCGAAATTGATGCACTTCCATAAGAGAAATTTAGAATTCAAGTTTCTATCATAGAATCAACTAAATTTTATTGAAAGGTCAACAGTTATCGACACATCATTTATCTATATTAGGATACAAATAATTATGGATATTTTTTTTCGTTTCCTCCTCAAGCTACCAAGTAGCCTCCCTCTCAGAATGGATACTCCACTGAACCTTGACATAGAAAATGCTACGCCGTCTCAGAACTTGATCCTTGCGGTCCATGATACGCACAGGATGCTCATCATATGTCAAGTCTTTCTTCAACTGTATAGGCTCGAACTCTATTGTATTGCTGGGGTTAGGAATATACTTCCTTAACATAGAAACATGAAACACATTGTGCAACCCAGAGAGTATCGGAGACAGTGCCAGGCTATAAGCTACCTCTCCAACTCTGATCAAGATCTGAAATGGCCCAATATACCGTGGACTTCAGCTTTTCTCTAATCCCAAATCTCATCACATCTTTGGTTGGTAATACCCTTAAGAAGACATAGGCCCCAACCTAAAACTCTAACTCCCTTCTCCTGACATCAGCATAGCTCTTCTACCTGCTCTAAGCTGTACGAAGATGCTCCCTAATCAATTGCACCTTCTGTACTATTTGCTGAATCAGCTTAGGGCCTAGCAATTCTCTCTCCTACATCATCCCAACATAAAGAAGATCTGTACCTCCTACCATACAAAGCCTCAAATGGAGCCATCAGGATACTGGCCTGGTGGTTGTTATTATACAAACTTCACTAAAGGTAAGTGATTATCCCATGCACCATCTAAGTCCATCATACAGGCTCGCAACATATCTTTCAGAGTCTGTATGGTCCTTTATGGTTGTCCATCTGTCTAGGGATGATAGGTTGTGCTGAAGTTTAGTTTGGTTCCCAAGGCTCTATGAAGATTTTTTTAAAACTGGGAGACGAACCTGGTATCAAAAAATTAAGAGTTGGTTATATGGTTTATAACCAGTTAAGAAAGATGGACAAGTACTAATTGATCCTTTTTGGATTGTGATGGTCCAATTTGGTATGAACCTTGTCTATCTTGCTTTCTTGTAACGAAATAGTTCGTGAGTACTGCGGGCCCAGGTCCGAGTCGTTACAAACTCCTCCAATTAGTTCTCGCTTTTCCATGAGACTGTAGCCTCCTTCAATATTTGGGGCAACTTCTGCCTCCCACATGCAACACACGTGCCAAACTCCAGCAACTTATAGCAATAGCTTGTCAGTTTTGTGCATCGCAAACTGATCTCATCACAAGATGCATGCCGAGTGTTAACAGTGAGATTAGAAAAGTTGATAACAAGAGCATACTTGCCCTCATAAACTAATACATAAAGAAAGTCTCTGAACTAGCAGTAACTAGACTTGGCACGCAAAAGATGGCGATAAATATTGCCCTTCCCGTTGTCTGTCTGAAGGGAAGGCAGCATAGTAGCACATATTGTGGCTCCACAGTCCACACGCAGGGGGAAGAAATTTCCGAGCCGGTGAATGGGAGACACAGACAGATCGAATCAACGCGGCACGCCCACCCACTCTCTCACCGCCCCTCAGGCTTGATTACTGCGCATGTCCGATGCGACTTCCCTCGCGTTTGTTTTCTAGCGTTGACGTCGCGCGAGTTAAGATTCTTAAGAACACCACGGCACCGTAGAGAAGACCAGGAACCCTTTGAGCGCGCCCAGAAGCGGAAAGGCTGGGAACGGGATCACCTACGTACGGTAGCCATGCACATATCTTATTTCATATATGGGTGATTATGTCAATCCCCCACACCCGCAGTCCATATATAGCTCCATAGCATCCAATATATTCTTAAGAGTAAAGACGTTTCTAACACATCTATCGAAATTACATCCATCAAAGTTGAGCTAATAAATGAATGGATGTCAAACTATGAATAACGGCATATATATATATATATATATATATATATATATATATATATATATATAATATATATATATATATATATATATATATATATATATATATTGAGAGGTAAAATCGTCATCGCATCAATATTCGTGCGAGGAGGCTAAGACCAAACCCGAGCTCCCATAGCTCGGCTCCCCCGAGCTTCCGTAGCTCGCCGAGCTCCCATAGCTCGGCGAGCTTCCGCTCAGCTTCCGTAGCTCGGCTCTCCCGAGCTCCCATAGCTCGGCTTCCCCGAGCTTCGTAGCTCGCCGCTCCCATAGCTCGGTTCCGAGCTTCCGTAGCTCGGCTTCCGGGCTTAGCTCTCCCCCGAGCTTTCGTAGCTCCTCCGAGCTCCCATAGCTCTTCCCCGAGCTTCGTACATAGCTCGGCTTCCCCGAGCTTCCGTAGCTCGGCTCTTCCGTAGCTCGGCTTCCGTAGCTCGGCCTTCCCGGGCTTCCGTAGCTCGGCCTCCGGGCTCCGCTCGGGGCTTCCATAGCTCGGCCGAACTTCCTGTACGGCCTGAACGACCCACGATCCAATACCCACCTCCGCGGAACCTGACGCGGGAGAGCCTCAGCCTACATAACGGCACCCTAGGCAAGGAATCATGTGAGAAGTGGTCTAGAACCTATCAAGGCCCCAGGACCTACTCTACCAGATCTCAAGCCATCAAGGAGCTCTCCCAGCCGTCGATCCCCTAACAAACAAGATACGGATCCCAACGGCCCCACAACGGCCTGATTCGATCCACTCCGTATCCTAACAACCTCTGAACCTTCCAGAAGGCGCTCAAGATCCAGGTGACAGCCTATAAATACACTCCCAGATTCCCTCAGGTACGTGCGCGCACACCCTCACTCTCACTCTCCTGCTCTCCCGGCAGCTCGTCGGTGCTCTTGCCCTCTAGAGCTCCCGATTGGCCCCCCGGAGAGGCCTCCCGGAGAGATCCACCTCCCCATTTCTGGTTGATCGCCGATTTCCTCCACTGACTTGAGCGTCGGAGGGTCTTCCGCGGAGGGCCACCCCCAACGCCTCTCGCGCGAGGACTTTGTGCAGGTCCCCCCTGGAGATCGACGCGCCCGAGTCGGAGGACGGATCCCGGCGGCAACAGATTGGCGCTAGAGGAAGGGCCTCAAGTCCCATTAAAACTTGAAGAAAGGAGATAAGGATCTAAATCCGGAGTAGAACCTCTCTAATGGCCAATCGGAGAAGAGCAACCTCTGAAGCCCAAGATCAGGTCGCTTCCCAGAGGCCTGATCCGACGAGCGGTGTAGCGCCGCAACCACCACCAGTCGAAACCCCGTCACCGCCTGCCATCCCGGTGACCCAGGACCAGTTTGCCTCGCTGGTCCAACAAGTCCAGGCCCTGACCCACCTGGTCCAGGAGCGCCTTTGGCTCCTCCTGCTCCACACTTTCATAAGGAGGCGGCGATTCCTTCTTCGCCGGCGACTTCCTCCTCCAGTCCGCACAAATCCGCGGACCCCCCACATCGACCAGAGGGGACAAACCAGTCCCGCGAGGCGGTCACGAGATCCTCCCAGATCTCGGCGAGCCCGGTCCTCTCCCGGTGACCTCCCACCATGATTCGACGCCGTCCTGCGATCTCTCGCCCAGCTCCTCCTCTGGCGGCGAAGAGGAGATCCGTCGTCAGATCCAGGAGATGCGTCAGGAGCTGGACGCCGCCAAGCAGGCCCATCCGCCCCAGCCCAAGGCGGAGCAGGGCATCCCTTTCTCTAAGGGGATCATGGAGGAAGTGATTCCCTCCCATGTCAAGTTACCAGCCGTCGAACCCTACCACGGCTCTTCTGACCCGGACGACCATCTTAGCAGCTTCCGGTCAATAATGATGTTCCACGGAGCATCTGATGCGGTCCTCTGCCGCGCCTTCCCCTCCACCCTCAGAGGATCCGCCCGAACCTGGTTCAATGCTTTGAAGCCAGGTTCCATTGATTCATTTGACGAGCTGAGCCACCTTTTTATTGGCCAGTTCGTCAGCAGCCGCCGCCACCGACGAAGATCTGACTCCCTCTCCGAAGTCAAGCAGAGAGAGGGGGAGTCCTTGAGAATTACCTTGGCCGTTTTAATAAGGCCATGTTAGAGGTGGACCACCTTAATCATGAGGTGGCTATGTCCGCCTGGCGGGGGGAGTCTCGAAGGAAAGCGACTTCTACCTGGCTATGGAAGTCAGCTACCCCCCTGCCTCTCTGATATGATGGCCCTGGCGGACAAGTACGCTAGGGTCGAAGAATCGCGGAGAGTTGCCCGCGCTGAGCAGGCAAAGAAGAAGGAGCCCAAAGTCCCCGACAGGCACCGTCCCGCCCGCGACCAAGTCCGCCTCGCCGCCAAAGAGTCCCTCCGCTGCCGCCAAGGAATCGCTCCCGGAGCCCTCCCAGGCGATTCGACCACTACACTCCGCTGACCGTGCCCCGGGCGCAAATCCTCATGGAGATAGAGCGCCAGCTCCCCCGGCCAGTGCCTCTCCGAGGGAACCCGACCCGAAGAGATCCCACCAAGTACTGCCGCTACCACCGGGAGCACGGCCACGACACTGAAGAATGCTGGCAGCTGAAAAATGAAATCGAGAGGCTGATCCAGCGGGGACGACTGAATCAGTTCAGGAGGGCGCCCGAGCCCAACAACAAGGAGGTGACCGCCAGCCCGAACTTCAACAACCTCCTCCTCCACCGAATCCGCCCGTGATCGGCCGCATTAACATGATTGAAGAGGCCGGCGGATCGAGCCCCAGGGGACAGTGAAGGATCGGCGCCAAAGAAGGCACGGACGGGCGAGCTCTCCTTCTCCGATGATGATCTCCTAGGGATACAGCTCCCCCATGATGACGCACTAGTTGTATCCCTTAATTTGAATAACTATGATGTAAGCCGAATCCTGTTGATAGTGGAAGTTCGGTAAATGTTTTGTACCTCGGTGTGTTTGCCAGGATGAAATTACTCATGGAAAACCTTCGAGCCGTGGATTCCACCTTGATGGGATTCACAGGCGACGTCATCGTCCCGGAAGGGGTCGTCACCCTGACGGTCCGCGCGGGAACCTGGCCCCTTGTGACCATTGTCCAGACAGACTTCCTAGTAACCGACCTCAGATCCCCATACAACGCAATATTCGGCAGGCCCGGTCTAATGTCCCTCAAGGCAGTTGTCTCCATCCCGCATCTATCCATGAAGTTTCCCACCGAGCGAGGAGTTGGAGTTGTTCGGGGAAGTCAAGGCCATGGCTCGGCAGTGCTTTGTTACAAGCCTTCAGTCTAGAATGCCGGAGGTTGATGGGCTAGATGCTCGCGAGGACTTCGCCGAACAGCGGGGAGAACCGGCAGAGGAATTGGAGGAGGTACCATTGGATGAGGCTCGTCCCGACCGAACCATAAAATCGGGTCGCTGCTCAAAGGAGAGCCTCGGCACAGATTGATCAGGTTCCTCCGAAGCAACGCTGACATCTTCGCCTGGTCCGCCTCCGACATGCCAGGGATCAGCCCGAGGTTCTCGTCCATCATCTCAATGTGGACGAGATGCACAGGCCCGTCAAGCAGAAGAAGAGGAGCTTCGCCCCAGAGCGACAAAAGGCCATTGAAGAAGAGGTAGACAAACTCATCAAGGCAATTTCGTCCGGGAGGTAAATTATCCGAGCTGGCTATCAAATGTCGTCATGGTGAAGAAGTCGAACGGCAAATGGAGAATCTGCATCGACTTCACCGACCTCAACAAAGCCTGCCCGAAGGACAGCTTCCCCCTCCCTCGGATCGACCAGCTCGTGGACGCCACCTCAGGCCACCAGATGCTGTCATTCATGGACGCCTATTCAGGCTACAATCAGATCCGAATGGCCCCTGAAGATGAAGAAAAGACCGCCTTCATAACCGACCGAGGTACTTACTGTTACCGCGTTATGCCTTTTGGTCTTAAAAATGCAGGTGCCACCTACCAGAGGCTGGTCAACAAAGTATTCAAGGAGCAAATCGGCCGGAATATGGAGGTGTACGTGGACGACATGCTGGTCAAAAGCAAGGAGGCATCACAGCATGTCGAGGACCTCACAGAGAGCTTTGCCACGCTGCGCAAGTACGGGATGAGACTCAACCCGACCAAATGTGCCTTCGGTGTTAACTCGGGAAGTTTCTCGGCTTCATGGTCTCCCAGCGAGGTATCGAAGCCAACCCCCAGAAGATTCAAGCTCTCCAACAAATGGCGCCCCCGGCATCTGTCAAAGAGGTCCAGCGCCTAACCGGGAGGATAGCGGCCCTAACCGCTTTGTGGCGCGGTCGGCCGAGAGATGCCTCCCCTTCTTCAAAACTCTCCGATCGGCCAAAAACTTCCAGTGGACTCCCGAATGCCAAAGGTCATTTCAAGATCTCAAGAAGTACCTCGGCTCGCCCCCACTCCTCAGCAGTCCCCCAGGGGAGACCCTATTCTTGTACCTGGCTGTTTCGGAAGGTGCGGTTTGCTCGGTGCTGATCAAAGAAGAAGGCAAAGTCCAAAAGCCGATCTACTATGTCAGCAGGCTACTCCGCGATGCGGAGACAAGGTACAGCAGAATTGAAAAGATGGTGTTGGCCTTAATCACCTCAGTTCGGAAGCTGCGGCCGTACTTCCAAGCACATTCCGTGACGGTCCTGACCGACCAACCCATCAAGGCGGTGTCCACCGTCCCGAGACATCGGGAGAATGACCAAGTGGGCCGTCGAGCTAAGTGAGCATGACATACATTTCAGCCTCGTCCAGCCATCAAAGCCCAGGTGCTAGCCGACTTCCTCCTCGAGTGTACCATCCCGGAGGACGGTTCTACCCCAGACTCCCCGAAGAACCAAAAGCTGGAGCCCGGTGGCTCCTCCATGTCGACGGGTCATCTAATGCCCATCGCTCCGGTGCGGGTCTGGTTCTCACCAGTCCGGAGGGGATAACCTTCGAATATGGCGTCCGATTCTCCTTCCCGGCCTCCAACAACGAAGCCGAGTACGAAGCCCTGTTAGCCGGCCTCCGAATCGCCCGCAATCTGAAGGTGGAGAAGCTTAATGCCTTCACCGACTCTCAGCTGGTAGCCGGCCATGTACGAGGAGAGTTTGAAGCCCGGGAGCCGAACATGATTCGATATCTCCAGGAGGTGCGGAGCCTGCTTCCCCATTTTGCCGAATTTGAAATCATTCAGATTCCCAGATCCGAGAATGCCCGCGCCGACCTACTCTCCCGATTGGCGACCGCGGAGTCAATGGATGCCGAGCAAAAGTTCCACCTGGAGACTCTGGAAAGCCCAGCATCGCGGAAGCCGACCGAATAATGCAAGTTGAGGCCGAACCATCATGGTTCGACCCTATCCTCAAATATCTCAAAGAAGGGTCGCTTCCGTCCGACCGAAGAGAGGCTAGAAAGCTGAAGCTGCAGGCCACCACTACGTGTTGATCGACAACCAGCTTTACAAACGGTCTTTTTCCATGCCGCTGCTCAGATGCCTTCGCCCATCCGAAGCAGATTATGCTCTGCGCGAGGTACATGAAGGGATTTGCGGCAACCATCTGGGAAGCCGGTCCCTATGCCACAAGGTGCTGCGACAAGGCTACTACTGGCCGACCATGCAAAGGATGCGGACGACCTAGTCCGAGCCTGCGACCCCTGCCAGAGGCATTCAAGCATCCAAAGGCTCCCTTCCGCCGAACTAGTTTCTATATCCTCCGCTTGGCCCTTTGCCAAATGGGGGATGGACATCCTCGGCCCATTCCCGCTTGCCACAGGACAGCGGAAATTTCTATTTGTCGCCATCGACTACTTCACCAAATGGGTCGAGGCGGAAGCAGTTGCACAAATTACCGAGGCACGGGCCAGAGATTTTGTTGGAGGTCCATCATCTGCCGATTCGGCCTCCCGCATACCATAATCACCGACAACGGTAAGCAGTTTGACAACTCTAATTTCGCCAGTTCTGTGAGGAGCATGGAATCCGTCACCACTCACTTCGGTCGGGCACCCACAAGCCAACGGAGCGGCCGAAGTGACCAACAGGACCCTCCTTCAGGGAATCAAAGCTCGCCTCTCCAGAGCCCAAGGCAGGTGGGCGGAGGAGCTGCACCATGTCTTATGGGCCTACCGCACCACCCCGAGAATCCCGACAGGTGAAACCCCATTCCGAATGGCTTTCGGTACAGAGGCCGTTATCCCTGTGGAAATAGGCCTCCCATCGTTGCGGGTGGAAAGCTACTCAGAGGAAGCTAGCAACGAACAGCTCCGCACCAACCTCGACCTGGTAGAGGAGATCAGAGAGAAGGCCCGGATCAGAATGGCTGCTTATCAACAAAGGGTGGCCCGTTACCACGCCTCCAGAGTCAAAGGGAAAGCCTTCCTGCCCGGCGACCTTGTCCTCCGAAAGGCCTCTGTTTCCAAACCGCTGGAACAAGGAAAGCTGGCGCCAAACTGGGAGGGCCCGTACCAAGTAGCGGAGATCATTGGACCGGGAACCTACAAGCTACAGATTTGGATGGGAAATCCATTCCCCGGACGTGGAATTCGGACAATCTCCGAAAATATTATCAATAGGGTACGTCCTCTCCAAGTTATTTTCATATGCCTCATTATATCTTCCTGTCGGCACATTTTTTCAATGCAAATCATTATGCACTACATTGCCAAAAGTTGCAAAAAGAAATAGATGCTGCTTACCCATCCTCGGCACGACCGAGCTCCTTGTCTGGAACCGGCGAACCTCGGCTGGGCCGAGCAACAAATTCTCCGAACCTTGGCAGGGCCAAGTAAAAATTCTCCGAACCTCGGCTGGGCCGAGCAACAAATTCTCCGAACCTTGGCAGGGCCAAGTAAAATATTCTCCGAACCTCGGCTGGGCCGAGCAACAAATTCTCGAACCTTGGCAGGGCCAAGTAAAAATTCTCCGAACCTCGGCTGGGCCGAGCAACAAATTCTCGAACCTTGGCAGGGCCAAGTAAAAATTCTCCGAACCTCGGCTGGGCCGAGCAACAAATTCTCCGAACCTTGGCAGGGCCAAGTAAAATATTCTCGAACCTCGGCTGGGCCGAGCAACAAATTCTCCGAACCTTGGCAGGGCCAAGTAAAAATTCTCCGACCTCGCTGGGCCGAGCAACAAATTCTCCAAACCTTGGCAGGGCCAAGTAAAATTCCGAACCTCGGCTGGGCCGAGCAACAAATTCTCCGAACCTTGGCAGGGCCAAGTAAAAATTCTCCGAACCTCGGCTGGGCCGAGCAATAAATTCTCCGAACCTTGGCACAAATCGGCTGGGCCGAGCAACAAATTCTCCGAACTTGGCAGGGCCAAGTAAAATTCTCCGAACCTCGGCTGGGTCGAGCAACAAATTCTCGAACCTTGGCAGGCCAAGCGAACCGGCTGGGCCGAGCAACAAATTCTCCGAACCTTGGCAGGGCCAAGTAAAATATTCTCCGAACCTCGGCTGGGCCGAGCAACAAATTCTCCGAACCTTGGCAGGGCCAAGTAAAATTCTCCGAACCTCGGCTGGGCCGAGCAACAAATTCTCCGAACCTTGGCAGGGCCAAGTAAAATATTCTCCGAACCTCGGCTGGGCCGAGCAACAAATTCTTCGAACCTTGGCAGGGCCAAGTAAAATATTCTCCGAACCTCGGCTGGGCCGAGCAACAAATTCTCCGAACCTTGGCAGGGCCAAGTAAAATATTATCCGAACCTCGGCTCGGCCGAGCAACAAATTTTCGAACCTTGGCAGGGCCAAGTAAAAATCTTCGAACCTCGGCTGAGCCGCTGAAAATTCTCCGAACCTTGGCAGGGCCAAGTAAAACGTTCTCCGAACCTCAGCAAGGCCGAGTAAAAATTCTTCAGGTTAAGACACCGGCTGGAAACCGAAATACGCAGGCCCCAATTAAGGCCGAGGGACTTCCAAATAGTCCCCAAAACTTTCGCCGGTTTAGAAAGAAGCACGCTGAGCAAAAACCGTCGACGCGCACAAAGAAGGCGCCTCCGGCGAACCCCTTAAAGGGTTCAATAAGCCCGCGTAATCGGACCAAAAGTCCCGAGCAGAGCCAGGGAATTCCCCTCCGCTACTAAAATTTTTGGGTAAATGCCCCTGTAACCCGTCAAACAAAGCGTCTATCTCGACGCGTGAACCAGTGGAGCCATGCCGACTCCCCAACTATTATGCGACTGGCATGTTTAAAGCTAAAAACTCTTGAAAAAAGAAGGTTACCCAAACAAAGCCTTTTTTCATTGATCGAGAAAAAGGGAAGTACAAAAAGAGACAAGAAAAGCAAAAACAGAAAGCAAAAGTAACGGAGGCTCTAAATCAGGGGTCGGAGTCGCTCCCAGAGGCCAGTAGATCCTCCAGGCGCTCGGTGAGGCAACCTGCTGACGAAGTGATGCGATCTCCTCCCTCTGTCGGTCTGCAACCTGGCGCAAGGCCTCCGCCTCCTTAGTGGATACATCCACATACTCCTCGACGACCCTTACGAGCTGCTGTTGGCTCGCAAGGGTCGACGCCAGACCCAACCCGTCGACAGTGATTGTGGTATGCCCCCTCGGCGGGTGTAACAAACCGTTAAGTGATGCACGTAACTCTTCAGAGGATCGTCTTTGGGAAGCCATGGTCCGATACTATTCAAGATCTGAACCAAGGAATGACTAAGACCACACCCCTCGGTCATATTTATACTTGCCAGGCGGGTATCTCAATCGGACGCACCGCAGCAACCGACCTACGAGAACTCGCCACGTGTCATCGCTTTATTGCCTGCGGAATTCGAAGGGTCATGCCCCATCCCGAGAGAGATCGGTAAGCACGTACGGATTATTCGGGAAACCCCCTGAACATGACATTTTCCGACCTGCCGGCCCCCCATAATAAATGCTCCTAGCACTTCCCCAAGCTCTTTTTTCGGGAAGCGCGGAGGGAAGAAATCCAGCGTCCGGCCAGTAACTTGTCCCCTCGGGAAGGATAACGTCATAAATAAAAAGCGTGACAACATACCGCTCATTTTGCTCTGGCGCCCCTCACCAAGCGTCATAGAGACCTTACACTACGGCTCATAGTGGCAACTAAGTCATTTCTCCGAGCTCTGAATCTCCGAACCTTGGCAGGGCCAAGTAAAATTTCTCCGAACCTCGGTTGAGCTACAAGTTCTCCGAACCTTGGTAGGGCCAAGTAAAAGCTTCTCTGAACCTCGGCTAGGCCGAGCTACAAGTTCTCCGAGCCTTGATGAAGCCAAGCGCTAATTCTCTGAACTTCGGCGGGGCCGACCCGTGAACATTTGAGCTCCGGTAAGGACGAAACACAAAATACCGAGCTTCGAACCGAAGTAAGGAACGTGTTCCGCCGAGCGATCTCCAAACCGCCGCTTGCGAACCTTGACTAGTTCGGATAGCGCGGGATCTTCGCCTAAGAACGAGTGAGGCACCCATGCCCAACAACAACAATAAGCTTGGCATAGAAGAAATAGAGATTGAGAAACAGAATAGAACTCTCTTTATTGCCGTCAAAACCGGTTACAAATGCCTGAAAGGCATTACAAGAGCATTGAAATGCATAAAATAAAGATGAATGCAAGCTCGGGCAACTGCTCCAAAGCAGATCTGGGCAACCGTAGTGCTCCGGCATCTGATCATCGAACCAGATAAGCCGCATCCAGTCGGCTCGAGCTAATAATGGCCGGGCGATGAACCAATCGTTGCGGCCAGCTTTAGTCAATAATGATATCTCGGTGACCCAACCGAGATATCAGGGTGGCCATCCCAGACCACCCATCGAGGGACCCCCCGGCGAGCAGGTAGGAAGCCAGCAGACCCGGCGTCGGAACGCTCTCCCAAACCAAGTGTGCGCCGCCCTACCTCGCCTTGGCTCAAGGACAAGGTGTCGGCGGGCGGCACGCTTTCACCCCCTCCCCGTGTGGCAAAAGATTCCCCAGGCAGACGAGCCCAGGAATCCAAATCAGGGGAGGAGGCGAAATTCACACAAACCATGGGGAGCCTGCGTGCACTCCCTACCATGCGTCCCCAAAGGGGAACCACAAAGGTCACACGGGAAGAGTATGTGTGCGCTCTCCGTGTGATCTCTGCGCCCTCTATGTGCGCTCTCCATATGATCTTCGGGACTCATCCCCTAAGGGCGAGCCATCCTTCGGCAGCTCCTTCATCGCCCCAACTATCCGGAGGCAAAAGCTTGCAAGAGAAAAGCTCAGTCCTCCCACTCGCAGCAGCAGAAAAATGAGCATGATGAAAGCTCTGTGGAAAAGAAACTTTTGGGGATGACCTAACACTACCCCACTTTCCCTTTTTATAGGCCAAAGATGAGCTAGGAATAATCACCAAGGCTACAAGCCCCGAGATTCAAACACCTGGGCCATACCTCCACGTGGCCTCCCAGGATGAAAGCAGCGCCCTATTACGCGCCGAGCCCACAGCCTGAACTATGATGCATGCGAAGATTTCCTTTTAATCCTGAATCACGGTCATTAAATGCAGAGGATCGTCCACTGGCATCACGGAAACTGGCAGGATCAGGGGACAGTCCTACGAAAATAATATCCTCCAATGGTAAACGGCTGCGTGCGCCGTACGTCAAAATGGCCCATATGGGAAAAGAGCACCTTCTGGAAAGCACCAGAACAGCTTTTCTCAACCTACAGTGCCATATCATCAATTTCGATGAAATAAAAACCGATTTGCCTGCAGAGTGGCAGAGCGCTGGCAGAACCACAAAAAAGCGCGAAAACTAATCGTCCGCCGATCGCTCCCTGACAAAGTCGGTCGCTCGGAAAACTTGTGCGACAAAATCGAACATCTCAAAGCAAGAATGAGCACGAAGGCTACGTAAACTGTTCTTTCATTCAACGAAAAATGAAATGACCAAAGAAGCAAAAAATATGTTGGCAACCACCTTCATATGTCGGCCCTAGCCGACCTACTTTGCTCGTCGGCCCTAGCCGACCTACCTTGCTTGTCAGCCCTAGCCGACCTATTCTGCTTGTCGGCCCTAGCCGACCTATTTTGCCTATCGGCCCTAGCCGATCTATTCTGCTTGTCGGCCCTAGCCGACCTATTTTGCCTATCGACCCTAGCCGACCTACTTTGCCTGTCGGTCCTAGCCGACCTACTTTGTCAGTCGGCCCAAGCCGACTTACCTTGTCCATCGGTCTTAACCGGCTGGTTTCATGCCTCGAGTTTTAATCCAGACTCAAACCGGACCAGATCGTCCATCGGTTCGCCAGTCAAGGCCATCGCCCCGCCTGGGGCCAAGCCAATGCATTCCCTCAATCCCGGAACAAAAATGACCAAAGAACATCAACGAGCCATAAGTCGCTCGCAGTTGAGGCAAGACCGGGCGGCAACAGGGCCATACAAGGAAAAACACTTAAATGAAAATAGAAGGTTCATTCATTAAGAGACACCATTCAGACTTTCAAAAAGCAAAATACAGGGGAGGCTCCTAAGGGCCAGGAACCACGTCAGTTTTGAAGGAGCCTTCGGTTACATCCGCAGAGGTATGACTAGATTCGCCTTTTTCCAATACCTTTGCCCCTTCAGCGGCAGTTTGCGATCGTTCCTCAGAAGCTGCGGCTTCGCTGGGACCCAGAGCGGCACCAGGATCGGTATCGGAGACATCGACATATTCATCCTCCTCTTCTCCTTCGGACTCACCGTCATCGGGAGCTTCAGTATCCAGAAAGAGAGATCCCAGTCTGGGTGCTCACTGGATATCTTATCTTTACATTCTTCCATTCCAAGTTGGAAGGCGTCAACGCCGATAGCGTCCTGCTTCCCCTTGAGTATGGCGAGCTGCATCTTAGCCTCAGCAGCCTGCTTCTCAGCCTCCGCAACTTGAGCCCGTAAGATAATATTTTGCTCCTCGAACTCACCGGCCCGCATCTCGAGTTCTGAGCTCTTATTGCGGTTGGACACGAGCTCACCTTGGAGAGCCCGATGCTCCAACTCTAACGTCGCCATCTGAAAAAACAAAGTCAGTCGGCATCACAAGAGACCAGTAGAAGAAGCTAAAAAGGGGGAAATGAGATCGTACCTCCTCCTCTCGTCTAGCCAGCCTCTTGGTCAGCTCCTCAGCCTCACTCCTGGCTCTTGTTCTGTTAGCCCCGATCAGCTCAACTCTCTCCTGCAGAGCATTGATCCTTAACTGTTTGGCTCCGGCCTCCTCCCGGGCTTGGGATAACTCGTTACTCATCCGAGCTATCGTCCCTTGGTGCCATTTAGCGCCCTCCCTCAAGTGAGCAATTTCGCCATCGCGCCGCTTCAACTTCTCCTCCACTTCACCGAGCATTCTGGTCAAGCGTTTTCTTTCATCGGCAGCTTCCTTTCCCAGCCGACCAAACTTTCACTATGTTCCCGCCGTATCGCCGCCACCTCCGCGGAATCTTTCGACTCAATTCTAGCCAGCTCCAAGCACGCGTTTTCATTCTTTGCCAGGAGTTCCTGCAACTCCTCCACTCTACGCTTTTGCTTGGACACTTCGGCCAAGGCGACCTGGTGTGCCGCCCTTATCCCCTTCAAACTTCTATCACTGATAGCCATAAGTTCCTCGAACTTCTCAAACACCTTCAGTCGCGATTGGAGCTTCGCTGGGACCCAGAGCGGCATCAGGATCGGTATCGGAGACGTCGACATATTCATCCTCCTCTTCTCCTTCGGACTCACCGTCATCGGGAGCTTCAGTATCCAGAAAAGAGAGATCCCAGTCTGGGTGCTCACTGGATATCTTATCTTTACATTCTTCCATTCCAAGTTGGAAGGCGTCAACGCCGATAGCGTCCTGCTTCCCCTTGAGTATGGCGAGCTGCATCTTAGCCTCAGCAGCCTACTTCTCAGCCTCCGCAACTTGAGCCCGCAAGATAATATTTGCTCCTCGAACTCACCGGCCCGCATCTCGAGTTTTGAGCTCTTATTGCGGTTGGACACGAGCTCACCTTGGAGAGCCCGATGCTCCAACTCTAACGTCGCCATCTGAAAAAACAAAGTCAGTCGGCATCACAAGAGACCAGTAGAAGAAGCTAAAAAGGGGGAAATGAGATCGTACCTCCTCCTCTCGTCTAGCCAGCCTCTTGGTCAGCTCCTCAGCCTCACTCCTGGCTCTTGTTCTGTTAGCCCCGATCAGCTCAACTCTCTCTGCAGAGCATTGATCCTTAACTGTTTGGCTCCGGCCTCCTCCCGGGCTTGGGATAACTCGTTACTCATCCGAGCTATCGTCCCTTGGTGCCATTTAGCGCCCTCCCTCAAGTGAGCAATTTTGCCATCGCGCCGCTTCAACTTCTCCTCCACTTCGCCGAGCATTCTGGTCAAGCATTTTCTTTCATCGGCAGCTTCCTTTCCCAGCCGACCAAACTTTCACTATGTTCCCGCCGTATCGCCGCCACCTCCGCGGAATCTTTCGACTCAATTCTAGCCAGCTCCAAGCACGCGTTTTCATTCTTCGCCAGGAGTTCCTGCAACTCCTCCACTCTACGCTTTTGCTTGGACACTTGGCCAAGGCGACCTGGTGTGCCACCCTTATCCCCTTCAAACTTCTATCACTGATAGCCATAAGTTCCTCGAACTTCTCAAACACCTTCAGTCGCGATTGGAGCCCCCGTCGCCAAACTCAAACGCCAGCATATCGCCCGAGAAAGCAAAACACTCTGCAGGATAAAAAGTGAATAAATGAGGGCTAAGTCAGCCAGAATGTATCCACTACCCAGGAATGACAACTCACCCGCGAGGCATAGGCCCAAGTCATCCTCATCAGGTCGTATTGTCGATATCGGGAAGGAGATGGACACTTTCAGCCACGCCTTGCTGCCCGAACGCGCATCAACCAACTCCAAATCTGCAAACTTGTCCGCCGAAGGATCTGCACCCGGATACAAGGCCGACCTCATTAAGGCGGAAAATGCCTCCTCAACACCAGCGCTCGAGCTACTGGGTTGACCGTCCCTGCCTGAGGGACCAACCTGGGCGACCTCCGTCTGGGAGGCCTCCAACCTCCTAGCCTCTTCTATCAAAGCCCTAGCTTGGACTTCTTCAGATAATTCGGCTAGCCCAAGCGCCAGCCTCCCCAAAATCTTTTTCGAGGGAGCCCCCATTACGGGACTCCCACCTTGCTGTGCCCCTTCTTCCGACGCACCTTTTTGGTCACCACCATCTGCATCTCCTCCACAGGCTCCCTCGAGGCCCCAGTCTAGCCTATTTTTGCGCCTCCCCTGCAGGCTCCGCCGAGGCCTCTATCTGGCCCGCTTCTTGAACTACCGCGAGCGACCCGGCTTCACTACTGCCGGACTCCCCTGCAGAGAGACCAAGAGGGAGCTCTCCCTGAACCTCCTCGGCTGCAGCTGTCCCCTCTCCCTCTCCTGCTGGAGCCAATAGCGGTCCCGCGAAGATGGAGGGCCCCTCAGAAACGACCGCTTCTGCCAGATCCATCGCTGGTTCCTCTTTCATAGGGGACGCGGCCAGAAGAACCAACGGAGCCTCTTTGAACTATCCGATATCTCCAACACTAGTGGGCAAGGGATCATAACTGTTCTCCCTGGATCCTTCTCCGCCCCCGGCGCTCCTGTCGTGATCGCTCCGGCGTCCGGCGGGCTTCTTGCGGAGGTATGAGCCCTTTTCTCAGGCCTAACACTGTCTGCGCCGCTGCTCTCCCCTGGGCGCTTTCCTCTCTTCCTCTTGGCGAGGCTCGACAAAGCCGACCTCTTGGCTGAAAGAATGAAACACACACGATCGGATCCAAACACATTCATCAAGAAACACACAGCGAAAAAAAAACGTAAAAGGGAGGACTCACCTTGTGGGTCCTGGGAGCTGAGCCCGGCTGCGAAAAGGGCTCCCTCCGATAACAGGTCGTTGGCCAAAAACACTTGGCCATTGTGAAGGACATCCAAATCCCTCTCCTCCTGCGCTGACAAAATTGGATGCGTTTCCGCATCCCTAACAAAGTTCCCCCATTTCCGAGGGAAGTCAGAACCAATGTTCCCCTCTGCGATAACAAACC
Source organism: Calamus simplicifolius (assembly GCA_900491605.1). Lineage (NCBI taxonomy): Eukaryota > Viridiplantae > Streptophyta > Magnoliopsida > Arecales > Arecaceae > Calamus > Calamus simplicifolius. The sequence continues at coordinate 149,590 of UESW01002598.1, forward strand.
GGCTCTTCCATCCCTTTATAGAGGACGGCTTATCCATAATAACGTTGAAGGACCTCCGAGGTCCAATATAGGGCCACTCTGATTTCCTCCCAGGTATCAGATGGTAGCAAGCACGGAAAAGGGGAAGAGTGGCGACAATTTGAATTTGATGGCACATTGAAATAAATCCGATGATGCTTCGCCAACTGTTTGGGGCCACCATCGCCGGGCAGATGTTATAATGAGTCATGATTTCCTTCACCGAGGGATGGAGAGGGAAACGAAAATCCGCTTTCAAGCTGTCTTCATAAACGAAGACCCCAGACTCCAGATCTCGCGAGACTCTATCTCCAGACTCCAGCGCCCGCAGAACGACATCTGAGGGCATGCCATACCACTGATGAATCCTTCCCAGATCCTCAGCGACGATCTCTGAAGCCACGTCGTCGGGACTCATCGTCATCTTAATCGAGAAAAACTCCAGGCAAAACAACGGGTGTCGCGAAGGGCGAAAGACGAAACTCCTCGAAAATAAAACGAAAGGATGCTGCAAGCATGCATATATATAGTGCGGCTATCGCTTTTCTTTCCCGCTAAGGAAGCCGCCTTAAGAAGACGAGGCATCCCGCCCGAGGCATCCGGAACCGCCTCGACAAACGCCGGATCAATCAGGATTCACAACGTGGCGTATTCCCAACCGTCACTCGTGGGGGAGCCTTAACCCCGAAGGCACGATGACCCTATCGCATTAATTAGGGCATCATTGCAAGAGCTGTCTAAACCAAACTGTCTTATCCGGAGCGTGCCACCTGGACTTATACTCCCTATGCCCGAACCTACGCTTCGAACTAGGGAGTGGAGGGCATGTGTTGAGGGGTAAAATCGTCATTGCATCAATACCCGTGTGAGGAGGCTAAGACCAACCTCTTCCGTAGCTCGGCCTCTCCCAAGCTCTCATAGCTCGGATTCCCTCGAGCTTCCATAGCTCGGCCTTTACCGGGCTCCCATAGCTCGGATTTCCCCGAGCTTCCAGTAGCTCGGACTCTTCCAAGCTCCCATAGCTTGGCTTCCCCGAGCTTCCAGTAGCTCGGCCTCTCCCGAGCTCCCATAACTTGGCTTCCCCGAGCTTCCAGTAGCCCGCCTTTACCGGGCTCCCATAGCTCGGATTCCCCCGAGCTACCGTAGCTCGGCCTTTATCGGGCTCCCATAGCTCGGATTCCCCCGAGCTTTCGTAGCTCGTCTCTCCCGAGCTCCCATAGCTCAGCTTCCCCCGAGCTTCCGTAGCTCGGCCTCTCTCGGGCTCCCATAGCTCGGCTTCCCCCGAGCTTCCGTAGATCGGCCTCTCTCGAGCTCTCATAGCTCGGCCTCTCTCGAGCTCCCGTAGCTCGGCCTTCCCGGGCTCCCGTAGCTCGGCCTTCTCGGGCTTCCGTAGCTCGGCCTCCCCGGGCTCCCGTGGCTCGGCTTTCCTGGGCTTCCATAGCTTGACTCTGCCGAACTTCCTGTAGTTCGTTTCCTCCGAACCTCCATGACCCGGCTTCGCTGAATGACCCACGATCCAATACTCACCTCCGCGGAACCTGACGTGGAGAGCCTCAGCCTACTGTAACGGCACCCTAGGCAAGGAATTATGCTGAGAAGTGGTCTAGAACCTATCAAGGCCGCCGGAGACCTACACATCTACCATATCTCAAGCCATCAAGAAGCTCTCCCAGCCATCGATCCCCTAACAGACAAGATACGGATCCCAAACAGCCCCACAACGGCCTGATTCGATCCACTCCCGTATCCTAACAACATCTGAACCTTCCAGAAGGCGCTCAAGATCCAGGTGACAGTCTATAAATGGGACACTCCCAGATTCCCTCAGGTACGCACACTTACATGCTTACACTCCCACTCTCACTCTCCTGCTCTTGCCGGCAGCTCGTCGGTGCTCTTGCCCTCTAGAGCTCCCGATTGGCCGCCCCAGAGAGGTCTTCCGGAGAGATCCACCTCCCCTTTCTAGTTGATCGCCGATTTCCTCCCACTGACTGAGCATCGGAGGGTCTTCCGCGGAGGCCACCCCAACGCCTCTCGCGCGAGGACTTGTGTGCAGGTCTGCCCACTGGAGATCGACTGCGTCCGAGTCGGAGGACGGATCCCGGCGGCAACATATATACATATATATATATATATATATATATATATATATATATATATAAGAATCCTTTTCCATCCATGGGAGGTGTTGGGGGGTAAAATCATCATCACATCAATATTCGTGCGAGGAGTTAAGACCGACCCCATCCCTTCGCCCGCCATGATGTCCTCGAGCTTCCCGTAGCTCGGCTCCCCCGAGCTTTCCATAGCTCGTCTTCCCCGAGCTTTCGTAGCTCGGCTCCCACGAGCTTCCCATAGCTCGTCTTCTCCGAGCTTCCGTAGCTCGGCTCCCTCGAGCTTCCCATAGCTCATCTTCCCCGAGCTTCTGTAGCTCGGCTCCCCGAGCTCCCCATAACTCGTCTTCTCCGGGCTTCCGTAGCTCGGTTCTCCCGAGCTTCCCATAGCTCGGCTCCCCCGAGCTTCCAATAGCTCATCTTTCCCGAGCTTCCGTAGCTCGGCTCTCCCGAGCCTTCCGTAGCTCAGCTTCACTGAGTGACCCATGGTCCAACACTCACATCCGCGGAACCTGGCGCGAGAGAGCCTAGGCCTATCGTAACAGTGTCCCAGGCAAGAAATCATGTTGAGGAGTGGTCTAGAACCTATCACGGCTACCTAGGACCCACGCACCTATCATATCTCAAGCCATCAAGGAGCTCTCCTAGCCATTGATCCATAACAAACAAGATCCGAATCCCAACGGCCCCACGATGGCCTGATTCGATCCATCTCCGTATCCTAACAACTTTCGAACCTTCCAGAAGGCGCTCAAGATCCAGGTGACATCCTATAAATATGACACTCCCAGATTCTCTCAGGTATGCGCTCACTCTCACTCTCCCACTCTCCCCAGCTGCTCGTCGGTGCTCCCCCCTTTTTTCTTGAGCTCCGATCGGCCGCCCCTGGAGAGACTCTCCGGAGAGATCCACCTCCCTATTTTCTGTTGATCGCCGATTCCTCCCATTGATTTGAGCGTCGGAGGATCTTCCGCGGAGGGCCACCCCAATGCCTCTCGCGTGAGGACTTCTGTGCAGGCCCGCCCCAGGAGATCGACTACGCCCAAGTCGGAGGACGGATCCCGGTGGTAACAGGAGGTATGTAAAGAATATGGCTAGGGACTCAATTTTGTGAGAGTACCTCCTCTAACGAAGTTTTTAAGTTTAGTCCTAATGCTTGTTCTAACAAGATTATGCTACAAGAAAAAAAAAATTATGATGGATTGAAGTTATGGATATTTTTTTTAAATTTTTTTTCATACATTTGACATAAATACCATAATCAACTAATCACGATATTTTCTTAAAGTAGCATGTACTCACTTTCTTGTCAAATCAAACTAATGCTGGTTAATATTAATGGATAGTCTAGTTAAGCTTATGGCGCCACCCAAAGCCATTTCTTAATATTGATGGAATCCTTTCACTAACTAATGATTACTTTGTATAATGCAAACTATTACTTATCCTTCGACTAATGAAAACTTTAACTTTTTTTTTATAGAAGGAATGCTTTCTAGACTGCAGAGTGGAAGTGATGGATAATTTCTCTATGATTAATAAATTTATAGTAGAAGTTTATAGTGAATTTGTCATCATGATTGAGCTTCCAAACTAAGGCATAGATGAAGATGGATGAATAAAAGATAAAAACTTTAGACCCTGCACAAATTGAAAGAATTTCAAAATGACAAGCACCATATATAGCTAAAAGTGTTACGAAGAAGTTGACATGCATCTATAACAACAAAGAGAGAGAAATGTTATCCACATGTGGTGGTGTCTATGTCATAACAGTGACAAACACATACAAAAATCGATAATAGATAGGGGGATAGATGTAAAGAAAGAAAATATAAGCCATTGATAAGAGAGAATTATGGCTATTATTGTACTAAAATATTAAAAATATATTTTTGAGAAAAAGATGGTTAGCCGGCTGTGACGTAGACCATAAACTTCTAAATATAGCCATAAGCTACAACTATCATGAATCTCATAATGCATGGGCCTCTTATTCCTATTCATTCTTTGGCAGCGCAGTAGCTTGAAGAAAACTTCAAAAACACCACTTTCTTCTCGTCATAGGTCCTTAAGCTCACCCTTACCATGCGTAGATAATGATGTAGGTTATTCTTTCACCCTAATTTTTATTTTATGTATTAACGTGTTGCCCATCATAACAACCATCATTTTTTTTATGGTTGAGAAAAGTGAAGAGAAGCCATATTCCCAAATATTATGATTCTTCTGTTTTAAATAGATGTATCTATCTATTTATTTATAACATTGCTCGTACATTAATTTTTTCTTTTAAAAAAAAATAGTGAAAGATCTGATAGCGATTGTTGTAATCTTTATTTATAGAACAATAAAATAAAACAGTCACAACAACATGAATAGGAGAGTTATTGATCTATATATAATTATAAATATAACGAAGGTGCCCGTCACCAACATAACAGCTACCGTGGAACTATATATAATATTGTCATATTTTAAAAGGCATGCTTTAAATGTTGTCGTGCTTATATATATATATATATATGGGCTTGAGGGACTGAGAAGGGAGAGTGGACTTTGGAGTTAATGTCATGTCATGCATGCCATGCCATTTCACAGCCCTTAACGTAGCCGTTCGTGCCTTCAAACCTCGGCCTTTCCCTCTACACAACCCCCATTCCGTGGTCTGCTTGCGGATCATGAGGGATACGATATCTGCGTCAAGATTACGAGAGGAAAAAAAAAGAGAAAAAAAGATAGAGAAAGATATATAACGGTGTCTTTTGCTGACTTTGATTCCCACCTTGGCATATATTTAAACACTTGCTTTCCGACCCATTATTTTCGAGCGCCGCATGCCGGCCGACGCTCCCAAAGGCGCTTGCGGCCGCGACGTCTCCTTTAAAAGAATTGATTGAAATGGCATAGTGGAGGCCCATGACTCTTTGAAGCCATTTGTTTGAGGAAGCGTTTTTGTGCATCATCTTATATGCATGAAGGCATGCATCAGATATGATCATTGATCATGTATGTATACATACATACATATCATGATCTATTGGATCACTAATGCGCTTTGCATGTATGCTTGCATGAATGCAGCCAATGAGAGTGCCCTTCGTGCACCGCCTTCAATGCACGAAGACTTTTCCTTTGTTCTATCCTCTGATGATAGGCCAAGCGAGCCGTCCCTCTTATTGCCCCGTTTGCTTTTAATAATCAGCCTATAGCTGGATTGGGGGTTATATATTGTTACACGAATTTTCAGACCTAGCTTTTGGATCCAATTCCAAGGAGAAAAAAAGGCATGATCTCACATTGTTTCGGAAAGAATGAGCAAGTTATTCACATGCTTAAACATGTTGTCACGGTTTCAAAAGTCTTTGACTTGGTGAAAATAGTTTGAATGATTTTTATTTTACATTCGTTGTATGTATTTATAATTTACAAAGATGCATATAAAGAATTTTTTCTCTATGTAACGGTATAATAGTTGCATGAGATACGATCAAAGAAGAGATTTAAGATATTTTAATATTGTGAGGTTTATATTTAAATATATTTGAATTTGAATTTGAATAAGATTGATAAGCCAATCTATTTATAATTTCTTTTTATGTCAAGATACAAGGGCTGTACAAATATAGTCAAAAAAAGATAATTAAGGGATTCTGGTATTGTAAATTTGAATTGGAATAAGATTGACAAATATATCTTTTTTAGATGCCTCAACGAGCGAATTGGAAGAGATCATCGAACCGCCTTGAAGATAGTTACTTGATCATATTGTCAGCTACTTGATCAATGGTAGGGTAGAGATGTAATGAACTTTAAGATCCTTACGAGCTACTTTCTCTTGTATAAAATGAAAGTTGATTTCAATGAGTTTTATTCAAGCATAAAAAATTGTATTTGCATACAAATATATTGTACCAATATTATCACGCTATAAAATAGATGATTTAGAAAGCTTCATATGTGATTTATGAAGACATTGAAGCCAATAGACCCCATCAGTGACATTGGTCAAAGCATAATACTTTACTTCTAAAATAGTCTTGGTACATCGCTCCGGTATAGCATGACCTATATCAAGTGTGGTGATTCGCCCGTGTACAAGTTCATGCATCAGCGATGCGGAACCCACAGACGGACCTTCCAGTACGATTCCACGTGTGGGCAAATCATCGCACCTGGTATAGGACCATGCTGCACCAGAGGCGATGACTTCTGTATCTAAGCGAGACACCGTTCTTTATTTTTTAGCACTCCATAAGATAAGATTCGAGCTAAGACATATGCAATAACTACTAATTGAGCAACAATCATATGCAGTATCTATTAATTGAGTGACAATGATCCATAAATTCAGCCCAATCTATATCAAAATAGGCATGAAGGATGGATGAGAAGCTTTCTTTAAATGAAACCAATACCTGATTGTATGTTTCTGATGGTAAACTATTTATTTAACCGCAATACAATGAACTTTAACAGGTTGATGCATGAATTGATAAACCTTATTGTTTATAAAGGCAATTTCTAACTTACAAGTAAGCTTGTAACAAAAGGGATATTTCAATCCTAAGAAATAGCGTGGGAGACTCAAGTCTTCGAGGAAGGATATTTTGTTTAATAGTTGAATAGAGAAGTGTTGGAAACAAGGTGGGCACACAAGGAGCTTTGATACCAAATTGATAGAAGTGAAGAATACTTTCAATAAGAAAAATAACACTCTCTTATTATGAAGATGTTATAGGGAATACATCTTTTGGGTCTCTCTCTATTTCATCATCATCATCATCTTCTTCTACTTCTACATTTCATGGGGAAACACCTTCCATATTTATAAACATCTAGATGTCCTTTCATATACCACTATTTAATACATGCATAGAAAAACTAAAAGATATTTGCAGAAAATTAAGAGTCAATTACAAAATACTAAGAGTCAATTTTAAATTTTTGAACCATCTTATCTTTTTAAAATGACTCTTCCTTTCTCCCATGAAGCCTTTGGTCTTTTCAAGAGTGACTCTTCCTTTCTCCCATGAAGCCTTTGGTCTTTTTAAGAGTGACTCTTCCTTTCTCCCATGAAGCCTTTAGTCTTTAAGAGTGCATTAAAACAAGTTTAATATTCCAACATTTCTCCGTAAACTTATTTTTTCTTGGTGCCATGACTCCAAGCATCTTTCTTAGCTTTTGAAAATCTTCACTTTTGAGTGATTTTGTAAATATATCAGCAATTTGCTCATTTGATTTACAGTACACAACCTTCACAATACCTTTCTTAACTTGATCACGAAGAAAATGAAATCTTGTGTCAATGTGTTTGCTTCTTCCATGTTGAACTGGATTCTTAGCTAGTTCAATAGCAGACTTATTATCAACATATATCTTCACAGGCTCCTTTTGTGAATGACTCAATTCTTTCAATAAGTTGCGCAACCATATGGCCTCACAAGCACATGATGCTGCTGCAACATACTCTGCTTCACATGTAGATAATGCAACAATGGATTGTTTCTTTGAGCTCCAAGAAAAAGCATTAGCACCAAAATAAAAGATATAACCAGAAGTGCTTTTCCGTTCATCAAGATCTCCTCCCCAATCACTATCAGAAAAACCAATTAAACTTGCATCATTGGAATGAGTATAAAACATACCATGATCAAGAGT
>UESW01002598.1:161728-189948 GCA_900491605.1 Calamus simplicifolius
CCATTTGATGCCTATCGCCTTTTGTCCTTTTGGAAGTGAAGTCAACTCCCAAGTACTTTTCTTTTCTATGGCAAGAATCTCCTCCTTCATTGCTTTTCTCCATTCAACTTTCTGCATAGCTTCATCAAATGTTAGAGGTTCAATATCAGCAAATAAACAATATAAATCAACTTGTTCAACTTCTTCTGTTTCATCATAAAGATCACTAATACTTCTAAACTTTCTTGTTGACTCTTCAGGGCTTATAGAACTTCTTGAGGAAGTCAGTGTAACTTGTGGTGATGAAGATGATCTTGCTGGTGACAAGATTGGTTGAGTAGCTTCCTCATTTGTATTCTCCTAAGCTTCATTATAAGGTGTTATATATTTGATATGAGAATCTTTGCCATTCCAATCCCATACTCCATCTTTATTGAAAATCACATCCCGACTGATGATGACCTATTTGTCATTGGATTATACAATTTGTAGGCTTTGGATTGCTCACTATATCCTATGAAGATGCATTTTTGGCTTCAATCACCCAAAAATCTTCATATGGCTTACTCCTGGTTTGTAGCCACTCCAAGCTTCTTCTGGTGTCATACCTTTGATGGCTTTTGTTGGGCTTCGGTTGATAAGATATGCTGCACATGTCACCCCTTCAGCCCAAAAAATGCTCGGAAAGGTTCTTCTCTTTCAACATGCTTCTAGTCATGTCAAGAATGGTCCGGTTCTTCCTCTCGGCCACTCCATTTTGTTGTGGAGAGTACGAAGCGGTGAATTGATGTCGAACTCTTCTTCATCACAATAGCTTCTAAAAGCATTTGACATATATTCTCCGCCTCTATCGGATCTCAAAATCTGCACTTTATTGTTACTTTCTTTTTCAACTAAAGATTTGAAATATTTAAACATAAAGAGTGCAGCCGACTTTTCTTTAAGAAAATAAACCCACAACTTTCTACTAAAGTCATCAACAAATGTTATAAAATATTTGTTACCACCACAAGATTTTGGAAGAGGTCCACATATATCAGTATGCACTAGTTGTAATGGTCTTGTTGCTTTCCAAGATTTTCTACTTTTGAAGGGAGCTTTTGCATGCTTAGCTAGTGTGCACTTCTCATAAATTTCATTTGGATAATTTATGTGTGGAAGTCCTTTCACCATTCCCTTATTAGATAGTAATTTCAAACTTCCAAAATTTAAATGTCCAAACCTGAGATGTCAAAGCTAGGAAGGATCCTTGATATCCACTTGCAAGCAATTTTGTGCTTCCGTCTTTAAGATAAGAGGAAACATCCTGTTCTTCGCCATCTGGACACGAGTAATCAGCTTTCCATTCCAATCTTTTAGAGTTAGAGATAGTCCTTCCATATGAATTGCATAACCCTTCTCTAACAGTTGGTCAATACTTAGAATATTACTCTTCAAACTTGGCACATAATAAACATTGGAAATGAAATCAGGTTTACCATTCTTTTGCCAAATCATGATTTTACCTCTTCCTTTGATAGGAGCTTTGGAGAGATCCCCAAACTTCATATCACAAAACTCCCCTTCTTGCAATTCCATAAATAGCTCTTTTCTTCCACACATATGGTTTGAGGCTCCTGAGTCAAGAAACCATATATTCTTCAAGTCTCCATCTTCTTGGCATAACAAAAGAAGTGTCGGTTCTCCTTCTTGATTGTTGGATTCAATGTTGTTGCTTTGCTTATTGTTCCAACACTCATAGCTATAGTGTCCATATTTTTGACAATTATAGCATTGAACATTGGATCTTGATTGGTTACGACCTCTAATTGATCTTCTACCTCGTCCACGTCCACCTCTTCTGCCACCTCTTTCATTGTTGAAATTTGAGCTTTGGCCCCTTCCATCATTATAGCTTCTTTGACCACGGCCATGGCTTCGACCACGATCATGATAGTTGCTTCTGCCACCACGGGCACCATGATAGTTGTTGCCGTCATCTCTTTTGTTACTATAGGCCAATTGAAGCCCTTGATCTTTCTCTTTTTGGTCTTTTGCCTCCACCTTGGATTGAAGTATTTGCTCCGTATTATGTGCTTCATTTTTCTTTTGGATCTTTGTTCATGAATTTGAAGTTTGCCTATCAACGCATTGATGGAGAGTGTATCAACATCATTAGCTTCTTCAATGGCGACAACAACATGCTCAAACCTCGGTGTCAAAGATCGAAGTATCTTCTCCACCACTCGAACATCTTCTACCTTCTCTCCATTTCTCTTCAATTGGTTTACAATAACCAATATCCAAGAGAAGTAGTCAAATATGTTTTTCGTCTCCTTCATGGTGGTGACTTCAAATTCTCCTCGCAATTGTTGAAGCTGGATTCGCTTCACCTTTTCTTCTCCTTTAAAGATAGTAGAGAGAGTATCCCAAGCTTGATTTGCAGAGGTTGCTTCAGCAATTTTCTCAAATGTCACCTCATCTAAAGCTTGATATAATTGGAATAAAGCTTTTTTGTCTCTTCTCCTTAAGCCCCTTAAAGTATCTTTTTGTGCTTGATTGTACCCTCTTTCTTGCTCTGTCGTAGGCTCGGTGTAGCCATCTTGAACAATTTCCCATAGATCTTGTGAGCCAAATAAGGACTTCATTTGAATACACCAATTCTCATAGTTCTCCTTAGTAAGCTTGGGAACTTGGATATGCACACCATCGTTGGTCATCTCCCTCAAGATTGGTCCTCTCAAAAAAAACCAGGCTCTGATACCACTTGTTGAAAACAAGGTGGGCACACAAGGAGCTTTGATACCAGATTGATGGAAGTGGAGAATACTTTCAATAAGAAAAATAACACTCTTTTATTATGAAGATGTTAGAGGGAATGCATCTTTTGGGTCTCTCTCTATTTTCATCATCATCATCTTCTTCTTCTACTTCTACATTTCATGGGCAAACACCTTCCATATTTATAAATATCTAGATGTCCTTTCATATACCACTATTTAATACATGCATAGAAAAACTAAAAGACATTTGCAGAAAATTAAGAGTCAATTACAAAATACTAAGAGTCAATTTTAAATTTCTGAACCATCTTATCTTTTTAAAATGACTCTTTCTTTCTCCCATGAAGCCTTTGGTCTTTTCAAGAGTGACTTTTCCTTTCTCCCATGAAGCCTTTGGTCTTTTCAAGAGTGACTCTTCTTTCTCCCATAAAGCCTTTAGTCTTTTAAGAGTGCATTAAAACAAGTTTAATATTCCAACAAGAAGCAATGATAGTGAAATTGCTCTTTATAATTAGGATATCATCATATATAATATACTAACTAGAGAGTAATATTCTAGGCTGTGGTTCGTATGAATAGTATGGTATTAGACTTATATTCTAGGCTGTGGTTCGTATGAATAGTAAGGTATTAGACTTAGATTCAACGAGCAGATGAGTGAATCATTGAAACCAAGCTCCTAATGTTTGTTGTGTCCATAAAGAATTTTATTGAATTTGCATGCATACGTTAGAGCACTCCTAGACCAAAAATTCATTGAACCATGTGCACATCTTCTTAAATATATCCATGTAAGATGTATTATTTACATCTAATTGGTAGATGAGCCGTCCATTTGATAAAGTAAGAGTTAAAACAGCCCTCATTGTTGTGGGCTTAACCACTGGAGTAAAGGTTTCAAAATAGTTGATGCTTTCTTCTTGATTGTATCCTTTTGCTACTAAGCAGCGTTATAGTGATCCATTATCCCATAAAATTTTCATTTGGTAAGAAAAACCTATTTACATCCATTTGTGTTATTTTGAATAGGGGAATGAGAGTCTAAGTGCCATTATTAATTAGAGCATTGTACTTATCTTGTATTGTAGCGTGCTAACAAGGATGTTTATTTAGTCAAGCTTGTGGGTTCCACCGTAGATTAATCATAATCTAGTGGGTGACGAGTTGTGTGAAAAGTAATATAGTTAGGAAAGGTTTTGATTTTAAGGGTGTGATTAAAAAATCAAGTGACCATTTTGTGAGTTCGAATGGCAATGGAGGATAGGGGATGTTGGGACTAGTTTGGTTCTCCATGTAAGTGATTAAATGTTTTGATTAAAACCGAACTAGGTGATTCTGAATATGATGAAAAGATGGAAGCATATTTGGTTAGTATAAGAACTGAATGATTGGTGGGCCTAATGGTAGAGGGAGAGGATGGGCTAAATGTTAAGTTCAATGGGTGATATAGCAGGTATAGATATGGTGATTGAGATACACCTGGAATGTTCAAGTTTAGGATTGATTCATCTGAGCCATTGAGATATGGCATCAGATAATTTGGTGCAGTCAAATAAGTGGTAGTAGTGAAAATAAGTGATAGTAAAAAAGGGATAGAAATAATGACAAATGAGCAGTTAGAAAGAGTTACAAAAGGAAAAGAAGTTCCATTAAAACGTATATGCTGCGAAGTGTAAACCCATCCATAGTCACCATGAAGACATTTATGACCTCTTTGCAAAGGATAATAACAAAGAAATACATAAAGCGTCAAATATGAGGGTTTGTTCCTGTGTTGCTGCTTTAAGATTAGTGCTACCGTCTTCTTTGCTGATTACCGGAGATTCGGTCTCCGATTCCGTTCATCTTTGACTAGCTGATGGCTCACTCTCCGGCTCCTTCTCCGGGTGGGTCTGATGTGGCAACACATGCTAGAAGGCCTTGTCATCGTTCCCCTCCTGCTTGTTTTGAATTGATTGCTCCATTTTCATCTCCGACGGAGGTTGCCGAACTCGAGCAGTTGTTCCCAGACATAATTCAGATCCCTGCTCAATCCTTGGATGTTGAAGCCAGTGGCTTGGTGAATAATTTGATCATTGCCCGGAGCCTGTCTCGGTGGGTGCCACCAGAGGCGATTATCCGAGAGTTTCACAGGGCTAGTATTGTCGGGGAAATTGAAGCTATCTCTCTAGCTCATCGGCATTACTTCTTCTATTTCTCTGATCCTCAAGCCAGGGATTTCGTTCTGGGGAGGCCTTGGGGGCGAATGGGAAATTGATTGCTATCGCGGAGTGGCAATCCGAGTTCATCCCGGCGGCTGGCACCCTCCTTTCTGCCCTGATATGGATCCGACTTCCCCTACTTCCGCTAGATTTCTGGACAGAGGAGATATTGTCCGCTGTTCTCTCGGTGGTAGGGGAATATAGATACTCTGATGATGCCACCAAGTTGAAGAATCGGTGGAGCTTTGCCCGTGCCTATGTCCGTGTCGATGTGCGCAAACCCCTCCAGCAAGGATGAGAGTTCGTGGGAACAAAGCTCCCTTCTGGCAGCAATTCTCCTACAAGAATGTTGAAGGAATCTGTGATTCCTATGGAGCTCTACACTTCGATGGCAATTGCATCTCAATGCCGGAGCAAGCTCCATCCTCATAAGGGCCCAAATTCGGACCGTGGATGGCAGCTGTCCGGCTAAGGAGATCACCTTAGCTTCATTCATCGAACTCTAGGAAGATAGATCAAGTGGATGCGCAACCATCCTCTGCTTCGGGGGAGGGGTGGCAAATCCCCAAGAAGATCGCTCGAAGGCAGGGGAGCAGGCTCCCCCCTGATGGACGGCCTTCCTCTTCTGTGAAGATATTGTCGGATCAAAGCAAGGGAGGTCTAGCGCAAGCATGCCAGTCCACTGTTGCTGTGCCGGTTTAGCAACTATTTTCCAGGCTGAAATTTAGTTGACTGAATCAGTGTAGCCTGAGAGCAGAGACCTTAACCCCTTCTCTACTCTGGGCTCGAGGGTTGAGTCTGTGTGCCTAGAGTTTCGTATGGACTCGACTCCGGGGCCATCAAGAGGGCCCTATCTGTTGAGGCTAACACTCAGCGAGTGGCCTCCAAGTCCAACAAAGCAAAAGGCAAATCTCCCTTCACTGCTAAAGGGAAGGAGCCAACATCCTTCACTTTCTCAGCTTCGTTAGACTCAGTCCGAGGATCAGGTGCCCTGACTTGCCGGGAAACTAAGAAATTCCGTAGCATGGCAGGGTCTAACCCGGGGGATGCTTCTGGGATCCCCAACAAGAGATGATGGTGGGATACACCCACAAGTCCGCTGTCTATCAGCTGAAGCAGGCCATTCAGCAAGTTGATATGGGAGGGTGATGGAATCTTCCCAGTCAGAGGAGTTCAGTGGAAAGGAACCAATGGAGGGTTCCCCTCCAGTCAACATTCCCTCTGATGCGGAGATGTCTGGGGATAGGATCGAGGTCCTCCCCACTCATGTATCAGGATGAAGATACTTCTTTGGAATGTGAGAGGAGCCTTGAAACCTTCATTCCACTCCTCTTTTCGGAGTCTTATGCAATTATATAATTTGACATTTGTGTCCTTCTAGAAACTCGATTGTCTGGGGTTAGTCTGGCTCTCTTTTAGAGACTGGTTTTTAGATCATGGGTTTCTTATGCTGTTGAGTCTGTCGGTCTTTCTGGCGGCATCTTGGTGCTCTGAAGAAATGATAGGATTAGAGTGGATGCCTTTCATTGCTACGGTCAGCAAGTTGCTGCTGTTATTTTTGAGAGGACCTTTGTCTCCTGGCTCCTATCGGGTGTCTATGCCAGCACTGACTTCAGGGAACGCCAGGTGCTCTAGGATGAGATTCAGTCTTTGCTTGCTCAGGGAATTTCCTTCCTTTTTGTAGGTAACTTCAACTGCATAGTGGGGGCCTATGAGAAGAAAGGGGATAGACATACCATTGGATCTACATTTAGAATTGAGTTTAGGTCCATCTCTACTGCCGACCTTTTGGATCTGAGGTTCCAGGGTTCCTAGTTTACATGGTGCAACAACCGGCAAGGAACTGCCAGAGTATGGGAAAGGCTGGATAGGGCCTTGGCCACTTCTAGTTGGCTTCAGATTTACCTTTCTACCACCGTCACTCACTTGTCCTGCATTGCTTCATATCACTGCCTTCTTCTTATATCTACTGCTGCGGGTTTGCAGCGGAGTCGGCAGTTCAGATTTGAGAAGTTTTGGACTTCTTTTTCTTCTGCTAGGGCTATTATTTCTGTGGTATGGCATGTGCCTATCAGAAGGAGTGCTATCTACAGACTATCGAGGTGCCTTGTTCTTGCTAGATGCAGGCTATCCTGCTGGAATCAAAGGAAGGTGGGGGACATAGTGTGGCAAGTTGAGCAAGTCGAAGCTCGTATTGCTACGCTCCAGACCAAAGAAGATCAAGAGGGTTTCTTAATAAGTCTGATTTGTGGAGCCTATCGATCCACCATTCCCTTCTTTTGCAGCAGGAGACCTTTTAGAAGTAGAGGTCCCGGATCCAGTGGATTAAAGAAGGTTACTAGATTCTTTCATCAGGCCACTATCAAACGCCGAGCGGCGAACCGTATTAGATGCATAGCTGATGATGAGGGTCATTTCTAGGAGGGTGATTAGATGATCAGAGATTAGATTCTTCATTTCTTTCGGTCTAGATGGACTGCTCTTACTAGTGATGGGCTCCCTGTTTGCCCTATTTTAACCCCTAATAGGATCTCCGATACGGAGAATGATCTTCTTATTTGGCCCATTTTGGCGGAGGACATTCGGTTGGCTTTATGGGACCTGGGTGCGGATAAGGCCCCGGAGCATGATGAGTTCCCTTCTTTCTTTTTCTGTTATTACTGGGGTATTTTGGGTTGGGATGTTATTCAGGCCATCCAGCTTGTCTTTCAGTCGAAAGCCATTCCCACTGAGTGGAACCAGACTTTGTAACCCTAGTTCCTAAACGTCCAGATGCTACCACTCCCCAGCACCACCGGCCTATCAGCCTCTGTACTACCTTATATAAGATATGTGCACATCCCTTGGTCTTCCGGATGCGAGCGGTGATTCCTCATCTTATTTCTCCAGAGCAAGGGGCTTTCCTCAGGGGCCGTAGCATCACTGATAATGCCCTATTTGCTCAGGAGTTCATGCATGATCTTCAGCGAGCCTCTGGTCATCACTGTCTCATGGCTGCTAAGCTGGACATAGAGAGAGCTTACGATAGACTGAGTTGGGCTTTCCTACGATGCACTCTCTATGAGTTTGGCTTTGAGGAACTCTTTATTGACTGGATCATGGCCTATGTTTACCGTTCATCCTTTTCGCTCCATATTAATGGGAATCAGACTGATTACTTTCACTCTGAGGTCGAATTAAGGCAGAGATGTCCTCTTTCGCCATTTTTGTTTATCCTCTCTACTGATGCTTTATCATGGGCACTATCTCTGGCACAACAGGACTCTTCTCTTATACCCTATAGTGCGGGGCCCCGAGGGCCATCTCTCTCCCACCTGCTATTTGCTGATGACTGTATCCTTCGGGGCAAGGATTCAATAAGCAACGCTGCCACCTTTGCCTCTATACTTCAGTCTTATTGTCATGCCTCTGGTCAGAAGGTTAACCTGAGTAAGTCCTTGATCTGCTTTAGCCCCTTGACGACATCTACTTTAAGGGGAGCTATTAAGCAAATCATGGGTATCTCAATTATGGTAGATCGGCTTTCCTATTTGGGGATTTCGTATGAGGAGACGACCACGAAGCTCTAACTTTAGCGACCTAAAGAGGCGTATCCATGATCATTTGGATGGATGGCAGGTCATTGGTATTTCTATGATGGCGACACTACAAGAAAATACTGAAATAGCGACGTAAATTTAGTGACGCAATACTGCGTCGCTAAATTGCGACCACTTTGCGACGCATCCGCGACAACAAATCATTGCGACTCAATTAGCGACGCATTAGCGACTCAATAAACCAAAAAATCAAAAAAAGTAATTTTTTTTATTTAGCGACGCAAGAAATGCATCACAATATTTTTTAATTAAGTTTTTATAAAATATAAATATGAGAAAAAATATTGCGACGCAACTTAGTGCGTCGCAATGTTTTCAAAAAAAAATTAATTATGTTAAATAGCGACGCATTAGCGACGCAATAAAAAAAATTAGAAAAATTATTTTTATTTAGCGACGCACTAATTGCGTCGCAAATATTTTAAGTAAAATTAATTTTTATAAAATATAAATATAAGAAAATATTGCGATGCAACTCTATGCGTCGCAATATTTTTTTAAAAATTAATTATTTGAAATAGTGACTCATTAGCGACGCAATAAATCAGAAAATTAGAAAAATTATTTTTAATTTAGCGATGCATTAATTGCATCGTATTATTTTAAATAAAATTAATTTTAATAAAATATAAATATGAAAAAATAATTGCGATGCAACTCAGTGCGTCACAATGTTTTTAAAAAATTTAATTATATTAAATAGCAACACATTAGCGACGTAATAAATCAAAAAATTAGAAAAATTATTTTTAATTTAGCGACGCACTAATTATATCGTAATTATTTTAAATAAAATTAATTTTTATAAAATATAATTATGAGAAAAAAATATTGCGATGCAACTCAGTGCGTCGCAATATTTTTTAAAAAATTAATTATGTTAAATAGCGACGCATTAGCACGTAATAAACCAGAAAATTAGGAAAAATATATTTTAATTTAGCAACGCACTAGTTGCGTCGCAATTATTTTAAATAAAATTAATTTTTATATAATAAATCAAATTAAAAAATTACGATGCAACCCTATGCGTCGTAATATTTTTAAAAAATTAATTATGTTAAATAGCGATGCAATAAAATAATAAAATAATAAAAATAATTTTTTATTTAGCGACGCAAGTATTGCATCGCAATATTTTTTAAAAAATAAATTTTATAAAATATTAAAAAGAATTATGAACGGATCGATCGCGATGGTCCGAGATCGGTCGTTGCCAATCGGGATCGATCATGGCTTCAATCGCTCTCAACCGTCGGGTCGTCGCCGATCGGATCGATCGCGACGGTTCGAGATCGTTCATCACCGACCGGGATCGATCATGGCTTCGATCGATCGCAACCGTCGGATCGTCGCCGATCGGACCGATTGCAACGGTCCGAGATTGGTCGTGGCCGATCGGGATCAGGGCTTGGATCGATCGCAACCGTCGGATCGTCGGTGATCGGACGGATCGCAACGGTCCGAGATCGGTCGTGGCCGATCGGGATCAGGGCTTGGATCGATCGCAACCGTCGGATCGTCGCCGATCGGACGATCACCACGGTCCGAGATTGGTCGTGGCCGATCGGGATCAGGGCTTGGATCGATCGCAACCGTCGGATCGTCGCCGATCTCGGACGGATCGCTGTGGTCCGAGATCGGTCGTGGCCGATCGGGATCAGGGCTTGGATCGATCGCAACCGTCGGATCGTCGCCGATCTCGGACGGATTGCAACGGTCCGAGATCGGTCGTGGCCGATCGGGATCAGGGCTTGGATCGATCGCAACCGTCGGATCGTCGCCGATCTCGGACGGATCGCACGGTCCGAGATCGGTCGTGGCCGATCGGGATCAGGGCTTGGATCGATCGCAACCGTCGGATCGTCGCCGATCTCGGACGGATCGCAACGGTCCGAGATAGGTCGTGGCCGATCGGGATCAGGGCTTGGATCGATCGCAACCGTCGGATCGTCGCCGATCTCGGACGATCGCAACGGTCGAGATCGGTCGTGGCCGATCGGGATCAGGCTTGGATCGATCGCAACCGTCGGATCATCGCCGATCGGACCGATCGCCACGGTCCGAGATCGGTCGTGGCCGATCGGGATCAGGGCTTGGATCGATCGCAACCGTCGGATCGTCGCCGATCTCGGACGGATCGCCACGGTCCGAGATCGGTCGTGGCCGATCGGGATCAGGGCTTGGATCGATCGCAACCGTCGGATCGTCGCCGATCTCGGACGGATCGCCACGGTCCGAGATCGGTCGTGGCCGATCGGGATCAGGGCTTGGATCGATCGCAACCGTCGGATCGTCGCCGATCTCGGACGGATCGCCACGGTCCGAGATCGGTCGTGGCCGATCGGGATCAGGGCTTGGATCGATCGCAACCGTCGGATCGTCGCCGATCTCGGACGGATCGCCACGGTCCGAGATCGGTCGTGGCCGATCGGGATCAGGGCTTGGATCGATCGTCAATCATCGCGATCTCGGACGATCGCAACGGTCCAGGATCGGTCATGGCCAATCGGGATCAGGCTTGGATTGATCGCAACCGTTGGATCGTCGCTGATCGGATCGATCGCGACGGTCGAGATCGGTCATGCCGATCGGGATCAGGGCTTGGATCGATCGCAACCGTCGGATCGTCGCCGATCTCGGACGGATCGCAATGTCCGAGATAGGTCGTGGCCGATCGGGATCAGGGCTTGGATCGATCGCAACCGTCGGATCGTCGCCGATCTCGGACGGATCGCAATGGTCAGGATCGGTCGTGGCCGATCGGATCAGGGCTTGGATCGATCGCAACCGTCGGATCGTCGCCGATCTCGGACGGATCACACGGTCCGAGATCGGTCGTGGCCGATCGGGATCAGGGCTTGGATCGATCGCAACCGTCGGATCGTCGCCGATCTCGGACGGATCACCACGGTCCGAGATCAGGTCGTGGCCGATCGGGATCAGGGCTTGGATCGATCGCAACCGTCGGATCGTCGCCGATCGGACGGATCGCCACGGTCCGAGATCGGTCGTGGCCGATCGGGATCAGGGCTTGGATCGATCGCAACCGTCGGATCGTCGCCGATCTCGGACGGATCGCCATGGTCCGAGATCGGTCGTGGCCGATCGGGATCAGGGCTTGGATCGATCGCAACCGTCGGATCGTCGCCGATCGGACCAATCGCCATGGTCCGAGATCGGTCGTGGCCGATCGGGATCAGGCTTGATCGATCACAACCGTCGGATCATCGCCGATCGGACGATCCCCACGGTCGAGATCGGTCGTGGCCGATCGGGATCAGGGCTTGGATCGATCGCAACCGTCGGATCGTCGCCGATCTCGGACGGATGGCAACGGTCCAGGATCGGTCGTGGCCGATCGGGATCAGGGCTTGGATCGATCGCAACCGTCGGATCGTCGCCGATCTCGGACGGATCGCCACGGTCCGAGATCGGTCGTGGCCGATCGGGATCAGGGCTTGGATCGATCGCAACCGTCGGATCGTCGCCGATCTCGGACGGATCGCCACGGTCCGAGATCGGTCGTGGCCGATCGGGATCAGGGCTTGGATCGATCGCAACCGTCGGATCGTCGCCGATCTCGGACGGATCGCCACGGTCCGAGATCGGTCGTGGCCGATCGGGATCAGGGCTTGGATCGATCGCAACCGTCGGATCGTCGCCGATCTCGGACGGATCACCATGTCCGAGATCGGTCGTGGCCGATCGGGATCAGGGCTTGGATCGATCGCAACCGTCGGATCGTCGCCGATCTCGGACGGATCACCACGGTCCGAGATCGGTCGTGGCCGATCGGATCAGGGCTTGGATCGATCGCAACCGTCGGATCGTCGCCGATCGGACGGATTGCCACGGTCCAATATCGATCGTGGCGATCGGGATCAGGGCTTGGATCAATTGCAACCATCGGATCGTCGGCGATCTCAGACCGATCGCAACGGTTTGGGATCGGTCGTGGCTGATCGGGATCACGGCGTGGATCGATCGCAACCGTTGGATCGTCGCCGATCGGACCGATCACCACGGTCCGAGATCGGTCGTGGCCGATCAGGATCACGGCTTGGATCGATTGCAACCATCGGATCATCGCCGATCGGACCGATCGCCACGGTCCGAGATCGGTCGTGGTCGATTGGGATCACGGCTTGGATCGATCGTAACCGTTGGATCGTCAGCGATCTTGGACCGATCGCAACGGTCCGAGATCGATCGACGCAATGGTTCGGGATCACGGCTTGGATCGATCGCAACCGTCGGATCATCGTGGATCGGTCCGATCGCCACGGTCTGAGATCGGTCGATGCAATTTCCTAGAAAATAAAAATAATTTTCTTAGAGAAAATAATTTTTAATATTGCGATACATGTATTGCGTCGCAATATTTTAAGAAAATAAATGTAATAAAAAATTTTAAAAAAATATTGCGACACAATATATGCGTCGTAATTATTTTTAGAAAATATAATTTTTATCAGTTATAATTATTAAAAAATATTGCGACGCATTAGCGATGAAATTTTCTAGAAAATAAAAATAATTTTTTCAGAGAAAATAATTTTTAATATTGCAACGCATGTATTACGTTGTAATGTTTTTTAGAAAAATAAATGAAATTAAAAATTTTTTAAAAAAACATTGCGATGCAATATATGCATCGTAATTATTTTTAGAAAATATAAATTTTATCAGTTATTATTAAAAAAATTACGACGCATTAGCGACATAATTTTCTAGAAAATAAAAATAATTTTTCTAGAGAAAATAATTTTTAATATTGTGATGCATGTATTGCGTCGCAATGTTTTTAGAAAAATAAATGTAATTAAAAAATTTAAAAAATATTGCGATGCAATATATGCGTCGCAATTATTTTCAAAAAATATAAATTTTATCAGTTATAATTATTAAAAAAATATTGCGACGCATTAGCGACGTAATTTTCTAGAAAATAAATTAATTTTTCTAGAGAAAATAATTTTTAATATTGCGACGCATGTATTGCATTGCAATGTTTTAAGAAAAATAAATGTAATAAAAAAATTAAAAAAAATATTGCGATGCAATATATGCATCGCAATTATTTTTAGAAAATAAATTTTTATCAGTTATAATTATTAAAAAAATATTGCGACGCATTAGCAACGCAGTTTCCTAAAAAAAAAAATAATTTTTTTAAATTTTTTTTAATATTGTGATGCATGTATTGCATCGCAATGTTTTTAGAAAAATAAATGAAATTAAAAGTTTTAAAAAAAACATTGCGACGTAATATATGCGTCACAATTATTTTTAGAAAATATAAATTTTATCAGTTATAATTATTTAAAAAATATTACGATGTATTAGCAATGCAATTTCCTAGAAAATAAAAATAATTTTTCTACCGAACATTGGCGCCAAATTAGTGACTCATTAGCGACGCAATTAGTTGCGTCGCTAAGTTTTGCATAAAATAATAAAAAGGCCAAATTAGCGATGGATTAGCGACGCATTGTTGCGTCGCTAATCCATAATAAATTTTTAAAAAAATAGCGAGTGATTATCAACGCATATATTGCGTCGCTAATCACTACTATATAATGCTTGGTCGGGCCACCCCCCGCCTCTCTTCTTTTCTTTTTTACCCTAGCCGTCGCCGTCCGTCCGCTCCTCCGGCTCCCCCCGTCCTCTCCTCCGACGGAAGCTCCCCCCACTCCTGCGGCGTCCCCTCTCGACCGAGGTTAGCCCCCCTCCTCCTCAATTTTTTTTTAAAAAAATAGGTTCCAGCCACGGCCACGGCCGTGGCCGTCTTCTCCGGCCGAAGACGGCCACGGCCGCTGCTGTGGCTGGCCGTGGTCTGGCCACGGTGGCCAGGCCACCAAAAAAAAAATTACAGTTTGGGGGGTTTCCCCACCCCCTTCATCTTCTCCGGCCACGGCCACGGTCGTGACCACCATCTCCGGGTGGCCTGGCCACGGTGGCCAGGCCACCAAAAAAAAATTTACAGTTTGGGGGGGGGGGGGTTTCCCCAACCCCCCTTCGTCTTCTACGGCCACGGCCACGGCCGTGGCCGTCATCTCGGGCCACGGCCACGGCCGCTGTCGTGGCCATCTTCTCCGGCTACGGCCGATGCTATGGCCGGCCGTGGCCTGGCCACGGTGGCCATGCCACGAAAAAAAAAATTTACAGTTTGGGGGGAGGTTTTCCCCACCCCCCTTCGTCTTCTCTGGCCATGGCCACGACCGTGGCCGTCATCTCCGGCCACGGCCGCTGTCGTGGCCGTCTTCTTCGGCCACGGCCGCTGCCGTGGCTGGCCGTGGCCTGGCCACGGTGGCCAGGCCACCAAAAAAAAAATTTATAGTTTGGGGGGGAAGTTTTCCCTATCCCCCTTCATCTTCTCTGGCCACGGCCGCTGCCGTGGCCGACCGTGGCTTGACCACGGTGGCCAGGCCATCGGAAAAAAAATAGTTACGGGGGGTTTTCCCCACCCCCCCTCTTGTTCGTCTTCTCCAGCCACGGCCACGGCCATCTTCTCCGGCCACGGCCACGGCCGTGGCCGGCCGTGGCCTGGCCACGGTGGCCAGGCCACAAAAAAAAGTAACAGCTAGGGGGTTTTTTCCCACCCCTGACCCCTTCAATTAAAAAAATATATTAAGACTCATAAAAAAATTAACAAAAAAAATTAGATTCTATCATATTTTATTATTTTTAAAAATATTTTCAAATAATTTGATGATAAATATTAAAAAAGTAAATATATTTTTAAAACATGGGCAACTTAAGTTTTTTTTAAAAAAAAGTAACAGTTAGGGGGTTTTCCCCACCCCCCGGCCCCTTCAAAAAAAAATTAACACTCATAAAAAAAAAATAACACAAAAAATTTAGATTCTATTATATTTTATTATTTTTAAAAATATTTTAAATAATTTGATGACAAATATTAAAAAATATAAATATATTTTTAAAACATGGGCAACTTAATTTTTTTAAAAAAAAGTAACAGCTAGGGGGGTTTTTCCCACCCCCCAGCCCCTTCAATTAAAAAAAATTAATACTCATAAAAAAAATTAACACAAAAATAGATTCTATCATATTTATTGTTTTTAAAATATTTTTAAATAATTTGATGACAAATATTAAAAAATATAAATATATTTTTAAACATGGGCAACTTAATTTTTTAAAAAAATGTTACTACTAATCTAATTTTTTATTAGATTAGTTATAAATTAATTAATTTATGTCATTAGTCGTAGCTCTTTGTATAGACTGATTAGCTCATCAATCATGACTCTTTAAATCAATTGATTAAACTCATAAATCATAGCTATTTAGGTCAATTAATTTAGCTTATCGGTTTTAACTTCTCAAGTAAGCTGATTTTAGACCATCAACCTTATCTCTTTAGATCATCAATCAAAACTCTTTAGATAGGTCAAGCTGAATTAGCTTAGCTATTTAGGTCAACTAATTTAGCTCATTAACCATAACTCTTTAGATTAGCTAATTTCAAAATTGCAGTCATAGCTTTTCATTTCTTTATAGCTGTTTATGCAATAATATTTGTGCATTTGTAGTTATTTACAATTGTTATGTCTTGATTATTTACATTCTGCTTCAAATTGAATGATGCATTAAATTATGTAATGCTAGATAGAAAGTCTTGTTGTATTTTTATTTAATTTTCAGCAACAAATTAGTAGTTTCAATGATTTATATTTTAGTCTTCACAAACATTTATATTCGACATAATAATCTTAAGAAGTCAGTGACTATATATATAGAACACTATTCCTATATATGTATAATTGACAAGAAGTTAAGAATAACAAGCATAAGTTCGATTGTCTTCGGATTTCTATATTATTAATCACAGCACTATAACCTTTAGACCCGTTTGAGAATTTGTAAGACTTAGTCTTACAAATTCTCAAATTGTCCTGGTGGACAGTTTGAGAATATTTTTTGCGATATGTTAGTCTGCTATTAATCATCGTTGGTTGAGATTGCGGTTTGTATTTGCTCATACGTTCTCCTAGTGTGGCATATATGCTACACATTTAGCAGAACATATGGGGAAATGCTGCTGAAATTTCAACGTAACCGATCGATGATAATTAATAGCAGAATAACATATCACAAAAAATATTCTTGAATGGGATAGGGCCTTACCTTTTAGACATGGAGTGAAGGTGGAATTAATTTAGGACACTTGAATGCTTGTGAAGTCTCATGATTGAACGGACCGCCTTGCGGCCCGACCCGAACTCAAGCCCTAGCATTAGCCTGGCATGAACTTGTGCCTCGGTCCTTGCTAGCACGCCAAGGATCGTAGTCGTGGCCCGTCCTTGCAGGGTAGGGACCTTAGTTGTCTAAAAAAAATTAATTTATTTATAAATGATTTAAATGGTTGTTATTAACCTTAGTTGTGTAAAAGAAATAATTTAGTTATATATTTAGTAATGCTAATATAGTTTTATAATGTGGTTTCCTTTAATAGTTTACTAGAAATTGTATAAGTCGGTCAAAATGAGCGGGGCTCGCTCGTGGATGTATGCAAGGATAAAAGATGGCTTGCTTAATCCAGATTTTCTGAATGGATTGAAAGAATTTATCGCATTTGCATGTAGCCAACCTGAATGGATGGGTGGGCTTAGGATTAGGTGCCCATGCAACTATCATAGGTGTCAGAATAAAGCCTACAGAGATGTCGAAACTGTTAAGGTGCATCTGTGTAAAAACGGGTTTGTTCCTGATTACGATGTTTAGTACTGTCATGGTGAACCAGAGGAAATTCCAGCAGTTGTTACAAGCCAACAAGTATCAATTCCCATTGACGAACCATTTGTGAATTTAAACACATATGAAGAAATGGTGATGAATGCATCGGGTAATGAATTCAATCAGAATATATTTATGGAAGAACCAAATCCAGATGCACATCAATTTTATGATATGTTGCGTGCTGCAAATCAAGAATTGTATCCTGGTTGTGAGGGTCATTCCCAGTTGTCTACGGCTGCTCGGTTGTTGAATGTTAAGGCAGAACATCGATTATCAGAAAAGACATTTAATTCTGTAGCTGGGTTAATCAAGGAAATTTTGCCAAATGATAATATTGTAGCAGACAGTTTTTACTCAATGAAGAAGTTGTTGCATGGGCTTGGGCTCCCGGTTAATAAGATCGATTGTTGCTTGAACAATTGTATGATATATTGGGGTAAAGACTCGGAGCTGAGATAATGTAAGATTTGTGGGCAATCAAGGTACAAAAACGGCGAAGGGGGAGCTAGTACAAGTAGGAGGAAAAGTGTTCCTTACAAGAGGATGCATTACTTTCCTCTTACTCCACGCCTGCAGAGATTATACAGATCTGAGGCTATAGCTGCTGATATGAGATGGCATGCCGAACATAAATCTAAAGAGGATGAAATGCGGCATCCATCAGATTCAAAAGCTTGGAAGCATTTCAATGAAAATCATCCTAATTTCGCTGAAGATATAAGGAATGTGAGATTAGGTCTTTATACCGATGGCTTCCAACCATTCGGTCAAGCGGGACAACAGTATTCATGTTGGCCTGTGATACTAAATGTATATAACCTTCCTCCATGGAAGTGCATGAAAGATACTGCAATGTTTTTGATAGTTTTGGTTTCAGGACCATCAAATCCAAAGGAAAAGATTGATGTCTTCCTGCAACCATTGGTGGCCGAATTGAAAATGTTGTGGGAAACAGGAGTCGTAGCCTACGACATTTCTATGAAACATAATTTCATCATTAGAGTTGCTTTGATGTGGACAATAAGTACTTCCCGGCATATGCAATGTTGTCTGGTTGGAGCACTGCTGGACGTCTGGCATGCCCTCATTGCATGTATAATTCAGATACATTTACATTGCAGAAGAGTGGTAAGCAGTCATGGTTTGATAATCATAGGAAGTTCTTGCCCCCAAATCATCCTTACAGGCGTAACTTGATTGCCTTCCGAAAGAACAAAGCAGTCACAAAATTCGTCGAATCGGTTAGGTCCGGCACGGATATATTTGATACTATAGAGCATTTGGGGTTGAGGTATGCTTGGGAACCAGATGCAGATAGAATAAATGGCCGTATATGTAAAGAACATAACTGGAAGAAGCGGAGTATATTTTGGGATTTGCCTTATTGGAGCACAAATCTCATCCGGCACAACTTGGATGTTATGCATATCAAGAAATTTTTTTTTGATAACATGGTGCTAAACATCCCGGAAAAAATAAAGACACTGCAAAGTCAAGAGAAGAACTTAATCAGTATTGCAGAAGAGGTGATTTGAGGAGGAGTACCGACAGGACCTATCCTAAAGCCTGTTACACTCTTGACAGAAATTCACGAGAAGTTTTATGTAACTGGCTTAGAGGGTTAAAATTTCCAGATGGTTATGCCTCAAATATCGGTAGGTGTGTGGACATGTATAAGCTCAAGTTGTTCGGCATGAAGAGTCACGACTGCCATGTTTTCATGCAACGGTTATTGCCTATAGCTTTTCGTGAGTTGCTTTCGCAACATGTCTGGAAGGCATTGACAGAACTCAGCTTGTTCTTCAAGGAGTTGTCTACCACAGTCATTACTTCTGCATCCATGGCAAGGCTTGAGAAGGAAATTCTAATTATTTATGCAAGCTGGAGCGAATATTTCCTCCTAGTTTTTTTGACTCAATGGAGCATTTACTGGTTCATTTGCCATACGAAGCGAGCATAGCTGGTCCCGTGCAGTATCGCTGGATGTATCCTTTCGAGAGGTAAATATAACATCATTAAGACATATTGACATTTCAAATATTATTTCATTGTGAGAAAATTGGTTAATTTTTTGTCTCAACTTTACATATAGGTACCTTAAGAAGTTAAAAAATAATGTGCGTAATAAGACAAGGGTTGAAGGTTCTATATGCAATGCACACTTGGTCGAAGAAGTTTCAGCTTTTGCCTCGCATTACTTTGAGGGTCATGTCCACACGAGGAGCCAAAATCTTGGTCGTAATGATGACATTTGTGTGGACGAAGGAGAACCTAATGATGGTAGAATATCAATTTTTAAAGGTATCGGCCGTTCATTTGGGGGGCAGAAGTCAAGAAATCTTAGCGATATGAAGTATAATGCAGCACATTATTATATCCTAATGAACTGTAGAGAAGTCAATCCATATATTGAGTAAGTGTATACTTCAATGCTTAATTAGAACTTCTAATTTAAATTAAAATATACCATAATATTTAATTGCTAACATCAGTTTTAATCCTTATCATCTCATAAGGATGTATTGTGATAGACAACGATAGATGAATCCTAACATCAGTCAAGTTGCAATTGGACAGAAGTTAGAAACGGAGTTCGCTTACTGGTTTTATGAATTTGTGAGTAGTATCACTCAATCAATTTCAATAATGGCTTTTATTTTTCGAATTGGTTATGAATAACTTATTAATTTATAGGTAAACGGTCCATGGTCCCCAACCGACAATATTTTCATTAAATGTCTATCGCAATGACCATTGAAGACCGTAACAACCTTTACTAGCTATTTTATTAATGGGTACAAATTTCAGATTGAACGATTAGCAGCTTCAACACTACAAGAAATTTAAAATATTGCGACGCCTAAATGCGTCGCAATTGCGTCGCTATACCATGTTTAGCGACGCAATAGCGACGCAATGATGGCGTCGCTCAACTCCCCGTCGCAATACCTTTTGTCGCAATTGCGTCGCAATATTGCGACGCATTTGCGACGCTCTGCGACGCATAAAATGCGTCGCTAAATTTAAAATTAAATTTTTAAAAAAATTATTATTAAATATTGCGACGCATTTGCGTCGCAATATTTAAAATTAATTTTAAAATTAAAAATTTATTAATAAATATTGCGACGCATAAATTGCGTCGCAATATTTAAAATTAAATTTTAAAACAAAAAATTTATTATTAAATATTGCGACGCAATTAATGCGTCGCAATATTTAATAATAATTTTTTTTTTAAAAATTTTTTTTATATTGCGACGCAATTTGATGCGTCGCAATATTTATTAATAAATTTTTAAAAATTAATTTTAAATATTGCGACGCAATTTGCGTCGCAATATTTATTAATTAATTTTTTAAAAATTTAATTTTATGCGAGCGTCGAAATTTTTTTTTAAAAAATATTTAAATGATTAAAAATTAAAACGGTTAATAAAATTTCGTTAAATCTAAATATTGATACAAACATTTTTCACTCAATCCAAACAATAATAAATTTCAAAAAATAATTTATATATTAAAATTTAAAAGTTTTTACAACATAAAAAAAAAAATACATCAAGAATCTGAATGATCACGTGAAGGCTGTGGAGGCTGTGGAGGCTGAAGACTCTGCGACAAGCGTCTAACCATATCCCGCAAATAATGCATCTCATCTCGCATGTCTGCAACCTCCTGATCCCGGCCTCGCATACGATCCTCAAAATCCTGCTCGAATCCTGGCGAACTCCTCTGCAATAGATCTGCGAAGCTCCTCTAAACGCTCGGGAGGAAGATCACAGGAACTCGCGAGCTGGAGGCCTGATGGGGAAAAAATGTAGAAGCTCTAGTGCCCATACCATAGACCCTGCGGTCTCGTGGCTGGGCACCAACAGCCTCCAAAAACACACGTCGACTCTCCTCTGCTGAGAGTTCGACGGGCGTCTCCCCATCAGTAGAGTCGACCTGCGATGCCTGGGAGCGAAGCTCCTCGACTCGTGTCTTGAAATTATGAAATCAATAATAAATGAGTTAATAAATTTCTAGAAATAAAATTTTAGAAATTAAACAGATACTACATAAATCTAATTTCTTACCGCAACCTCCCGTGATCGCGTATCGACCCAGGAGCCGTCCCTCCTGGTGTGTGTCGCCCTGAATAGACGAAACTCACCAGGATCTCCGCCCTCCTGCTCAGTCTATAACAATAAAAAAAATGATATTAATAAAAATATTTGTAAAGAACTAAAATAGTAATTAAAATATTTATGTTTTCTTACCATACGCCGTCTGTGCTCCTGAATCGAAATGGAGCCCGATGTATGACAGGAGAGACCCGTGCCAGGACCGCCCTTCTCAGATCGGCGGTTCGTGCTGGCTGATGCGGACCTCCTGCGCCAGCCATCGGACTCCCAGGCCTGCTGCCACTCGTGCCAAATACCCTCTGGCACGTGCGCAGGACGCTGACCCGATGACCTCCAACGATGAAGCATGTCGGAGTATCGGCGTCGCGTCAGAGCCTCCCATGCTGCCCTAATGGCATCATGGGTGGCAGGATCCCACGTAAATTTTTTCTGCATTAAAATAAACAGTTAGTTTCTGAATTTATTAACTTTAAAGAATTATATATCACTGATAAATTGTATTTAATAAGTTTACCTGAAACTCAGAAAAATAAAACTCCCTCGTGGCCGGCGATACGTGGCGCCAATCGTAGCCACTGGGATCTGCACGCCTCTGAAAAACGGCGCTGATGTGGCTGGAGACATGATGCTGCTCAATGAATCTGTTAAAAAAATGCAAGTTTATAAGTAATGACTTAAAAACATAACAAATATTTTAATTAGTATATACTTACATCCCCTGAGCATCAAGTCGAAGTAAAGTGCGGCCGAAGGTGGAAGAACTCTCGGAGGTCTGTGCCGATCGGGTAGATGGTAATACTGCTGCAGAGGTCGAAGGCTGCGCCTCTGCTGGAGATCCAAACTCTCCATCTCCGACGCTCATGTGATCTGATGTCGAAGGATCCAAACTACGTCTCTCTCCCCTCATACTGAAAATACTAAAGATTCACACAATTAAATTACGATTAATGATTGACTATGTAAGAATTTAACACTTATAAAAAAAAGTTAAATTTTAAAAAACCTTTATGTTTAATCGGTGTCATTTGTTTCGTGAAATGTTGGTTCAACATCCGATGCCGTATCGGATTGCGAATCAGTTTCATTATCGGAAGGAAACCGAACATTTGCATCCGCAATTTCTTGGACATCACCACTTGGATCTCTAAGTGATGTTTCAGGAGCCTTGTGTCGTCCTCAATTGCATGCATTCCATCTCATCCTCTTGAAATGCAGGGCACTCGGCTGATTGACTTGATGAACTCTCCTCTAATACGATTGTTGAACGTGGGACGATTTTAGAAACGGCCCACCAATCTCGCTTGTCGTTGCGCAAACTTGGATATCCGCAGTAAAAGACTTGCTGAGCTTGGGATGCAAGGATGAATGGGTCATATTTGTAATCTTCGTCGATGGTTCACTTCAACCAAATTATAGTCGTTATGAACCCTTTTGCCCACAGGAATTATCGGATCGAACCAATCACAACGAAACAATACGGTTCGTTTCAAAGGCCAACCGGGATATTCAACTTCAACCACCTCTACTAACTTTCCATAATAATCCTGCATATTTGCTCCAACACTTTCTCCTTTTACACACACGCCCCAGTTCTGAGTGCCTCTTGAAGCTGCTAATCGTTCAATCTGAAATTTGTACCCATTTACAAAATAGCCAGTAGAGGTTGTTACGGTCTTCAATGGCCATTGCGATAGACATTTAATGAAAATATTGTCGGTTGTCGACCATGGACCGTTGACCTATAAATTAATAAGCTATTGACATCCAATTCAAAAAATAATTGCCATTATCGAAATTGATTGAGTGATACTACTCACAAATTCATAAAACCAGTAAGCAAACTCCGTTTCTAATTTCTGCCCAATTGCAACTTGACTGATGTCGGGATTCATCTGTCGTTGTCTATCACAAAACATCCTTATGGGATGAAAAGGATGAAAACTACTGTTAGAAATTAAATATTATGGTATATTATTATATAAATTTAAATTTTCAATTTAGCATTGAAGTATACACTTACTCAATATATGGATCGACTTCTCGACAGTTCATTAGGATGTAATAATGTGCTGCATTATACTCCATATCGCTAAGATTTCTTGACTTCTGCCCACCAAATGAACGGCCGATAGCTTTAAAAATTGATATTCTACCGTCATTAGCTTCTGCTTCGTCCACACATACGTCATCGTTACGACCATGATTTCGGCTCCTCGTGTGGACGTGACCCTCAAAGTAATGCGAGGCAAAAGCTGAAACTTCTTCGACCAAGTGTGCATTGCATATAGAACCTTCAACCCTTGCCTTATTACGCACATTATTTTTTAACTTCTTAAGATACCTATATGTAAAGTTGCAACAAAAAATTAACGAATTTTTCAAGCAATGAAATAATATTTCAAATGTCAACATATCTTAATGATGTATATATTTACCTCTCGAATGGATACATCCAGCGATACTGCACAGGACCAGCTATGCTCGCTTCGTATGGCAAGTGAACCGGTAAATGCTCCATTGAGTCAAAAAAACTGGGAGGAAATATTCGCTCAAGCTTGCATAAAATAATTGGAATTTCCTCCTCAAGCCTTGCCATTGATGCAGAAGTAATGACTGCGGCAGATAACTCCTTGAAGAATAAGCTGAGCTCCGTAATTGCCTTCCAGACATGTTGCGGAAGCAACTCACGAAAAGCTATAGGTAATAATCGTTGCATGAAAACATGGCAGTCATGGCTCTTCATGCCGAACAACTTGAGCTTATGCATGTCCACACACCTACCGATATTTGAGGCATAACCATCTGGAAATTTTAACCCTCTAGCCAGTTACATAAAACTTCTCGTGAATTTCTGTCAAGAGTGTAACATGCTTTAGGATAGGTCCCATCGGCACTCCTTCTCAAATCACCTCTTCTACAGTACTGATTAAGTTCTTCTCTTGACTTTGCAGTATCTTTTGTTTTTCCCGGGATGTTTAGCACCGTGTTAAATATGTTATCAAAGAAATTTTTCTCTATATGCATACATCCAAGTTGTGCCGGATGAGATTTGTGCTCCAATAAGGCAAATCCCAAAATATACTTCGCTTCTTCCAGTTATGTTCTTTACATATACGGCTATTTATTCTATCTGCATCTGGTTCCCATGCATACATCAACCCCAAATTCTCTATAGAATCAAATAGATCCGTGCCGGACCTAACCGGTTCGGCAAATTTTGTGACTGCTTTGTTCTTCCGGAAGGCGATCAAGTTACGCCTGTAAGGATGATTTGGTGGCAAGAACTTCCTATGGTTATCAAACCATGACTGCTTACCACTCTTCTGCAATGTAAATGCATCCGAATCATACATGCAATGAGGGCATGCCAGACGTCCAGCAGTGCTCCAACCAGACAACATTGCATATGCCGGAAAATCACTTATTGTCCACATCAAAGCAGCTCTCATTAAGAAATTTTGTTTCATAGAAATGTCGTAGGCTACCACTCCTGTTTCCCACAACATTTTCAATTCGGCCACCAACGGTTGCAGAAAGACATCAATCTTTTCCTTAGGATTTGATGGTCCTGGAACCAAAACGGTTAAAAACATTGCAGGATCTTTCATGCACTTCCACGGAGGAAGGTTATATACAGTCAGTATCACAGGCCAACATGAATACTGTTGCCCCGCTTGACCAAATGGTTGGAAGCCATCGGTACAAAGACCTAATCTCACATTCCTTATATCTTCAGCGAAAACAGGATGATTTTCATTGAACTGCTTCCAAGCCTTTGAATCTGATGGATGCCGCATTTCATCCTCTTTAGATTCATGTTCGGCATGCCATCTCATATCAGCAGCTGTTGCCTCAGATCTATATAATCTCTGCAGGCGTGGGGTAAGAGGAAAGTAATGCATCCTCTTGTAAGGCACACTTTTCCTCCTACTTGTACCGGCTCCTCCTTCGGTGTTTTTGAACCTCGATTGCCCACAAATCTTACACCATCTCAGCTCTGAGTCTTCACCCCAAAATATCATACAATTGTTCAAGCAACAATCGATCTTATTAACTGGAAGCCCAAGCCCACGCAACAACTTCTTTGTTGCGTAAAAACTGTCTGCGGCAACATTATCATTTGGCAGAATTTCTTTGATTAACTCAGCTACAGAATTGAACGCCTTTTCTGATAATCGATGTTCTGCCTTAATATTCAACATTCGAGCAGCTGTAGAGAACTGGGAATGACCCTCACACCCAGGATACAATTCTTGATTGGCAGCACTCAACATATCGTAAAATTGTTGTGCTTCTGGGTTTGGTTCTTCCATAAATGTATTCTGATTGAAGTCATTACCCGATGCATTCATAACCATTTGTTCATATGTGTTTAAATTCACAAATGGTTCTTCTACGGGAATTGACTCTTGTTCGCCTATAACAACTGCTGGAATATCCTCTGGTTCACCATGACAGTACCAAACATAGTAATCAGGCACAAAACCCTTCTTACACAAATGCACCTTAACAGTTTCCACATCTCTGTAGGCTTTATTCTGACACCTGTGGAAGTTGCATGGGCACCTAATCCTAGGCCCATCCATCCATTCAGGTTGGCTACATGCAAATGCGATAAACTCTTCCAATCCATTCAGAAAATCTGGATTCAGCAAGCCATCTTTTATCCTTGCATACATCCATGAGCGAGTCCCGCTCATTTTTGTCCGACTTATACAAAGTCTGGTAAAGCATTAATTAAAACCAAAAAATAAAACTATATTAGTATTAATACATATATATCTAAATTATTTCTTGGGCACAACTAATTAAGGTTAATTACAACCAATTAAATCATTTATAAGTACGCAAATAATTTAGATATATTTATGTACTAATATAATTACAACCAATTGCTAGGAAGGACCGATGCATAGGTTAATGGCTAAAGAGAGGGCTTGAGTTTGTGTCGGGCCATAAGGCGATGCGTTTAGTCATTAGACTTCACAAGAATTCAAGTGTCTTAAATAATTCTACCTTCACTCCATGTCTACAAGGTAAGGCCCTATCCCATTCAAGAATATTTTTTGTGATATGTTATTATGCTATTAATTATCATCGATCGGCAATATTGAAATTTCGGCAGCATTTCCCCATATGTTCTCCTACATGTGTGGTATATAAGCCACACTAGGAGAACGTATGAGCAAATGCAAACCGAAATCTCACCCCACGAATTACTAGCAGACTAACATGTCACAAGAAATATTCCCAAACTGTCCACCAGGACAATTTGAGAATTTGCAAGACTAAGGCTTACAAATTC
Organism: Calamus simplicifolius; assembly: GCA_900491605.1. Taxonomy (NCBI): domain Eukaryota; kingdom Viridiplantae; phylum Streptophyta; class Magnoliopsida; order Arecales; family Arecaceae; genus Calamus; species Calamus simplicifolius. Next base: position 188,468 of record UESW01002598.1, read on the forward strand.
TCAAACGGGTCTAAAGGTTAATTAAAGTGCTGTGATTATGAAAGTCCGAAGACAATCGAACTTATGCTTGTTATTCTTAACATCTTGTGAATTATACATGTAATCACTAACTTTTTTAAGATTATTGTGTCAAATACAAAGGTTTGCGAATACTAAAATGTAAATCATTGAAACTAGTAATTTGTTGCTGGAAATTAAATAATATAACAACAAAACATTTTATTTAGCATTTCAAAATGTAATGCATCATTAAGTTTGCAGCAAAATATAAATAATCAAAACATAACAAATGTAAATGAGTATAAATGCACAAATACTATTGTCATAAACATTCTGCTTAAATTAATTATTGCATAAATAATATGTAAATTAAATAAACATTCTGCTTAAATTAAGAAAAAATTTTTTTTTTTTTTCACAGGGGGGCGGGGGGTTTCCCCCCCTCCCCCCTGCTATGACCCCAAAATTTTTTTTTTTTTTTTCACAGTGGCCTGGCCACCGTGGCCAGGCCACTGCCGGCCACGGCAACGGCCGTGGCCGGACAAGATAACAAAGGGGGGGGGGGGTTTCCTCCCCTCCCCGGCCCCTGTTAAAAAAAAATTTTTTTTTTTTTACAGTGGCCTGGCCACCAAGGCCAGGCCACTGCGGCCCCGGAGAAGACGGCCGGACAAGAAAAGAAAGGGGGGCGGGGGGTTTCCCCCCTCCCCCCCTGCTATGACCCCAATATTTTTTTTTTTTTTTTTTTCACAGTGGCCTGGCCACCGTGGCCAGGCCACTGCCGGCCACGGCAACGGCCGTGGCCGGACAAGAAAAGAAAGGGGGGGGGGGGGGTTTCCTCCCCTCCCCGGCCCCCTGTTAAAAAAAAAAAATTTTTTTTACAGTGGCCTGGCCACCGTGGCCAGGCCACTGCGGCCACGGCAGCGGGCCGGAGAAGACGGCCACGGCCGCCGTCCGGCCACGTGGCCGGACAAGAAAACAAAGGGGGGGCGGGGGGGTTTCCTCCCCTCCCCCCTGTTAAAAAAAAAATTTTTTTTTTTTATTACAGTGGCCTGGCCACCGTGGCCAGGCCACTGCGGCCACGGCAGCGGCCGTGGCCGGAGAAGACGGCCACGGCAGCGGCCGTGGCCGAAGAAACAAAGGGGGGCGGGGGGGGTTTCCTCCCCTCCCCCCTGTTAAAAAAAAAATTTTTTTTTTTTATACAGTGGCCTGGCCACCGTGGCCAGGCCACTGCGGCCACGGCAGCGGCCGTGGCCGGAGAAGACGGCCACGGCAGCGGCCGTGGCCGTGAAACAAAGGGGGGGGGGGGGGGGGTTTCCTCCCCTCCCCCTGTTTAAAAAAAAAATTTTTTTTTTTATTACAGTGGCCTGGCCACCGTGGCCAGGCCACTGCCGGCCACGGCAGCGGCCGTGGCCGGAGAAGTCCGGCCACGGCCCGCCGTGGCCGGAGAAACAAAGGGGGGGCGGGGGGGGTTTCCTCCCCTC
>UESW01002599.1:0-117138 GCA_900491605.1 Calamus simplicifolius
TTTATCATTATTTTTCTAACCTTGTATCTTGTCCTTCGTGATGTACTAGTCCTTGAGGCAGATTAGCATTCCCACTGTATTGGGCTTCAATTGGCTCATATTGTCGAGCATTTATCCTTCTACACTAAAATCATATTCCAATGCTACTGTGTCATGCTCCGAATCCACTATTTGATTTGGCCACATGGCATGGCCACATAAACCCTATGACAAGCCCTAGAGACCTTGCAATACCTGATATAAAAAATCCATACTATATTCTACAAAAGCTTTATCATTAAGAGAAAACAACAATTATCACGATTAAAAAAAAACTTGGGTAAACATCCACTAATATCATAATCATAAGTTCATTGTTTCCTATACAATCTTTAGAAAAATTTATTAAAATAAAATTTATATCGATCTAATTAATTGCAATAGCTGCAACTTCGCTCCATCCCATACCATCAAACTAATCAGCTTAACCTATAAAAAAAATTTCAATGAATATAATGAGCTCAACAGCTCCATAAGAATTTCCTATATAAATTTTACCTTCTTACATAGCAGGTTAATATATAATCTTTTTGGTATAAATATATGATTATGTAAAATCAAACTATCAAACCAATAAATGTAGATGCCATTATGCATTCATGTAACACACATTCAATTACTTCAGACTCAACCAGTCATACATTGGATCCAATTTCATATTGTTTTCAGCTCTAGACTACCATAGCCACGTTCTAGCCCATGGCGAGGCATCCATAATGTCACGCTTCAATCTATGATGGGCAACACTATCACACCCTTGATAGGAGAAACCTTCAAGAATACATGATCACCGATCTGAAATTCTAGCTTCCTCCTTCTGTTGTTAGCATAACTATTTTGTCTACTCTAAGCTATGCGAAGATGTTCTCAAATTACTTGTATTTTCTCAATAGTTTGTTGCACTAAATTGGGTCCCAGAAATTTTCGCTCACTAATATCATCCCAACAAATTAGAGAACAGAATTTTCTTCCATAAAATGTTTCATAAGGAGCCATTTGGATACTTGCTTGATATCTATTATTATAAGTAAACTCAATTGAGGTTAGATGACAATCCCTTGCACCATCCAAATCTATAATACAGGTTCTTAGCATATCCTCCAAGATATGTATGGTTCATTCTGATTGTCCATCCATTTGTGGGTGAAAAGTAGTACTAAAGCTCAACTTGGTACTAAATGCTTTATGAAGACTTTTTCAAAACTGGGATATAAACCTACTATCTCGATTGATACAATAGTCACTAGAACCCCATGCAGCCTCACAATTTGTTCTATGTACATGCCTACCAACCTCCCAAAGATAATCTAATCCTAAATGGTAAGAAATGGGCTGATTTGGTCAACCAATCCATAATCACCCATATAGCATCACTACCCAGAGGGGTTCTCGATAAGCCAGTCACAAAGTCCATAGTGATATGCTCCCATTTCCACTAAGGAATATCAAAAGACTACAATGGTCCAGTGGGTCTTTGATGTTTAACTTTCACTTGCTAACATACTAAGCACTGAGCAACATGAAGGGCTATCTGCTGACATATATCTAAGCACTAAGCAATATGAACGGCTATGTCCCATTTCATACCAGTCCACTAAAAGTTTTTCTTTAGGTCATGGTACATATTAGTACCTTCAGGATGCATAGTATAGGCCGAACCATGTGCTTTACCCAAAATCTCTTCTTTTAGTTTTATATCATTTGGTACACAAAGTCTATCTCCGAATCTCAGTAAACCATCCTCATTAATTCAAAACACTATTCGAGCACAGGTCTCCATCATTTTTATAATCTTGTACAACTTTGGGTCCTCCTTCTAAGACATCTTAATTCTCTCTATTAGGGTATGTTGTACTGAAGTGCAACAAGCTGAACCTTGGGGTCATATATCCGGATCCCAATATTAACTCTATCCAAATTCAATAAAATATGTCTTTGATTAGTTATCAGAGCTACCAATTCATCTAAAGATTTTCTACTTAAAGCATTAGCTACCACATTAGCCTTTCCTGAATGATAGCTAATGGTCAAATCATAATCCTTTAACAATTCCAACCATCTTCTCCGCCTCAAATTCAATTCTTTCTAAGTAAAGATGTACTTTAAGCTTTTGTGATCAGTGAAAACCTTATACCATTCTCTGTACAAATAATGCCTTCATATTTTTAAAACAAACACTACCGCTGCCAATTTTAAGTCATGAGTTTGGTAGTTCTGCTCATATGATTTTAATTGTCTAGAGGCTTAAGCAATCACGTTTTCATTTTTTTCCTTTAAAACTTTTTTCAACAATCCCTCACAAAAGTTTCAAATTAAAAAAAATAAAATTAATATAACATAAATTTTAGAGCATCTTATACTATGCAATAGGTGAGGTGTTCTGTGGACTTGAATCTCACTTAGTGTTGATTGTATACACCTGAAGGAACCATAGTGGATTAGACCTTGAACTAGGTCCTTGACTCAGACTTTTACTAATCATATACTTAGTATGGATCAATTGGGTTTAAGCGGTCAGTGCATATTAAAGGCCTTGCGCTTAGTACCTTGATTTTTCATGAGAATTCTTTAAGGTTAGCCCAAACCTTTAGTCATGGCCTAATATGATGATTCTCATATGGGTGAATCCTCCAAGGGTATTTGTGACAATACCCTACAGATAAACTACCTCAGTTCTATTAAGATATGACAACCTTACATAAATTTACTTTGTCACTTTATAAGAGCACTCATCATAGGGATGGGATGAAATTTTTTTCAAAATTTATGCTCTAACATGATCACTCAATCAGCTTCATTTCTACCACATTGAACCTCCTTCATGGGATCTCCAATACCAAAGGTTGGGTATCCACTGCTGGTGACCAAATAATGGGCTTAAGCCCCATCCCCCTCAATGAATCTAGGTCTCCACTCCTAGATAACTCTTTGGTTAATTGATTTGCCAAATTCTCTCATACTTAGCAAATTTCAAAGAGATAACATTATTTTTTGGACAAGACCTCAAATAAGAGAACTAAATAAATATGCATTTTGAACAGTAATGTGCTTGCTTCAAAAATGGACCATCATAGCCATAAAGAACAAGCCTTGTTCAAACTATTAAAGAATAATAGTAGTATAAAATATAGATAATTAATAAAGTCAATTGAAGACTCAAATCCTTAACATGGTAGACATCTACAGATAGTGATATGTTCGTATATAGAGAAATAATTTGTTCTTTTATAATGCTCATTTAAATTACTCATAATAATATCTTTCTTGATGGGCTAGCCTAACTAAATATTGGCCAATAATTAATGCATCACACTCCTTGGTTTTTCATATGTTGAACTAAACCAAAATGTCCCATGATATTGACAAAGCAATATATAACTCATGAGTGAGAATAAATGAGCTATAACTAAGAACCAAAAGACCAGCAATAATACCTGATATGGTTGATCATCTCCTCTGGGCGGCATCATAACACCCTGCGTGATTTTTGGAATTAATGATGTGATAGCTCGTTTTCGGGATGTTGGAATTCCTGTCTCCGCCCTTGGCTCTGGCCTCCGGTTCCGACCTTGGCTCCAACCTCCAGTGTCAGCTTCGGCCTCCGGCTCTGGCCTCCAGTTCTGACATTGGCTCCGGCCTCCAGCGTCGGCTTCGGCCTCTGGCTCTGGCCTTCGGCTTGGCCCTTGGCTCCGCCTCCAGCGTCGGCTTCAGCCTTCGACTCCGGCCCTTGGCTTCGGCCTCCAGCATCGGCTCCGGCATACGGCTCCAGCCTCCAGCGTCAGCTCCGGCCTTGGCTCGGCCCCCAGCATCGGCTTCGGCCTCCGGCTCCGGCCTCTAGCTCCGACCTTTGGCTTCGGCTTCCAGTGTCGGCTCCGGCATACGGCTCCGGCCTCTAGCTCCAGCTCCAGCTCTAAATTGGTGCCTTATTTTCCTAAGTACATTAAAACCCACTTCAGGTAACAGACCCTAAATTTGAGACATCCATTACCGTGTATCTTGCTCATTGAAATCATGGGCAGGTACTAGCATGCCCCGTAGTTACCGGCACACACGGTGCCCATTTAGCAATGGCCCATCGACTTGCTATTCGGTGGAGCTCATCCTAGCAAAGCAGATTTGACGGTTCTGACGGAAGGAGGTAAACGTGACCTCCCAGACAGGTATAAGAAGAGGACCTGAGCTCAACACTGGGGAGGAGGCTCTTTCTCTCTTCTCTTTCAAGCTCTACTCATATACAACATTCCTGTTCTATAACCCACTGACTTGGGCGTCGAGGGTCCCCACCAGAACCACCGATCCGAACTTTTTGCAGGCTCTCGAAGGAAGACGGTGACCTCTCTGCATTCTCGAAGGCCTGCAGAGATCTCAGCTCACCCGACGCTCATCGCAAGTGATTTGGCAGCAACAGATTGGCACGCCAGGTAGGGGACACACACGTAGAAGGTGAAAGTTCTCCCTGTGACCCCACTGATTCTGCAAGGAAGACGATACTGACAACGCGAGCCCAGGAAGCTTCCACCAGCCATGCTGCAGAACGCCTTCCACGGGCTGAGCAATCGGAGGCCAACCTCAATGTTTCGCCCCCTGCACAGATGAGCCAGCCTGACCAGCTTGAGGTTCTGGCTCATCAAGTACAGGACCTAATGACGGTGGTGCGGAGATTGCGAGAACACTGCTTTATCGCTACACCTTAGCCCCCTCCGCCTCGCGAAGGGGGCATGAAATAATTCAATCTTATCAAGGCGGGACTCCACCTGAGACCTCCCATCACTCGCCTCCTGAACCTCATCGCTGGGAGGCTTCAAAGCGATGCCGGTCTCCTTCCATCATTCTGATCGTTCCCACCGATGGCCGGGTGAGAAGGAGCCAAGACGGGTGCACTCCTTGCACCGGCGGTCTTCACCGGCTTCATCTTTTGACTCCTCTAAAGACGACACCAACAGGAAGACCACTCGTCGGACCGAACAACGGTTCGATGAGTATCATCAATGGTTGGAGGAGCTTAGTCGCTAGATCGCCAACCCTCACGGGACAGACTACGATCGCCATCCCTCGCTCTCCCGGTGCATCATGGAGGAATCGGTCCCGCCCTATTTTTGTCTCCCCCAGTTGGACTCATATGACGGCACGACGGACCCTTTGGACTACCTGGAGAGCTACAAGATTCTCATGCAGGTTCAGGGAGCGACAGACTCCCTCCTATGTGTCACCTTTCCTGCTACCCTTCGTAAGGTGGCGCGTGCATAGTATTCTCGCTTGCCACCGTGCAGCATCAATTCCTTCCAACAGCTCGAGCGATCTTTCCTGGCCCACTTCGATGCGTGCCGAAAGATCCCACGAGTGGCCGATAGCTTATTCGCTGTTCAGCAAAGGAATGGTGAGACCCTAAAGGACTTTGTCGCTTGGTTCAAGGAGGCAGCGCTAGAGGTGTATAATTTGGATGATTCTGTAGCCACTTTGGCATTAAAGCGAGGACTTCGTCCTTCTAGGTTTGCCTATTCCCTGGATAAGAAGCCTCCAAGTTCTTACGCTGAGCTTCTAAGCCGGGCGTAGAAGTACATTTGCACCGATGAGGCAGACTCTTCCAGGAGGGAAGCTGATAAGAGTTCTAGCAAAAAACCGGCATCCACGGAGCCTGTCGGAGCATGGTCCCGGAAGCCTAAGCCTCTCCACTGCTTAGACCACCGGCCTCAGACACTTGTTTCCAAGGAGCAGTTCACCCCCCTCTTGGCTTTAATATCTCACATTCTACTTGAAATTGAGGAGGAGCCCTACTTTCGACGTCCACCTCCCATGAAGTCAGGGACCCCTCGTAGCAAGGAGCTTTACTGCGGTACCATCGAGACTACGGTCATGACACTGAGGATTGCCACCACTTGAAGAAGGCCATTGAAGAGCTTATCCAGCAGGGTCACTTGGGCAAGTTCGTTTGAAGGGAAACCTTTCCGCTCCGGGTTCATCGGCACCTCCGATGCCTCCAACAGGCGTCGACAATGCTCCTATAGAAAAAACCATAGCTATGATTTCCTGGAGGGCAGGTGGTAGCTCGAAAAGACAACGAGAGGGGGTAGACTCTGTAATTTCTTTCTTTGAAAAGGATTTAGAAGGGGTAGTTAATAGGCATGACGACAGCGTCGTCGTGTCCATGACCATAGCCAAAGACCCTATAAAAAGAATTTTAGTTGATAGTGGAAGTTCGATGGATGTTTTGAGCTACGAGGCCTTTGTTCGGATGAATCTGTCAAATTTCTCCCTTCGACCCATCACCATACCTTTAATGGGCTTTACTGGGGACTTTGTGAGCGTTGAAGGGGAGATCGCCCTCCCTGTCACGACTGGGACTCCTTCGCGTCAAAGTATGGTAATCATAAATTTCCTGGTGGTCCGGGTCCCATTGGCTTACAATGCTATCCTGGGGAGGCCGGGCTTAAATTTGCTGGATGCCATCATCTCCACCAAGAGATTGTTGGTAAGGTTCCCCACCGATGAAGGAGTCAAAGAAATGAAGGGAGAGCAAAGCCCACCACCACTTTGCTACCACTTATCTCCCAGTCCACTGGAGGCGGCATCGGAAAAAGCCTTTGAGATGCTTGACCCCTAAGAGTTGGGAAGGAGGGGAGAGCCAGCCAAGCACCTCCTGACCCTCCCCTTGGGGGAGGACCCGACAAGAACCGTCCAGGTTGGAGCGTTGCTTCCGAAGAGGCGCGCAATCGACTCCTCACCTTCCAGCATGCCAATGCTGACATCTTTGCATGGTCGTCATCAGACATGCCAGGCGTCCCTAAGAAGGTGATCACCCATTGGCTCAACCTCAGGCCAGAGTGTCGGCCGGTCCGATAGAAGAAAAGGAGCTTTGCTCCGGACAGACAGAAAGCCATTGATGAGGAAGTCCGTAAGCTGGTGGCTGCGGGCCACATTCGGGAAGTTCATTACCCCGAATGGTTGGCCAACATGGTGATGGTCTGTAAGACTAGTGAAAGCTGGAGGATGTGCGTAGACTTCACCGACCTCAACAAAGCATGCCCCAAGGATAGCTTTCCTTTACCTCGGATCGATCAACTGGTAGACGCTACATCCGGCCATGAAATCCTTAGTTTCATGGATGCCTTCTCCGGGTACAACCAAATCAGGATGAACCCGATGATGAAGAAGCTACCTCCTTCATAACTGAGAAGGGGTTGTACTGCTACAAGGTAATGCCATTCGGGCTAAAAAACACGGGGGCCACTTACCAAAGGCTAATGAACAAAGTCTTCGAGGACCAGATTGGACGCAACATGGAGGTGTACGTGGATGACATGTTGACAAAAAGTGTCCATGCCACCAGCCATATCGCCGACCTAACGGAGACCCTCGACAACCTTTGCCGATACCAGATGAGGCTGAACCTACGCAAGTGTGCCTTTGGGTGACAGCCAAAAAGTTCCTAGGTTTCATGGTAACCCGGCGAGGAATCAAAGCAAACCTTGATAAAGTTCAAGCCATTTTGGACATGAGGTCTCCCACCAACAAGAAGGAAGTGCAATGCCTGACGGAAGGGTGGAGGCCTTGAGCCATTTTCTGTCCAAGTCTGCTGAGAGGTGCCTACCTTTCTTCAAGGCACTCCATAGGGCCAATGGATTTGAATGGACGAAAGAGTGTCAGAAGGCCTTCGAGGGGCTGAAGGAATTCCTATCCACCCCGCACTGCTGTCCAAGCCAACGGGTGGAGAAGAACTCCTTCTATACCTCGCGGCTTCTTCCGAGGCCGTTAGTTCCATGCTGGTCTGCATGGACACCAACGGCACACAAAAGCCGGTGTATTACATAAGTAAGGTGCTCCATGATGCGGAGACCAGGTACTCAAAGATTGAAAAGATTATCTTTGCGTTAATCATGTCCGACCATATTTTCAAGCCCATCCGATCATGGTGGTCATGGACCAACCTCTAAAGATGATTCTCCCTCGCCCAGACACTTCGGGCCGATTGGCAAAGTGGGCACTCAAGCTGGGGGAATTTGATCTATCTTTCCACCCTCGGTCAGCCATGAAATCCCAGGTCCTTGCATATTTTTTGGTTGAGTGTACCTGGGGTGAGGAGCAACCCGAAGAGGCCTCTGCAAACCCTTCGATTCCTAGAACCGGAGATGATGAATGGATCCTTCATGTGGACGGGGCATCAAATTCTCAAGGGAGCGGAGCGGGCCTCATCCTGGCCAACTCAGATGGAGTTATAACCGAGTGTGCACTCTGCTTCCTCTTTCCAGCCACCAATAATCAGGCGGAGTATGAAGCCCTACTGTCTAGGATAAGATTAGCCCGAGAGCTCAGGGTGAAGCGCCTTAGAGCGTTCACTGACTCCCAATTGGTCACTGGCCAAATCACAGTGGAGTATGAAGCGAGGGATCCTATCATGTCCCGCTACTTGAGTATGGTGCAGTCGTAAGCTTCTCTCTTAACTTATTTTAATGTTAGCTATATTCCTTGAGGAGAAAATGTTAGAGCAGACGCCTTGTCCCATCTTGCCACCTCAGCCGATGGGATGTTGGGAAGAGCTTATATAGAGCACCTGGAAGCCCCAAGTATCGAAGTAACGAGAGAAGCTCTACCAATTGAGCAGGAGCCTTCCTGGATGGATGCTTATATCCAGTACCTTACCAATGGTACCCTTCCTGAAGACCCTGCTGAGGCCAGGCAACTCAAAAGATGGACCCCAAAGTTTTTTATAATGGAAGGAAAGCTCTATCAAAGGTCATTCTCATACCCAGTTCTCAGGTGCATTGGCCCATAGAAGCGGATTATATCCTGGGAGATACATGAAACCATATGTGGAAGTCATCTGGGGGCAGAGCTCTGGCGTACAAAGCCTTGCGGCAGGGATATTACTGGCTGACAATGAAGGAGGATGCATTCGAGCTTGTCAAGAGGTGTGACAATTGCCAGCGCCATGCTAATATCCAACACCAACCGATGTCCTGGCTGACCCCCCTGACTGCACCTTGGCCCTTTGCCCAGTGGGGTATGGACATCCTGGGACCATTCCCTCCAGCCTCTGGACAACGCAAATTCTTATTAGTAGCCGTTGACCATTTCACCAAGTGGATCGAAGCTGAGGCTCTTGCCAATATCACCGAGGGAAAAGTAAGATCCTTCTTCTAGAAGTCTGTTGTGTGCCGATTCGGGCTGCCACACACCCTCATCACTGATAACGGCTGACAGTTTGACAACGTGGCCTTTTGGGAATTCTGCACTGGGCTGGGCATTCGTCAACGATTCACCTATGTGGGGCACCCCCAAACCAATGGCGCAGCCGAAGTGACCAATCGCATTATCCTCCAAGGACTCAGGGCCTGGCTAGATGGTTGTAAGGGACGTTGGGTGGAAGAGCTCCCTAGTGTATTGTGGGCCTACCACATGACGCCATGAGCCTCCACCGGGGAACTCCTTTCAGCCTGGTTTTTGGGACCGAGGCTGTCATTCCAATGGAGATAGGTGTCCCCAGTCCCCAGATAGAGTTCTACCACGAAGAGAGCAACCCAAGTCAGCTGCGGGCCGATTTGGACCTAGTGGAAGAATTGCGAGACCAAGCACGACTCCGCATGGCGGCTTTCCATCAGCGAGCGGCCCGATACTACAATGCTCGAGTACAGTCCAAGACATTCGCCCTGGAGACCTCGTCCTGCGACAAGCTGAAGTATCAAAGCTAACGGAAGAAGGCAAGCTAGCACCCAAATGGGAAGGACCATATCGTGTCACGGAGGTGCTTCATCACGGGGCATACAAAGTTGAGGAGCTAGACGGAAAACCTCTCCCCCACACTTGGAACGCAGACAATCTACGTCGGTATAATTAGTAATGTGCTGACTCCATTAATTTGAACCTGCTTGCCAGAGTGCTATTCAAAGTATTCTCATTGCTTCATTTTCGAATGATCGTACTTCTCACTTAAAGCCCGGCTCCATGTCGGCACTTAAAGCCCAGCTCCGCGTTGGCACTAAAGCCTGGCTCCGCGTCGGCACTAAAGCTCGGCTCCGCGTCGGCACTTAAGCCCGGCTCGGCATTGGCACTTAAAGCCTGGCTCCATGTCGGCACTTAAGCCCGGCTCCGTGTTGGCACTTAAAGCCCAGCTCCGTGTCGGCACTAAAGCCCGGCTCCGCGTTGGCACTTAAGCTTGGCTCCAGGTCGGCACTAAAGCCTGGCTCCACATTGGCACTTAAGCCGGGCTCCGCGTCGGCACTTAAAGCCCGGCTCTATCGGCACTTAAGCCCGGCTCCGCATCGGCACTTAAATCCGGCTCCGCATCGGCACTTAAAGCATGGCTCTGCATCGGCACTTAAGCCCGGCTCCGCGTCGGCACTTAAAGCCCAGCTCTGCGTCGGCACTTAAGCCCGGCTCCGCATCGACACTTAAGCCCGGCTCCGTGTCGGCACTTAAGCCCGGCTCCGCGTCGGTACTTAAGCCCGGCTCCGCATCGGCACTTAAGCCCAGCTCCGCATTGGCACTTAAAACCCGGCTCCGTGTCGGCACTTAAGCCTGGCTCTGCGTCGGCACTTAAAGCCCGGCTCCGTGTTGGCACTTAAGCCCGGCCCCGCATCGGCACTTAAAGCCCGGCTCCGCATCGGCACTTAAGCTCGGCTCCACGTCGCACTTAAAGCTCAGCTCTGTGTCGGCACTTAAAGCCTAGTTTCATCGGCACTCAGCCCGTCTCCGCACTGGCACCTAAGGCCCAGCTCCGTGTTGGCACTCAATGCCCGACTCGTTGACATATTCAACATCGCGTTAGGCATTCAACGACTTTGCGTCGGCACGAGCGAGGTCCTACACTATCTATTGTTCTGACCTTCATGTCTGCGACTAAGACTGATCCCGCATCAATTCTCTAATTGATTTTCTAATGTCCCTACAAAAGAAATCGTGTTGTAATTTTTTGGCCATAGGTTTTTGGTTCACGTCAACTCACACACTAGCAGACCCAATTATGATCCAAGACAAGCGTTACAGATCAAAAGATTCATTAATAGCCAAAGTTTACAAAATTGCCGATTTAAATCGGACTTGAAGCAATACAATGAAAGTGGAAGAGACTAAGGATCACTTGGAGCTAAGTTGTCATCTTCGGGGACTTTGTTTGGCTCCAACCCCTCGATCCCCTCAAGGCCGTAGAGTTTTTGGATCTTTTCCTTGCAGTCCTGGAAGCCGCCCTCATATGCAAATGTCGTCGACTCGGCCAATTCCTTGCTAAAGGCGCTAGACTTCCTGAAGTTCTCTACGGCCTCAGTGGCTCTCTCCTCCACCTCGGAGGCTTTCTGCTCGGCCTCCACAACCTTCTTCTCGGCATCCATAATCTTTTGCTCGGTCTCGGCGGCCTTCTTTTCAGCTTCGATCACCACCACCTTAAGGTCTGTAATCTTTGCATCAGACTGGCGAGCGATCTCTTCTGCATTCTCAGCTCTCTCTTCAGCCACACCTATTTCAATGGTGGCGGAGTATAATCGATTCTTCAACATGTATATTTCTGACTCCGCCACCTCCAATTTCTCCTCTGCCATTCTTTGTTTTTCTTTGGCCACCTGAGCATTATCCAGCTCGTTGGCCTCCTGATGCCGAGCAATTTCCAGTGCCTCTTCTGCTTTCTTGGCTCTTAGCCGGATGGCTTTGGCTTCACCCTTTAATGCTGCTCGGGTATCCTCCAGGGCCATCTCTGCCCTCTCTGCCCTAGCCTGGAGCGCTTGCATCTCCTCCAGCGATTGATCGAGAGAAGCATCCCCAGGGCCCAAATGTCCCTCATGGCAATCATAGAATTCAGCGCCTGGGCGGAGTGTCTAGGTTAGACGAAGAAAACAGTCTAAAAAAAATGATGATGAAAAGGTTGATAATAGAGCAAAGCTCACCCAGAGGTGTGCCACAGACACCTCTCGAAAGAAGGTAGCCCTTCCCTGATGTCGGAGAAATTCCTGCAACTCAGACACGGATGCCTCATTCAATGCTCGCTCGCCCAGTGACTGTAGTTCGCCAAAATCGATTGGAAGGAAGGATCGACACCATTCCCTTCTGCTGGCGTGGGGGCTGCATGGGAGGACTCCGCCTCCGACTCTGCCACCTCAGGCACCTTTGCTGGTGGAGGTGCCTCGGTTGTTGCCCCTTTGGGAGGTATGATAGCTGCTGGAGTCGGCTTTGTAGTTGAGTGGGCCGCCTCCGTTTCGACGGCTTCGGGCAGGGGTAACGGTGCTTTTGCAACTCGCTCCGGAGAGGGATCGAGTAGACTAACAGAAGGGGGAGCTGGTACTAGTGAAGGCAAATTGTTTCCTCCCGCCTTGCTCCGCCCAACTTTCGCTGGCCTCGGCCCTTACCGCGTCGTTCCTTATGGGCTCGTCGGCTTGGGCTCCTACCGCCTCATGCCCGCGCAAGGGCTCCATGGCCTCGGCCCTTCCAGCATCGACCCTCTTGGGAATCTTGGTGATGGCCCTCCTCTCAGCGGGGGCCCCCATTCCCCTTTGCCTTCCTCTTCTGGTAACAGCTTGCCGGATCTCATGATGTGATGGCGTCATTCCTATATCAAAAAATAGGAAAGGAGTTAAAAAAAAAGGGAAGAGAAGAAGAGGAGGGGAATGATGTGAGTAATCAAGTGCTCACCGCTAGATGGAATAAGGCTGGCAAGACGGAGGTTTTCGTCGGTTAGAAGCCGATTGCACCGAGGGATATCGGCAGTCAGAAGCTGCCCAAATGCCATTCGATCCCTCGGGAGGATAGAGGAGTCCCTATTGGCGTTAGTATTTGGGGTTCCCTAGCTTCCACTCACCCCCTCGACATTGGCAAAAAAGAACTTATCTTTCCACCCTTTGATAGAGGTGGGAAGATACAATTTGAGGATCCTAGTGGGTCTAGGGGTAAAGGACCACCAACCTACTTGCTTGCGGAGGGTATAGAAACTGCGAAATAAGGAGATGCTAGCCTCTATACCCTGCAGGTGACAGAGAATCAGAAAGCCAACGATAGTTCGGATGGAGTTATGGACTAATTTGGAGGGTGTTAAAGAATATCTATCTAGAAGGTTGAGGATGAAAGGGTGAATGGGTAATCGAAGTCCTGCCTTAAAGAAGGTCCCGTACAAAGAAACCCTTCCGGGACGGGAAGAAGTTACCCTGTCACTAAGAGAAGGGTAGGACAGACGTATGTTTGGAGGAAAATTATATATGGCTCCTAGGTTCACTATGTCTTGAGCAGACATAGTGGAGGCAGTCCACTCGGGGGACTCCTTGACAACGCTGGAGGGACTAGCAGCTGTCAGACGGCGCCGGGGGGAGGTCCGTTCGACGGCCGGATGACTCTCGGTTGTGGGGCATCCGGCCGACCGCCGCTGTTCCGATGAAGTATGGTCAAAAGATGGGGTGGTCCAATGAGTCGGTAAGGAAGCAGAAGGTTGAGAAGGAATGGGGAACGACCCCCAGAATTGGAAATAGAACAAGAAGGTGAAGAAGCCATGGGAACTAACTTGGAAAGCTCGAACCGAGATTGAAGGAGCACGAGGAAGGGAACAGAAACAGAAGGTAAACGGACGCTTGCGGATTCAAGGTAGGAGGTTGTAACGTAAGAGGAGGTGGGGATTGGAAGATAAGGATGATCTTTCCCTTTTATAACCCCATTTCAAATCATCCCGCGGTTGTCCAATCTGGCCATGTGTCTGCTTTCCACTGAAACCTCTTCGGCAGCCCATCGGCGCGAGAAACGCGAAAAACACCACCAATAAAAAGGTGGCGGTGACCTTACCGCAATGATGATGCTCACCTTTTTACAACTCCTCGCCCAAGAAAAATCTTCCCCAATCCCAACAGCCTGAACGGACGAAATAATGGCATGAAGATCAGCTGCCTGGTGGATATTAACACCCCTTTCACTGGCGACTGTACGCCCACCCATCTCAGGGTAGGGGGCATCTGATATGGTTAATCATCTCCTCTAGGCGGTGTCATAACACCCTACGCGATTTCCAGAATTAATGATGTGATAGCTTATTTTCAGGATGTTGGAATTCCTATCCCCGCCCTTGGCTCCGGCCTCCGGTTCCGGCCTTGGCTCCGGCCTCCAGCATCGGCTTCGGCCTTCGGCTCTAGCCTTCGGCTCCGGCCCTTGGCTCTGGCCTCCAGCGTCGGCTTCGGCCTCCGGCTCCGGCCTTTAGCTCCAGCCCTTGGCTCTGGCCTCCAGCGTCGGCTTCGGCCTCCGGCTCCGGCCCTTGGCTTCAGCCTCCAGCCTCCAGCGTCAGCTCCGGCATATGGCTCCAGCCTCCAGCATCGGCTCGGCCTCCGGCTCGAGCCTTGGCTCCAGCCCCCAGCATCGGCTTCGGCCTCCGGCTCCGGCCTGCGGCTCTGGCCTGTGGCTCCAGCCTCTAGCTCTGGCCTTTGGCTTCAGCTTCCAGCGTCGGCTCCGGCATACGACTCCGGCCTCTAGCTCTGGCTCCAGCTCTAAATTGGTGCCTTATTTTCCTAAGTACATTAAAACCCACTTCAGGTAACGAACCCCAAAATTCGAGACATCCATTACCATGTATCTCGCTCACTGAAATCATGGGTAGGTACTAGCATGCCCCGCAGTTACCGGCACACACGGTGCCTATTCAGCAACGGCTCACCCACTTGCTGTTCGGCGGAGCTCATCCTAGCAAAGAAGATTTGATGGTTCTAACGGAAGGAGGTAAACGTGACCCCCCAGACAGGTATAGAGGAGGACCTGAGCTCAACGCTGGGAAGGAGGCTCTTTCTCTTTTCTCTTTCAAGCTCTACTCATATATAACATTCCTGTTCTACAACCCACTGACTTGGGCGTCGGAGGGTCCCCATTGAACCATCGGTTTGGGACTTTTTGCAGGCTCTCGAAGGAAGACGGTGACCTCTCTGCATTCTCGAAGTCCTGCGAAGATCTCAGCTCACCCGACGCTCATCGCAAGTGATTTGGCAACAACAATACCATTTAAAGGTTCCATAGGATTTTTGCAAATAACAAGAAGGGAGTATGATAACTATGATCAAATGCAAATAAATATTTTATGTAAGTTATTCATATGCATAACAATCTTTTTTAAGCAAGGTAGCATAAAATATAATTTTTTAATAATTTCTAATTAGAAAATTAAGTTCATTGTACTACTGGTTGACTCCAACAAGTAGAACATGAATTCCTTCCTAAAGTGGATCCCCACAATTTACAACCAGTGAAGAGGAATGAAAAATACGTTCTCTTCAATACAGAAAATACAGATGCCAAATTGCTAAAAATAGATCATAACACATAGAATTGTTTGAAATATAAATTTGAAGAAAATATGCACAAGAAGAAGTCTCTCTAAAACCATGACAACTAAAAACTTGGCATCAGTTGGAAAATATCGATAATATTAAATATTATAGAATATTATAAATCTATCTATTGCATATAAGCATCATAAGAAGAACATCAATAATATTAAGTGTAGAAGAATGAATATATCAGTCGTGTATATATAACTATAGGCACATTCAAAATTCATACTCGTCACTATAATATATTTACCAACCTTCACCACCAAAGGTGGAGAAAATATATTCAATCAGGTTTCATTCCATGCTCGCCTTCCTCAGGAAAAGCTCAACGAAACTTACGCCAGCCACAAGTCTCTCACCGTTCTTTATTCATCTGTCATTGACTTGGATGTATGCAAGACACCGATCATGTTTACGACAACTACCACAAACATATAAATTGCACCACTTACTTCTTTTTTTAGATTAAAAATATTCTTAATAAAGTGCCTTCCTAAGTATATTTCAATTAAATCAATAAAATATAAAAAACATAAATAGTCATGAGATTAATAGAGCATACATGGAAGTTAGATAAAGTAAAAAATGCACACGACATATTCTAAAAGAAGAAATAAAACTTTAGAAATCGTAGCATCTACAGAACCAATAAATTAGTTAATATTTAAACAATAATTTATGATTATGCTACACTAAAAAAATATATACTTTTCCATGTTAAGCAGTCCCCTTTACAGAAAATCTGGATTGATTCAAAAGTATTTTTTTTAAATAATTTATAATAAAAATATAGCAATTTCTAGTGATAGAAAAAATCTGATCCTTATCTGTTAGAAAATATTTTGATCTTGCAAAAAATCCTTCCTTAGAAATTGCTAGAAATATAATATAAAATTTAAATACATAAATAAAGTAAAAAATAAAAGAAGATATTAATCAAGCCAAGATCGAGGCGTGTTAGACACTGCCCTAAGGATAAGATTTTTACCCTTTTCCCAATATATAATGACCCGGCTCGACTCGATCCTCCTACCACAGCATGATCGCATGGAGGTACAACCCAATGAAACCTTTAGATGCCTAAAAAAAGATCAATAGTAAAAATAAAAATAATATAATAAAATATAAAAAATATTGATTCATCCTTCAATCTAAATTCCTAAGCCTATTTATAGGCTTAGCCCATAATGGCCTTAAAAGCCTGATAGTCGTTAGCCCCAAATCACATTGAAAACAACTTAAAAATTGAATTGTTTAAGCCGTTTCTGAACGTTCAGATATTCCTGTTTACCAAATAAGCCTTCAATTCATTGAAGAATAGATTTAAGTAATTTTTTTAGAAAATTATTAGGTTTAAATTTTATTTTTAATTTATTAATAAAAAGATTAAATTTGAGTTGATAGATTTTTTTGATGTTGCCTCTGCAACTTGTATTTAATCTCACCTAATTTAATTGCTATCTATTAAAAAAAATAATAATAATAAATCAATTTGGAGCCTGATTCCATCAATTTGCCCAGTTGCTCATGCAAGAGTCTTATAAAGGCCTCCGCATGAAGAATGTGGCCGTCATGATTGCCATAGACTAAACTTATGCAAGTTAAGAATTTGCTATTAAAATTTTTTATTTATTTATTTTGATGATTGCTGATGATGCCCGATCACTTGAGTTGATCGTCGGGAAGATTGATCTGGTCGTCAATGAGATTCTCGCCAAGCTAGATAACCTGCAAGAAGTCCCTAGATCAGAGGGGTTCTTCGGTGGGGACCCTCCGATGCCCAAGTCAGTGATCGAGGTCACAGCTGAGGAAGAGCTCGAGAGAGCTCTTTAGGGCAGAGAAAGCTCCGAAAGTAGAGTTTCTCTGGGGAGTTGGATGAGGGGGTGCTTATGTTTGCATACCTGAGTCTCTTGTGGACTTACCCTTTTATAGGCGGTTGAAATCTGTATGGGGATTAGCCGTATGACATTCCATAAGGGAGGAATGTCAGCAGGACATGTGGGGGTTACGTGAATTTGGGCTGATTGGTGGGTCCTGTCCTATCGAAGAGGAAAGCCAGTGGTTGGTGGGCCAAGTCCTATCAGTTGGTGGAGCCATCTGGTAGGTGGGCCTAGTCCCATCGACGGCATGGCCAGGTGGTAGGTGGGTCTGGCGAGGCCAATATGGGCGAGTTAGAAAGATGGTGGCGTTGTCAGGCGTGGGGTTGACGGAGCCGACCTGAGGAGGTCAGGGCCACCTCAGCTGACTTGGAGACGCCGAGGCGGATGGGGCCGACCTGAGGAGGTCGGGGCCGCCTCGGCTGATGTGGAGACACCGGGGGATGGGGCCGATCTGAGGAGGTCGGGGCCACCTCAGCTGACTTGGAGATGTCGAGGCAGACAGGGATGCCCTGAGGAGTTCGGGGCCGCCTCGGCTAGCTTGGAGATGTCGGGGCAGATGGGACCGACCTGAGGAGGTGGGGTCGTCTCGGCTAGCTTGGAGATACCGGGGTGGACGGGGTCAACCTGAGGAGGTCAAGGCCACCTCGGTTAGCTTGGAGATGTCGGGATGGATGGGGTCGACCTGAGGAGATCGGGGCCATCTCGGCTAGCTTGGAGATACCGGGGCGAACGGACTGACCTGACAGGTCGGGGCCGCCTCGGCTAGCTTGGAGATGCCGGGGCGGACGGGGCCGATCTGAGGAGGTTGGGGCCGCCTCGGCTAGCTTGGAGATCGGGGTTGACGGGGCCGACCTAAGGAGGTCGGGGCGCCTCGGCTAGCTTGGAGATGCCGGAGCCAACGGGATGCATCTGTGCCATGTGGTTGATTTTGCCATGATTACCCCTGTGGCTTTATTAGCTACATCATTAGCCACATCAGATGCCCTCCTGCCCCTAAGCATGAAGGGCCACGCGTCAGCTGTCCTTTGGATGAAAGGGGCACGATAATTCAAAAATTGATAACCAGTTAAGGGCGCCTTCAATGGCGGGTGAATCGGTGTGCCTTCCCGAGGCGATGTTGCCTTGAAGATCTTCCATAATCATGCTATAGGTGGGAGCTGACGTCGGCTCCGGTCATTTCGAGGGAGTGCTTCTCGGAGGATGGGCAAAAAGGTAGGTGCCATCATTGCCTCCCCACCTATCAAGCATCGTCATTGGCCAGGGATCCCGCTCCTCAGCAGAACCGAGGAGGCATGCCTCGGGCGTAGGCAAAATTGTCGGCGCTTGAGGACTCAGTGCAGCATGTAAGGACCACGCGGCGAATTCTTAGATGATGTGATTTGAAGCTGGGGTATAAAAGGTGCCTCACGGGTTCGGGGGAGAGCTTTACATTGCAATTGCCTCCCTGCTTTCTTCCCCTATGAGCTCCCTCGTGACCCGAGACCTTCAGCTTTCGTCTTCTTAACAACTTCCAGGTTAGTTTCCATTTTTCACCCTTTACCTTTGACCCATGGACCGTAGGGCCATTAGAGAGGGTAAGAGGCCAGTGGTAGAATCATCCCCTTCCCCCGGTGAGGACCACATTTCATCCACCAGCCAAATGCCTCGTCCGTTAGGGGGGATCAGATTCGTGACCGGTCGGGGGCGAGCGACCAACCATCCGTCCAAACCTCTCCGATGAGAGCGGTTCCCGTCTCTTCTCAGCTTCCAGCATCTCTTCCGGTGGCTAGCCTTGACCCGACGGGGTCGGGGGGGATTGCCTCCACCATGACCCCCGATGAAGTAGAGGCCCTTAGGGCCACGTATAGGGTCCCTGACTTCATTCGTTTATTCACGCTGGGGCCTGAAGATAGAGTGAACTCCGTCCATCCGGGTCGGGTTGCTCTATACAAAGAGTTCTTCCGGTGCAGGCTACGGCTTCCTTTCCATGCCTTCTTCTTGAACCTACTAAATAAATATAGGTTAGTGCCAGCGCAGTTGACCCTAAACTCGATTCGGATCTTCTGCGCCTTCGTCATCCTTTGTCACTTCCAGGGTTCCGCAGCCAGGTTGTCTCTATTCCGAGCCCTTTACAAGCTCCGCCGCCAGGGTGAGGGGGCCTGGTGGGTGTTCACCGCTAGACCGAGTAGGGCCCTCCCTCTAGGCCTTCCATCCAAAATTAGGGGTTGGAAATCTCGGTTTCTCTTTGCTCATGTGGAGGGAGTGAGGGCCGACTGGGGGGAGCGGATGTCAGCTCCAATGAAAATTCGGCTGTGAGTGACAAGGATGGGGAGCTCTTACCGAGAAGAATATGTATGAGGCTGAGTTGACCCCGGCAGTCGGTGAGCATAGAAACCCATTCCTCTCACCCTTGATCGGACACTATCTTTGCCTATTTTATAAAAAAAAATTCTTTTCTTCTTTTCTTCTTTTGTTCTTTTGTTCTTTTCTTGTACCAACATTTATTCCTTGTGCAGCAATGAAGGTTACCACTGAAAGATTGGAGGCTACCTTGCGTCAGAAGAGGCTGGCGATAGGCGAGCAAGTCAGGCCGCTAAAAGGGCATGGAGGAAAGCTCAGGCCGAGCCGGTCCGGGCCCTGGAGGTCCCCGCAGCCCAGATGCCCTCGGACGAGCTGGCAAGGGAGGTGCCAGTTGAAGGGGCATCCCCGCCTCGGACGAGGCTGAGAGAGAAGAAGGGGAGATCCCGACCACTACTGGGATAGCCGTGGTGGTCCTATACCCCGAGGAAGAGACCCAGTCACCACGGATTTGACCGAGGCGGGGCAGGCTGTGGTTGCACGTGACCCTCCGGTTCCCGCTGAGCCGGAGGTGGAGAGGGCTCACCCATCTACCAAGGAAGGGGAGATAGCAGTTAGGAGCTCCAACGCCGGGGAGAGGAGGCCCAGTAAGCATAGGGCCGAGCCGGGGAGCTCGTCCCAGTGATCTGCGCATCGCCCAGCCCACCGATCAGTTGGCGGGCCGTCAGGGGGGTCGACGCGGCCTGCGCCCAAACTTTCTACTATAGGGGATGCTGTGCGGGCCGCAATCCTCCTGTCAAGGGCGCGGACCTCAAAGACCGACGAGGAGATGACACGGCAGACCCATGCCAACATCCTCAACATGGTGATGGTGAACGTGCTCCAGGTAACCCTTCGGTCCTAGTCTCCTTTCTGACATGCCTTGGTTGACTTGTGGCTGACGAACCTCTTTTGATGTAGCTGGTCAACGGAGCCTTCGCCCTCCGCTCAGCGATAACCCACTCGGGGGAGGCGCTTGCGCGCACCCTAGATCGGGTTGAGAAGTACAAGGAGCAGAGTCAGGCATTGTCTGAGAAACTTGCTCAGCAGTAGAAAGAAGCTAAGGCACGGGAGGAGGAGCTAACTGGCCAAGCGAGAGAGGCGGGGTGCCGAGCCGAAGTTGAGAGCAACCGAGCCTCCGCGGCTGAGACCAAACTGGCGCTGATATTGGCCAGACTGGAGATGGTCAACAAGAGAATCGAGGAGCTGACCCGCCAGCTCCAGCAGTCAGAGAACCGGATGGAAACGGCCTTGGACGAAGTCCGGGCCATGATAGAGAGGGCCACTGCGGCAGAGAGGGTGGCGGTCGATGCGAGCCATGAGCGGGCCAGGGTGGTGGCCCACGCTCATGAAGCTAGCGCCCATGCCGAGGAGGCCGAGGGCCGGGCCTGGGAGGCCAAAATGCAGGCCAAGGAAGCTGAAGCAAAGATTGAGGAGGCCGAGGCGAAGGTTCGTGGGGCCGAGGCGAAAGCCAGAGAGGCTGAGGCTCGAGCCGAGACTGTCGTAGCCAACTACAAAGCCTCCGCATAATTTGAGCAAGAAGTCGTCGAGGCCAGCCTTGATGCCTACACAAGGGGCTTTGACCTTTGTAAAGCGAAGGTGTCTGCGGCCTTCAATATCAACAGCTCCGACCTTGAGGAGATCTAGGCTGGAGATCTTGGCGGTGAGGAAACGGTGGAGGAAGAAGAAGCTAGAGATGAGCCGGGGCCAAGCGGGCCCTAGAATATTTTATGTTTTTATTTCCTGCACTTTGTGCCTTTCCCTTTTTCCTTTTGTAACTGACCTCGGGTCAAATTTTGTAACCATTACAAAATATTAATGAAGAGGAGCCTTTTTCCAAAATGTCTTGTCTTTCTGTTTGTAAAGTATCATGCATGTCGGAAGCACCGCGATGGATTCCCGGACTTAGACCTGATAGTGACGAGTGAGTTTGCAGAAACTCATGTCGCTGGATAGGTTCATAGTTGGTTAAAGTAACTTAGCGCCGGCCGCGGCCGTCTGGAAATGTCTTTAGAGTTCTTCCATGAACTCAGAGGGTCCTTGCTGAGACAATCTATCCATAGTAAGAAAAATCTTTCCTTTAGACTGTCATCTGTGCCTTGTTTATTTTCCTTTGTTTCCATCTCTGCGGCAGCCAGATGCACCATGAACTTGTGAACTTTGGAATCCGCTTGAATGGGCGCGAAGCTGTCGAACTCATTGGGGCACCTTGGTGATTGATTCCGAAGGCTGCTCTTGTGGGCGAAGTCCGTTGAGGACGGCGCAGAACCGAGCAGTCCCTTTTTAATTAGGGCACCGATGAGCTCTAACCTTGGAATGTCTCGAGGATTTGTGTGCTGGGGTCGAGACTGAAGGGAAGAGTCGGGGCACAAATTTGAGGCCGACGCCAGGGCGGTAGCTCGAGGCCGGGGCCGAACTCGGAAGTGGATGCCCATCAATTAATTTGCTATTGCCTGTTGAGATAGGTTTAGAGCTGCTGAGGCAGAATTGTGGTCATCAAAAAGCCTTTTGAACCCCGAGGGTGACCTGAGAGTTGAGAGTCATCAGGTTCCTTTTAAGCTTTCTCGGGGTCTGGAAACCGCTGCAGGGGGCGACTCGTCCGGTTACGGAGCCTTAGGGTTTTGAACCTACTCGGGGGCACCGCCGTGCCGAGGCCGAGTGGTGTCCCATGGGCCGCGATGCCGGCGAGGTCCTTTTGAACCACCTCGGGGGTTTAGGAACTGCTGCGAGGGGCGACTCAACCGGTTACGGAGCCTTAGGGTCTTGGACCTACTCGGGAGCACCGCCGTGCCGGGGCCGAGTGGTGTCACATGGGCTGCGATGCCGGCAAGGTCCTTTTGAACTAACTTGAGGGTTTAGGAACTGCTGCGAGGGGCGACTCGATCAGTTATGGAGTCTTAGGGTCTTGAACCTACTCGGGGGCACGCCGTGCCGGGGCCGAGTGGTGTCCCATGGGCCGTAATGCCGGCGAGGTCTTTTTGAACCACCTCGGGGGTTTAGAAACCGCTGCGAAGGGTGACTCGACCGGTTACGGAGCCTTAGGGTCTTGAACCTACTCGGGGGCACTGCCGTGCCGGGGCCGAGTGGTGTCCCATGGGCCGCGATGCTGGCGAGGTCCTTTTGAACCGCCTCGATGGTTTAGGAACCGCTGCGAGGGGTGACTCGACCGGTTACGGAGCCTTAGGGTCTTGAACCTACTCGGGGGCACCGCAGTGCTAGGGCCGAGTGGTGTCCCATGGGCCGCGATGCCGGCGAGGTCCTTTTGAACCACCTCGGGGTTTAGGAACCATTGCAAGGGGAGACTTGACCGATTACGGAGCCTTAGGGTCTTGAACCTACTCGGGGGCACCGCCGTGCCGGGGCCGAGTGGTGTCCCATGGGCCGCGATGCCGGCGAGGTCCTTTTGTGAGATCTGGTCTATGAAAGAAATGGCTATGGTGCTGAAGGAGGTCCTTTATTATTCGCAATGTAGAGAGATACATCATTGATAATATCGACGAAGGTTGTCCGCATTCCAGGTACACGGGATGGGTCGACCATTGAGCTCTTCAACTCGGTACGCTCCTTGGTGGAGCGCCTCAGCGATACGGTAAGGACCTTCCCAATTGGCAGATAGCTTGCCCCCCTCCATCGGTTTGGACACCTCAGCCTTTCTTAAAACCATATCTCTAGGACGAAACACTTTGGGACGGACTTGGGCATTATAATACTTGGTAGCTCGTTGGCAAAAAGCTGCCATACATAACCGTGCCGATCGTGTGCCTCATCGATGATGTCGAGGTTAGCTCTCAGCTGGGCAAAGTTATCTTCCTCGCTATAGGACTCCACTCGCGGGCTCGGCAATCGATCTCCACAGGAATGACCGCCTCAGACCCGAAGGCTAGACTAAAGGGGGTTTCACCTGTCAGAGCCCTTGGGGTCGTGTGGTAGGCCCATAATACGCTAGGAAGCTCCTCTACCCACCGGCCTTTGGATCCATCCAGCCAAGCTCTGAGCCCCTGAGGATGGTACGGTTCATGACCTTGGCTTCCCCATTAGTCTGCGGGTGGCCGACGAAGGTGAATCGGTGGTGGATGCCCAGTTCGTCACAGAAAGTCCTAAATGTGGCGTTATCGAACTGGCGGCCATTATCAGTGACGAGAGTATGAGGTAGGCCAAAACGGCATATTACTGACTTTCAGAAGAAGTCTTTGACTTTGTTCTTAGTGATTTTAGCTAGCGCCTCAACCTCAACCCATTTGGTGAAGTAGTCGATGGCGACAATTAGGAACCTCCGCTGTCCCGAAGCCAGGGGGAATGGTCCAAGGATGTCCATTCCCCACTAGGCAAAGGGCCATGGGGCCAGGAGTGGATTCAAAGGGATAGAAGGTTGATGCTGGATAATCGCATGGCGCTGGTAGCCGTCACACTTCTAGGCTAACTTGGCAGCATCGTCCCTCATGGTAAGCCAGAAATACCCTTGATGGAGGGCCTTCAGGGCCAAGGACCTGCCTCCCAGGTGATTCCCGCAGATGCCTTCATAAATTTCTCTGAGGATGTAATCGGCATCGGTAGGTCCTACACACCTGAGCAGGGGGTAAGAAAAAGATCTCCGGTACAGGCGTCCGTCCAAGAGGATGAATTTGGAGGCTCTCCATTTGAGTAGCCTAGCTTCATCACAATTGTCAGGAAGAGCGCCGTCTGTGAGGTACCAGATGTAGGGATCCATCCAGGTTGGCTCCTGGGTCGATGGGAGGACCTCTTCCTTGTCTTCTATACTCGGCCTTTCCAAGTGCTTAACGTAGGCATCCCTCATGAAGCCGCTTGATAGCCCTCTTAGTCTCTTCACTCCGAGGGATGTAGCTAATGCTAAAATAAGAGAGTGAAGAGACTAAGAGCCGAACCTTGCCCAAGTATTGGGCCATGGCGGGATCACGCGCTTCGTACTCTCCGTTGATTTGTCCGAGATGAGTTGCGAGTCAGTGAAGGCTCTGAGGTATTGTACTCCAAACTCCTGAGCGAGCCTTAGCCCTACTAACAGGGCCTCATACTCGACCTGATTATTAGTGGCTTCGAATAGGAACCGAAGGGCACACTCCACCATCTCTCGATCTGGGCCTGCAAGAATGAGATCAGCACCGCTTCTTTGGGAGTTTGAAGTGCCGTCCACGTGAAGGATCCAGGACTCCCCGCTGCTGTCTGGCTCGGCAACGGACTACTATGCGGGAGCCTCTTCGGTTGGCTCCTCTGCCCAAGTGCATTCAACCAGGAAGTTGGCCAGGACCAGGGACTTCAGAGATGGCCAAGACTGGAAAGAGAGATCGAATTCTCCCAGCTTGATAGCCCATTTAGCCAGTTGGCCCGAGGTGTCTGGTCGAGCCAGAATGGCTCGGAGGGGGCTGGTCTGTGAGCACCATGATAGGATGGGCTTGAAAATATGGGCGGAGACGCCGAGTAGAGACGATCAAAGCAAAGATGACCTTTTCTGTCTTAGAGTATCTGATTTCTGCATCATGAAGCACCTTGCTTACATAGTACACAGGTCTCTGGGTCCCGTCATCGTCAAGGCACACCAGAACGGAGCTAACAGCCTCTAAAGAGGCAGCAAGGTAGAGAAAAAGGCTTTCTCCGTCTTTTGGCTTTGGCAAGAGTGGCAGGGAGGATAGGAACACCTTCAAGCCGTCGAAGGCCTTTTGACAATTATCCGTCCATTTGAAGCTATTTACCTTCCACAGGGCTTTGAAGAAGGGCAAGCATCACTCAGCCGATTTGGAGAGGAAATGGCTTAGAGCCGCTGCACCTCCTTCTTGCTAGTTGGCAGCCTCATATCAAGGATGGCGCTGATCTTCTCAGGGTTCGCCTCAATCCCTCCTGGGTCACCATGAAGCCTAAGAACTTGCCCGCTATAACGTCAAAGGCACATTTTTTAGGATTCAGCTTAACTTGGAAATGACGGAGGTTATTGAAAGTTTCTTCTAGGTCAAAGACATGGTCGGAGGCGCGGGTGCTTTTGGTCAACATATTGTCGCGTAAACCTCCATGTTCCGGCCTAGTTGATCTTGGAAGACTTTGTTCATCAACCTTTGGTAGGTCGCCCCTGCATTCTTAAGGCCGAAGGGCATCACCTTGTAGCAATAAATGCCTTTCTCTATCACAAAAGATGTGTGCTCCTCGTCGGCAGGCCCATCTTTATTTGGTTATACCCGGAGAAGGCATCCATAAAGCTGAGAAGCTCATGGCCATAGGTGAAATCAACCAGCTGGTCGATCCAGGGCAGAGGAAAATTATCCTTCGGGCATGCCTTGTTCAGGTCGGTGAAGTCGATGCAGATCCTCCAGCTTCCGTTCGCCTTTCGCACCATGACTACATTGGCTAGCCAGCTGGGGTAATGTGCCTCCCGGATATGACCGGCGCTGAGTAGCTTGTTGACTTCTTCGTCAATGGCCTTTTGTTGCTCGGGAGCGAAGCTTCTCTTCCTTTGATGGACCGAACGACACTTTGGGTTAATATTGAGCTTATGGGTGATCACCTCCGGAGGGATGCCGGGCATATCGGATGCCGACCAGGCAAATATATCCGAGTTGGCCCGTAGGAAGGTTAGGACACGGTCGCGATCCTCTGAAGGGAGGAGCCCGCCGACACGCGCAGTCTTCGTCGGGTCATCTCCAAGGGGGAAGGTTAGGAGCCACTCGGCTAGCTCTCCTCCTTTGTTGGATTCACTGGGGTCAGGCACTTCTAAGGCCGACTCGGCCTCCTGGGGACTTGACGCTGCGTGATAGCAAGGCAAGACCGAGCTGACTTCACCCCGCATCTCTTCGATGCCTCTGCTAGTGGGGAACTGCACAAGCAAACATCGGGTGGAGATGACTGCATCCAATATATTTAGGCCTAGTCATCCGAGGATGGCATTGTACGCCAGAGGAACCCGTACGATCAAAAACTTCATGATGACTGTGCCCTAGCATGGCGGTGTTCCGGCCGTCACAGGCAAGGATATCTTGCCCTCGACCCTTACTGAATCCCCGATAAACCCGACTAGAGGGGCCGCCACAGGCTGAAGAGAGTCAAGAGATAATCCCATCTGAACAAATGTGTCGTAGGTAAGGATGTCAGCTGAGCTGCTACTATCAACTAATATCCTTTTCAGGGTGCATGGCAATCGTCATGGAGACGACGACGCCTTCATTATTTACATTGTCAACAATCGCTGACCCCCCCCCCCCAGGAATTACATCGTCTGGCGCCTCCTCCCCTCTCAGCTGCTTAGATGAAGGAGCCGCTCCCCAAGATACCATTCGACCGTCTGCTCCGTGGGAGCATTGTCGACAGCAGCTTGAGCAGGTGGGGGCCCCATAAGGGCCAGCAGTGGTGGTAGCACCTTCTGGACATACTTTCCAAGGTAGCCCCATTGGATGAGCTCCTCGATAGCACGCTTCAAATTGTAGCAACTGTCGGTGTCATGGCCGTAGTCTCGGTGGAAGCGACAGTAGCGGCTTTTGTCCCAAGGGGTGCCCTTCTTCATGGAAGAGGTCATTGGAGGTAAGGCTTTCCCTAAATCTCCATAAGGATATGAGAGCGAGGAGCAAGAAGAAGCGTGAGCTCGCCCTCCCAGGGACGAGGCTTCGATGTTCATGGTCCGACCGGCGGGGCGGTTCAGGCCGTGGACGAGAAGGTCAACTTGGCTCCGGACGGGTAGGCTTGCGGCTGGATCCCCTCGAGGACTCTCAACGGGTGAGGTCGGCCTCATCCGCACGAATGTACTTCTGGGCTCAGAGGAGGAGGTCGAAGTAGGAGCCCGGGGCTTTTTGTCCAGAGAAAAGGTGAAGCAGGATGGGAGAAGCCCCCGCTTCAAAGCTAACATTGCAACTGCATCGTCCAGATGATAGACTTTAAGGGCGGCAGTCTTGAATCGGGCCACAAAATTCCACAGCGACTCCCTCTCCTTTTGTCGTACGGAGAAGAGGCTGTCAGCAACCCTCGGGATCCATCGGCAAGCATCAAAATGCGCCAAAAAGGCCCTTTCCAGCTCTTGAAAGGAATCGATGCTATGAGGGGACAGGTGTGAGTGCCAGGCATGGGTAACTTTCTGTAGAGTAGCAGGAAAAGCCTTGCACAGAAGGACGTCCGTAGCTCCTTGGACCTGCATCATGGCCTTGTAGCTCTCGAGATGATCGAGAGGATCCATCGTACCATCGTACGGATCTATTTGAGGAAAATGATATCTAGAGGGTACGGGCTCCTCCAATATCTGGTGGGTGTAGCTTATATTTGCATACCTGAGTCACTTGTGGACTTAGCCTTTTATACGCGGTTGAAATCTGCATGGGAATTAGCCGTATGACATTCCGTGAGGGAGGAATGTCAGCGGGACAAGTGGGGGTTACGTGAATTTGGGCTGATTGGTGGGTCCTGTCCTATCGGAGAGGAAAGCCGGTGGTTGGTGGGCCAAGTTCCATCAGTCGGCGGAGCCAGCCGGTAGGTGGGCCTGGTCCCATCAACGGCGTGGCCAGGTGGTAGGTGGGTCTAGCGAGGCCAATCTGGGCGAGTCAGAAAGATGGTGGCGTTGTCAGGCGTGTGGTCGACGGAGCCGACCTGAGGAGGTCGGGACTGCCTCAGCTGACTTGGAGATGCCGGGGTGGATGGGGCTGACCTGAGGAGGTCGGGGCCGCCTCGACTGATGTGGAGACGCCAGGACAGATGGGGCTGATCTGAGAAGGTTGGGACCGCCTCGGCTGACTTGGAGACGTCGGAGCGGATGGGGTCGTCCTGAGGAGGTCGGGGCCGCCTCGGCTAGCTTGAGATGCTGGGCGGATGGGGCCGACCTGAGAAGGTCGGGGCCGCCTCGGCTAGCTTGGAGATACTGGGGCGGACGGGGCCGACCTGAGGAGGTTGGGGCCGCCCCGGCATCTAAGAGGTTGGAGCCGCCTCGACTAGCTTGGAGATGCCGGGCGGATGGGGCCGACCTGAGGAGGTTGGGGCCGCCTCGGCTAGCTTGGAGATACCGGGGTGGACGGGGCTGACCTGAGAAGGTTGGGGCCACCTCGGCTAGCTTGGAGATGCTGGGGCGGATGGAGCCGATCTAAGGAGGTCGGGGCCGCCTCGGTTAGCTTGGAGATACCAGGGCGGACGGGGCCGACTTGAGGAGGTCGGGGTTGCCTCGGCTAGCTTGGAGATGTCGGGGCCGATGGGATGCGTATGTGCCACGTGGTTGATTTTGCCATGATTATCCCTTTGACTTTATTAGCTACATCATTAGCCACATCAATTGCTATCGAAATTATTTGAAAGAATTAAAATACATCATGAGAAACGTTATTATATATTTTAACTGAATTAAAAAAATTAGAAGTGATAATCATCGATGCCCATCGGAATGCTCAAAAACGACAAGTTGAAGCGGAACTGAAAATTTAATAAGCAATTAACCTTCATAAATTTCGACACCCATAAGAACCGCAGAGAAAGATGTGTTTTAAATTTGCTGTCGAAATTTATTTTTTACTGGAATTAAAAAACTAAAGGCAAGGTGCCCATTGGGATACTTAAGGATGATAAATTGGAGCGGGAATTTGAATCTCGAGAAACAATCATCATAAATTTCGACGCGGACGAGAAGAGTTGTGAAGAAATGTGTTATAAATTTGCAGCTAGCGGACTAGAACATTCCAGACAACCGTTACCAAATTAAATGCGACCGGGGATTAAAACGTTTGGGAGGGAGAAAATGAATGGGACGCGGGATGAGAAGATTCGAGAGAAACAATTAAATAGGTTGGACCGAAGGTTCCAGGCACCGCGGCCTCCATAAAAGGCCATACAGGGATAATTGGCATTGGAAATAGTCCATCTTCTCTCCTCCTCCTCCTCTTCATATCTTCTGTACCATCTGCCCCCCTCCGATCCTCTTGTGCTTGTTTCTGCCACTCTTAGCCGATGAGAAAACGAAAACGAAAACCAAAACGAAAGCTATCATCCATGGTGACTACTGTTTTTTTATATTGTTCCATACCACCCATACCTAAATACCTTGCGACCGAGGGATCAACGCAGCCTCTTTGTCTTTACGCGCAGAGGTCACCTTGCTGGAGCCCTGAATTGGAGGGAAGAACTGATCACGCTACCCTCTAACTTCATGTTATAGTGAAAGTCGGTGCACCTTATGGCTTTGGAAGCTTCAGATTACAGGTGGCGATTAAAGGTACTGGAGGACAAGTCCTAAGAAACTTTTACTTCATCAACAGCAGCTAACCTCTTCTTCAACTTGCTCGCCGTCTCCATAGGTGGCACATCTTTTTTAACCACCACCTAAACCACACGGCACCTCCAGTTTCGCTATGAGTTCTTTCTAGCGGAGCCGGAATTCCCTTCTTGGAGTGGTTTGATATGGAGGAATATTGTCATGAATGTCTTCGGCGACCTTGGAAGATCTGGTCAATTACCGCAACCGGAACTCTCGTCAAAGGTTAACGTCTGTGGATCAACTCAAGCTCATGGATTTAGGTCATGAAGGAAGTTAGGTTTATATTATGGATTATGGCCTTGTAAAATTTCGTTTATGAAGTACGAAAGGGTATTACAATGTAAGCTTTACCACCGATGAAAGTTTGTTATAATATTTATTTTCCACTTATATTCTGCCTTAACCGTGTAAAAATTAATCGCTGCTGTCCATTTGTATTTCTTGCTCCCTCCACTGTCGGAGGATGTATGATGGAAAGTGGAGCGTTGATCTGATGAGTTCATATTTTTAAAATAATTTTGAAGAGCATCGGGTTGCAAATGGATTTAGTCGACCCCTGATCCATTCCGTTCTTTACTCGGTCGCTCAGGCCAAACTCGAATCGTTTAATCAAGCAAGGTCAAAAATTGAACCCAATTTGAAAAGCATATCAGGCCGGGATTTTCTAATTTAATATTAACATTTTTTTCTAGATATAATTTGAATCAAGAAAAATTATAGCCAAATTGAAAACCAAAATCATAAAATAGCTTCTTCCTTCTCGCATTATGACATTTGTTACGCTACTATATTTTTTTCTTTGACATACATGTTATTAAAACAAAAGGCTACAATTTGTTACAATTAATTATATTAAAAAAAGTCAAGACATAATGTTTTGCTTGCATTCATGATAAATTATTAAAAATTATAAACCACAACATTAATTTAGTGATATTTTATAAATTTTAAAAAAAATAATGTTTTACATTACATTTATAATAAATTATTGGTAACTCATCATATATTTTTATCTATTTAGCTAAGTTTCTCAAATCCAATTAAAAGGAGTTTGCTTAGAAATATATAAAAATTATAAATTATTTAAATTTTTTGTTAAATAGTACTTTTACTTTTTAATTGCAAAATAAAAATTATCTTTTTAAATAACTTGTAGTAAAAAAATTATATATGAATGGAGGAAAACATTAAAATTATTTAAATTTTGAAATATTTTAAATAAAATTGTTTCATAAATACCATGAAGAATAAAATAAATTTATTTATTTATTATATTAAATTGATGGAAATATATTATATATTTATGAAAAATAATTATTAAAAAACAAAATATTGCAATAATAATATATTTTGTAGAATGAATAAGAATAGATATAATAATTTTTATTTTTATAAAGTTTGATGGTACTAATAGAGTGGTTTTTTTGGAAATAGAAAATATAAAAATTTGACTTTTGAGTGTAGAGTAGTTTCTTAAATATTGATATTTTACTATTGAATTTTGCAAATAAGTTTGAAGAAATTAAAATTCTTGAAAAATATGATTATAACCTTTAGCAGAACCAAAAACCTACATAAATCTAAGTCATATATTCGATGCTAATTGAAATACTCAATGACAACTAATTAAAGAAGAATTAGAACTTGAGGCCACATAGTGGAGACAAGCGTCACCAAATTAAATCCGGCTGCGGAATAGAATTCATGCTTGGAATACTCAACAACAAATTGAAGCGATGATGAGAACGGTCAAAGAAACCATGACCAAGCATCACCAAATACGATGTGCGATTAAGAGGTTTACTTTGGGAAAGATAAATATATTAAATATTTCTTTGCCATTATTGAGATCTTTTTCTCCTACCAGTGGAATCACATAGCTCCCCTAGCT
Organism: Calamus simplicifolius; assembly: GCA_900491605.1. NCBI lineage: Eukaryota > Viridiplantae > Streptophyta > Magnoliopsida > Arecales > Arecaceae > Calamus > Calamus simplicifolius. The sequence goes on from UESW01002599.1 coordinate 31,618, forward strand.
TATAGTGGTTTGATGCATAGTTATTAGAACCTGATCAAATAGGCCAGTTCGATCGGTTGAAGCAGGACTCGAAGGCCAAGCCGGTCCAATTCTAACATAAAATCAGATATGTAAGACATCCAAAATAATCCGGTCAATCCATCCAGTTCACCTATGAACCGATTAGCCTAGCCGAATGGAGCTACGAGTTTTATTATCATGTTAACCTTAATATTTTATTAAAAATTAATTTTTATTAATATATTATATTAAAATAATTTATCAATGGTTCAATCGGTGACCCAATGGTTGGACCAGTGATTCAATGACTGGAGCCCTTGGCTGGGTCAATGTTCAAGCTGGGTCTGACAACTATGGTTTGATGTATATATATATATATAAACCCCAATATTCTAAGCAAAGAATAATGAGTAACAATGGCGGCAAGCTTAATACAGGTTTTGTGATCATCAAATTAAAATAATCAAATGTTTATCACTAATTCAAAGTTTTAACCGATTTTGTATATGATAACAATTGCCATATGAGAATTGCTAAAATATCATCATCAACTGCTATGTAGTCTCTTAAGCATCTCGTGTGTGAATTATTTGTTTTGTTTTGTTAAGGAAAATGAGCAAAATTTGAATGCAAATTAATGCAGTGCATCTGCCTATAAAGGAAACAAAATCTTCAAAAGTCTGACCATAAATAAGGAATCCTGTTGTAAAACTTTTTTTCCTATTTATAATCTGACCAAATATCAAAGTGCCATATTTTTAAATAGCAGATAAGGATCTGCATTTAAAATTAAAATAGATAAGTATAATATCTAACTGATTATGAGAGGTGATGATGTCGTGACCAAATCCAAAAAGATTATAACTTCGTTTAAAATATGCAATAAATAAATAGGATGTGTAATTATAACTTTTGAGAAGATAGAACATTAATTAATAATTAAATAAAACACAGGATTAAAACTTTCCAGAAAAATACATTGCATACAATCCCTCCCCCGGCTTCCTCTTATATTTCTTTTTGCCACTCTTCTTATATTTAAAAGAGGAATTAAATTAGTTCACTAAGAATAAGGTATGGACCCTAGTTATTTGTAGTTGTAGCTTGTTTATTTTTTAATTTTTTGAGCTTCTATCCTATTGCTTAGTCACCCTAGGATATTTTGATCATCTTCCTAAAGAAAAAGCTCGTTCATATGGCACTTATCACTCTTCCACTAAACTTTTAGTCTATATTAGAAAACATCTTTCAAGCAATTTTTTTTTTGGAAACATGGTTAGCTTGGACATTCATATCCCAAATGAACCATTATTATCAATCAAGTAAAGTCCTTGAGTAGTTACACCAATGACCGGGGATAGAACCCTATTGTGCCGCTCATTACCTATGAGCCATACTATCAAGAAAACTCGAACCATGGTTGGTGTGGAGTAATCATGAGGTGCTAGGTGCACTCATTGGGAATCACCCCCGTAAGCATATAACTCAACGTTGCTTGCCAGACCAATAAATCCCTAGAATTCTAGTTAGAATTCCTACAGCAAACTTCCTAAACTAGAAGCCTTCCTTTATAGCATGAAAAATGGCCAGATTAGATCTTCAAATATTTTAAGATCCAAAGCACTCACTCAATTTTTGGACATTGTTTAAACATTATTTTAAGAAAATTTTTATTGGTGAACAATAGAGTGTTTTTTTATTGTTTATCTATATTTTATTTAAAGATTGCTGTAGGACTATTAGAGGGCCAATTCTAAAGGCAAATACCAAAGAAAGAAATAGTTTTTTAAAAAAATAAAGAATTTGTCACAAGTGTGTGTGTGGTGCGTGTGTGGATACACTAATTATAAATCAATAGTTAATTATTGATTTAGAGCATTAAATCATTAGAAAAAGCTAAAATGGACAAAAATATTTATTTTCTAATTTAATCATATTTTTACTTTTGAATAAGCTTCCTTCCAATATATTTTTCTTTTACAAATCATTTCTCATCCATAATGGATGAACTTCAAAAGAGTAAAGCCATTCTAGCTTAGAACCTCATCATTTAACTTACCCCCTTAACGGGCTAGCTAGCCATCTCCCTCTCTATCGGGGTAAATCTATCAAATTATAATAGTCGACCATTCAAAAAGTTAGTAGTATGCTTGAATTATTTAGCCGCTTTAATTTGAGTCGGTGCCATCTGATTTGGCATTAAATCTGAATTAAAATTAAATTTCATTAGAATTAAAATCAAAATCCTTCTCTTGATTTGCACATGAATCAAAAGTGAAGATAAAGTTTGGGTAGGTCAAATTTCAAATATAAGTTAAAAATGTATTAAAACTTATAAGGGATATTTGTAAAATCAAAGTAATCATAAAAAATAAATTTATTGAAAATACCTAATATTTTTATCCATAACTTACTAAAATTGGATGAGAAATGATCATAAATACCAATACAAAGACTAGCTCACTATGCTAGCATTGAAACTAATGAATTTGGAGAGGATGCCAAGTGAGAAGGGGGAAAGGGAGAGCATCAAGTGAGACGAGGGATATATTTTGGGGAGGGGTATGGGGGTGGTTGGTGGATGGGTGCATTGGCGGATAGGTAGACCTGTTTTGATAATCAAAAAAATGGTTCGAATGAATTTGTAATATTGAGAAAGTAGTTGAATTTTAAATCCTCTAATACATAAATTTAGTTATGGATAAAATTAAAATTGAATTCTAAATTTATTCAAATAAAAGGTCATTTTCTCTAACCAAATAAACCTTTGATTTATTAAAGATCGGATTAGATTACTTATTTAATAAAATGAGTAGGCTTGGATTTAAATTTTTGACCTATTTAATAAATAAATTAAAGTCAAATTGATAGATTTTTGACCACATTTAAATCCAATTTGACTTGCATATGATCTCACCTATACTAATTGCCATCTTTAAGAGAAAAAAATTAGATTCCACTTAGAGGTGTCAAATGGGTTGGATTGGATCATATTGGACCAGTCTGCTCTTGGGAGCGAGGCATAGCCCAATCGATAGGCATGGCCTAAGGGGGTTGTGCCTGCCCATAAGATTGGTCCAAATAATCGATCCATCTAATTTCTTAATATTATTTAAATAAAATAAATTAGATACATACTTTTATTTGTGAGTGACTAAGTGTTTTGTCATTATGGTTCTACTATCTTATTATTGTCTTGTTCGGTTCTTTTCTTTATCTTCTAGCCATTTAAAGAAAATTTTAACCTTTATCATCATCTTTTGTTTAACGTGGTCAGAATTTTGGGTTGTTAGGCGGCTTGATGGACTGACTTGTCATGCAAATTTTATTTATTATTATCTTTAATATTTTAAAACTAATTTTAATAAATAAATAAAATAAATCAGATATACTAATCTTTTTGAGGGATTTGCTATTAGTGTAATTCATCATGGTCATTCTTTTCGTCTGGCCTCCATGTCCCTTGATGGATTGCATCATTTTTTTCTTTGGTTTTTTGTTACTCAACTCATTGTTATTTGAAGGGAATCCTTTATCATTATTTTTCTAACCTTGTATCTTGTACTTCGTGTCATACTAGTCCTTGACGTTGATTAGCATTCCTATTGCATTGAGCTTCAATTGGGTCATATTGTTGAGCATTTATCCTTCTACACTAAATCAAATTCCGATGCTATATATTGTGTGTCATGCCCCGAATTCACTATCTGATTCAGCAACATGATACGGCCACATGAACCCTATGGCAAACCCTAAAGACCTTGCAAGGCCTAATATAAATAATCTATACTACATTCTACAAAAGCTTTATCATTAAGAGAAAACAACAATTATCATAATTTTAAAAAAAAACTTAGGTAAACATCCACTAATATCATAAATATAAGTTCATTGTTTTCTATACAATCTTTAAAAAAATTTATTAAAATAAAATTTATATCTATCTAACTAATTGCAATAGCTGTAACGTCGCTCCATTCCATTCCTTCAAACTTAGTAGCTTAACCTGTAAAAGAAATTTCAATGGATATAATGAGCTCAACAGCTCTGTATGAATTCTCTACATAAATTTTACCTTCTTACATAGCAAGTTAATATATAATCTTTATGGTATAAATACATAATTATGTAAAACCAACTTACCAAACCAATAAATGTAGATGCCATTATGCAATCATGTAACACACATTCAATTACTTCAGACTCAACAGATATACATTGGATCTAATTCTACATGATTTTCAGCTCTACACTAACATAATTATGCTCTAGCCCATGGCGGGGCATCCATAATGTCATACTCCAGTCTATGATGGGAAACACTACCACAACCTTGATAGGAGAAACCTTCAAGAACATATGATCACCAACATGAAATTCTAGCTTTCTTCTTCTGTTGTCAGCATAATTCTTTTATACTTTGAGCTATGCAAAGACGTTCTCAAATTACTTGTATTTTCTCAATAATTTGTTGCACTAACTTTGGTCCCAAAAATTTTTGCTCACCAACATCATCCCAACAAATTGGAGACCAAAATTTTCTTCCATACAGTGCTTCATAAGGAGCCATTTGGATACTTGCTTGATAACTATTATTATAAGTAAACTCAATTGAGGCCAGATGACTATCCCATGCACCACCCAAATCTATGATTATGCTACACTAAAAAAAAATACTTTTCCATGTTAAGCAGTCCCCTTTACAAAAATCTAGACTGATTCAAAAGTAATTTTTAATAATTTATAATAAAAATGTAGCAATTTCTAGTGATAGAAAAAATCTAATCCTTATCAATTAGAAAATATTTTTGATCTTGCAAAAATCCTTTTCTAGAAATTGCTAGAAATATAATATAGAAATTTAAATACATAAATAAAGTAAAAAATAAAAGAAGATATGAATCAAGCTAGGACGGAGGCATGTTAGACACGGTCCTAAGGATCTGATTTTCATCCCTTTTCTAAGGTACAGGGATCCGGCTTGACTCGATCCTCCTACCACAAGCACGATCGCATGGAGGTGCAACCCAATGAAACCTTCGTATGCCTAAGAAAAGATCAATAGTAAAAATAAAAATAATATAAGAAAAGATAAAGAATTCTTTGATTGATTCATCCCTCAATCTGAATTCCTGAGTCTGAGCCCATAAAAGCTTAACAGCTTGGCTCATAATGGCCTTAAAAGACTTAACCCCAAATCACATTGAAAACGGCTTAAAAATTGATTTATTTAAGCAGATATTCCTGTTTACCAAATAAGCCTTCAATTCATTGAAGAATAGATTTAAGTATTTTTTTAGAGAATTATTAGGTTTAGATTTTATTTTTAATTTATTAATAAAAAGATTAAATTTGAGTTGATAGATCTTTTTGATGTTCCCTCTTCAACTTGTATTTAATCTCACCTAATTTATTTTCTATCTATTAAAAAAATAATAATAATATTAATAATGATAATAACAAAATTGAACATCTCAAAACAAAAATGAATGCGAAGGCTACGCAAACCATTCTTTCATTCGCCAAAAAAGGAAGTGACAAAAGGAAATGAAAAATACTTCGGTAACCACTCTCATATGTCGGCCCTAGCCAACCTACTTTGCCGTCGGCCCTAGCCGACCTACTTTGCCATCGGCCCTAGCTGACCTACTTTGCCGTCGGCCCTAGCCGACCCACTTTGCCCGTCGGCCATAGCCGACCTACTTTGCCGTCGGTCCTAGCCGACCTACTTTGCCGTCAGCCCTAGCCGACCCACTTTACCCATCGGTCCTAGCCGACTTATCTCGTCTGTCGGCCCTAGCCGACCTACCCTATCCGTCGGCCTTAACCGAATAATTTCATTCCTCAAATTTTAATTAATCTGTTGCATCGTACAAACGTGAACCGAACCAGATCGTCTCTCGGTTCACCAGTCAAGGCTATCGCCCCGCCTTGGGCCAAGCCAATGTGTTCCCTCGATCCCGAGATAAAGATGACCAAATAGCGTATACAAGCCATAAGTCACTCGCGATTGAGGCGAAATTTGGAGCGAAGGACCATCCAAGAAAAAACACTCAAATAGAAGTAGAAAATTCATTCATTAAAAGACATCAGGCAGAGCTACAGCCCAGAAAGCAAAACATAGAAGTGACTTTTAAAGATCGGGAACCATGCCAGTTCCAGGGGAACCCCAGTTACATCTGTAGGGGCATGACTTGATTCGCCCTTCTCGACTATCTTCGCCTCCTTGGCGACGGTCTGCGAATGTCCTCCAGAAGCTGCGGCCTCGCTGGGACCTGGGGCGGCACCAAGATCGGTATCTGAAGCGTCGATGTACTCATCCTCCTCTTCGCCCCCAGAGTCGCCGACGTCAAGAGCTTCGACATCAAGGAAAGGGAAATCCCATTCCGGATGCTCGCTGGATATCTTGTCTTTGCACTCTTCCACTCCAAGTTGGAAGGCGTCAATGCCAATTACGTCCTGCTCGCCCTTGAGCATAGCGAGTTGCACATCAGCCTTGGCCATTTGGCTCCACAATAAGGCAACTTGCCTCTCAGCTTCTGCGACTTGAGCCCGCAGAATAACAGTTTGCTCCTTGAACTCGCTGGCCCGCGCCTCGAGTTCTGAACTCCTACTTCGGCTAGATGCGAGCTCACCTTGCAAGGCCCAATTGTCCAACCCTAACTTTGCCATCTGCAAAACCAAAATCAGTCGGCATCACAAGAAACCAACAAAGGAAGCTAAAAAAGGGGGGGGGATAAGATCGTACCTCCTCCTCTCATCGGACCAACCTTTTGGTCAGCTCCTCGGCCTCACCCCTGGCCTTTGTTTTATCGGCTCTAACCAACTCGACCCTCTCCTGGAGAGTGTTAATTCTCGACTGCTTGTCTTTGACCTCTCCCCGGACTTGGAATAGCTCATCACTCAGCCGGGCTATCATCCCTTTGTGCCATTTAGTGTTGACTCTCAAGTCAGCAACTTCGCCATCGTGCCGTTGCAGCTTCTCCTCTACTTCATTGAGCATTCTGGCCAGGTGCTTTCTCTCATCAGCAGCCTCCTTTCCTAGCCGGCCCAAACTCTCATTATGTTCCCGCTGTATCACCGCCACCTCCTCGGAATGCTTTGACTTAACTCGAGCCAGCTCCAAGCACGCGTCGTCATTCTTCACCAGGAGCCCCTGCAACTCCTCCACTTTGCACTTTTGCTTAGACGCTTCGGCTAGAGCGGCCAGATACGACGCCTTCATCCCCGCCAAGCTTTTGTTGCTGGCGACCAGGAGTTCCTCGAACTTCTCAGACGCCTCTGCTCGCGATCGAAGTTCGGCGCTGGCTCTTCTGGCCTGAACGCTGGCCCCTGTCGCCAAACTCAGGTGCCAGCACATCGCCCGAGAAAGCAAAACACTCTACAGGATAAAAAAAATGAGTAAGAATATGCAATCAAGTTGACCGAAAAGTACTTTTCGCCCAAGAACGGTGACTCATCCAAGAGGCGTAGGCCCGTGTCATCTTCATAAGGGTCAGATTGTCTATATTAGGGAGAAGATGGACACTTTCGGCCATGCCCTGCTGCCCGAACGCGGCATCAACCAACTCCAAGTCCGTAAACTTGTCCACCGAAGGATCCACTCCCAGGTACAAGGCCGACCTCATTAAAGCAGAAAATGCTTCCTCAACACCCACGTTCGAGCTACTAGGCTGGCCATCTCCACCCGAGGAACCAACCCGGGCGACCTCCAGCTGAGAGGCCTTCAACTTCCCAACCTCTTCTATCAGAACCCTGGCTTGGGTTTCTTCGGACAATTCGGCCAACCCAAGCACCAACCTCCGCAAAATCTTTTATGGAGGAGTCTCCGTTGCGGGACTCCTATATCCCTGCGACCCGTCTCCTTTGGTCACAACCACCTGCGTCTCCTCTACAGGCTCCGCCGAGACCTCTGTTCGGCTTGCTTCTTGAACCACTGCGGGCGGTCCAACGTCGCTACCCCCGGACTCTCCCGCAAGAGGACCAAGAGGGGGCTCCTCCCGAACGTCTCCACCAGCGGCCGCTCTCCCTTGCTCTCCTGCTAGAGTCGGGAGTAAACCCACGGTGGCGAAAGGCCCCCCAAAAATGACAACGTTCGCCGAATCCATCATCGGCTCATCTTTCAAAGGGGAGGCGGCCGGAGGACCCAATGGAATCTCATCCGAGCTATCTGATAGCTCCACCATGGGAGGACAAGGGATCTCAGCTGCCGGCCTCAAATCCTCCCTCGCTCCTAACACTCCTGTCGTGGTCACTCCGGCATCCGGCGAGCTTCTTACGGAAGTATGAGCCCTTTTCTCAGGCCTACCTCTCTCCACGCTGCTGCTCTCCCCTGGGTGCTTGCCCCTCTTCCTCTTAACGAGACTCGACAATGCCAACCTCTTGGCTACGAGAGCAGAAAGTATGCAATTAAACCCTAACACGTCCACCCGGATAAAAAACAGCGGAGAGGACAGAAGGGAGGACTCACCTTGCGGGTCCAGAGGACTAAGCTCGGCCGCGAAAAGGGCCCCCTCCGATAGCAAGTCGTTGGCCGAGAACATCTGGCCATTGCGGAGGATATTCAAATCTTTCTCCTCCCGCTCGGACAAAACTGGATGCGTTTCTGCATCCCGAACAAAATTTCCCATCCCCGGAGGAAGCCAGAACCAATGTTCCCCTCAGCGATGATAAATCGACTCTTCCATCCCTTTATGGAGGATGGCTTATCCACAATCATGTTGAAGGACCTCCGAGGTCTAATGTAAGGCCACTCCGATTTCCTCCCAGGTATTAGATGATAACAGGCATGAAAAAGAGGGAGAGTGGCGACGATCCGAATCTGATGGCACATCGAGATAAATCCGATAATACTCCGCCAACTATTTGGGGCCACCATTGCCGAACAGATGTTATAATGGGTCATGATTTCCTTCACCAAGGGATGAAAAGGAAACCGGAAGCCTGCCTTCAAACTGTCTTCGTAGATGAAGACCCCATGCTCCAGATCTCGTGAGACCCTGTGCTCAGGTCCCGGCAATCGTAGAACAACGTCTGGGGGTATGCCGTACCTCTGACGAATCTTTCCTACATCCTCGGCAATGATCTTCGAAGCTACGTCATCGGAACTCATCGTCATCTTCACCGGAAAAAGCACCAGGTGAAATGGCAAATGTTGTAGAGGATGGAACTCTTCAGGAAATAGAATGAGAGGATACTGCAAATATATATAGCGTTGCTATCGCCTTGCTTCCCCCCTAAGGAAGCCATCTTGTGAAGATGAGGCACCTTGCCCGAGGCATTCGGAACCGCCTCGACAAATACCGCATTAATTGGGATTTACTATGTGGCATTTTCGCAACCGTCGCCCCTAGAGGAGCCTTACCCACGAAGGCATGATGACCTCGCTGCATTAATTAAGGCATCATTGCATAGGCAGTCAAGTACATGCACCCAAATACAGGTCACGTCGCCTAGGCCTATACTCCCTACGTCCGAACCTACGCTTCAAACTAGGAGTGGAGGGCATGTGTTGGAAGATAAAATTGTTATCGCATCAATATTCGTGCAAGGAGGCTAAGGCCGACCCCGTCCCTCCACCTGCCATGATGCTGCCGAGCTTCCCGTGGCTCGTCTCCCCCGAGCTTCCCGTAGCTCAGCTTTCCCGAGCTCCCATAGCTCGGCTTTCCCGAGCTTCCGTAGCTTGACTCCCCGTAGCTCGGCTCCCCCGAGCTTTCCGTAGGTCGGCTCCTCTGAGCTCCCATAGCTCGGCTCCCCCGAGCTCCCCGTAGCTCGGCTCCACCGAGCTCTCATAGCTCGTCTCTCCCGAGCTCCCCGTAGCTCGGCTCCCCCGAGCTTCCCGTAGCTTGGCTCTCCCGAGCTCCTGTAGCTCGTCTCTCCCGAGCTTCCCATAGCTCAACTTTCCGAGCTCCCATAGCTCGGCTTTCCCGAGCTTCCGTAGCTCGACTCCCCGTAGTTCGACTCCCCGTAACTCAGCTCCCCCGAGCTCTCATAGCTCGTCTCCCCCGAGCTTCCGTAGCTCGTCTCCCCCGAGCTTCCGTAGCTTGACTTCTCCGAGCTCTCATAGCTCGTCTTCCTCGAGCTTCCATAGCTCGATTCTCTTCGAGTTTCCATAGCTCGATCTTTCTCCATAGCTTGGCTTCCCCGAACGATCCATGATCCGATACTCACCCTCGCAGAACCTGGCGCAGGAGAGCCTAGGCCTATCGTAACAGCATCTCAGATAAAGAATCATGTTGAGAAGTGGTCTAGGACCTAATACGGCTACCTGGGACCTACGCGCCTACCGGATCTTAAGCCATCAAGGAGCTCTCCTAGCCGTTGATCCCTTAACAAACAGGATACAATCCTGACGGCCCCACAACGGCCTGATTCGATCCGTCTCCGTATCCTAACAACCCTCGAATCTTCCAGAAGGCGCTCAAGATACAGGTAACAACCTATAAATATGATACTCTCAGATTCTCTCAGGTATGCGCTCACTCTCACACTCACTCTCCCTCTCTCCCCTGCTGCTCGTCGGTGCTCCCCCCTTTTGTGAGCTCCCGATCGGCCACCCTGGAGAGACTCCCGGAGAGATCCACCTTCCTGTTTTCTGATTGATCGCCGATTTCTCCCTACTGACTTGAGCGTCGGAGGGTCTTTCGCGGAGGGCCACCTCCAACGCCTCACACGTGAGGACTTCTGTGCAGGTCCGTCCCAGGAGATCGACCGCGCCCGAGTTAGAGGACGGATCCCAGCGGCAACAGATTCTATAACTGTTAATTTTATTGGCAACTTTAGTAGATGGTCTGTCTTTGACTTTCAACAGCTTGTGTATTTGTCGTTGTTGTTGGTCTAGGATTTACTAGTTTGTCACCAAAATAAATTGCAGTAGAGAAAACGAGAGCAAACAAGTTAAGCGTATGGAGACACATGTACATGCCTGAAGACAAACCGTCATAAATGTATGAGTCTTATTTGAAACTATAAGCTTTTAAGGAACAACCATATTAGTTACATAGAATTTGAATCATGTTCGTCCAGTAAAGCTACCAAGCTACAACAAATAGTGCTGGAAGTAGCGTGCAATGACTGTAGTCCTTAAGCCTTAATAAACTGTGCTAAGAAGGTCATGGAATTCATCAGAAGCCTGTTCAATGGGAGAGCTGGTGATCTTTGTAACTGAAATAATAATAGTCATTTTATGGAACAGAAATAGGCATCAATTCCAACTTTTGATCTAGTTTTAAACCAGCCCTGTTTTATGGTCACTCGCATTTGTTTTTCATATGTCCATCTTTCTATATTGTTTGCCTATTGTATGCTGCCGGTTGCCGTTGTTCTCCAAAGCTGCCATCATGCTAGTTAGTTGCCATCCGCCATTAGGTCCAGCCCTTAATCTTTAGTGGTTATGCCAGCATGGTAATTGATGGGCATGTTTTTCTTGATGTTGAAGTGCTACCAGTGGCATATCACCATCTTTTCTGACTCAGGTATCAAGAACCAACTTGAGACTGAACTACGGTTCTGCTATTTAGGGTTGCCTCCCCTTTAAATGAGACTGCAATCTTTTTGACTCTTTCTAATCCATGGAAGCCTTTATAGCTTGTAGGGAAAATATCACCCAAGACCTCTTGCCATATAGCTTGTCCACCACCCTCTGTCAGCATTACCAAGATCACTCCTCCAAGGTTGCACATTACTGTCATGGCCTATTATTGGCACACATATAGGATCCCATTATTGGCACACATCAGCTAATTTACAGTCCTACGGATGATGATCTGGGAGAAATAAAATTAATCGAGCTTATGTTCACATTAAATATTTAACATGCATAACTTCAGCCATTCATCAATGTTTCATCTTTTACTTAAATATAGGCTAGCTAGCATATGCAGCCTTTGCATCTCCAAGTAACATTGCATCTCTGCTGCTATTAAATATGCAATGCTGATATTAAATATGCTGATTTATCATAGGCTTATTTTTACTGCTGCTATTAAATTTCAAGTGTCGTATTTTAACTGGTAACTCTATGGAATTAGTACCCTGCAAGAGCCTTTGATAAATCAGCATTCTTTATAGCTAGGCAACTTTCTGGCCCAAAATTTCTAGATCCATTCTTCCTTTAGCTGGAATGAACCCATTAGCTATCCACAGTTGGACAAATGATTATAGGCTTCAACCTCAAAGCAGGTAAGATCCCCCTCTCATCAACTCCCCAGGGCCTTCACTGCTTATGGCAGTCCCCCACATTTTTCAACAATCCTGGTGCCGATTTCAATCAGCTCTGGAGGTTCTTCTGCTCTTTATAATTGCACTGTGAGTAGATTAGATAATTGCACTGCCTTCACTGCCAGATCCTAATAGAACTTTGAATGCATCCCACTTCTCTGGATCTTCGTTCCACACGTCATCCAATACAACTAGAAATCTTTTCCCACTCAACTTTTCACAGAGGTTCTGCTGCAATAAATCCATCGTTGACATATTACACTCTGCCCTGGTGGCTGAACTTAGGATGGAGTTGGCCAGCTTTGCAACATTAAACTCTTCAGACATGCAGACCCATATGGGCATGTTGAAATGTTCCTAGACAAGTTGAGCAAATGTGGTCTTACCCAGTCCTCCCATGCCAACTATGGGAAGGACTATGACTTTCTCATTCTCATGCTGACCGAGCAACAACTGCACTATAAATTAATTCAATTTATTTTGTTTTGCAGCATTATGTCTACACCAGGTGGAGATGGATCTGATGCACAACCTCTTTATGATCCTCATCGCGATAAGGGGAAAAGGGTAGCCTCATCAAATGAAAAATCAAAAAGAGGATTTTCTCGTAGCGTGACATTGGAGAAAGCTATTGAAGATAACAAAAAAAATCCTCACCTGTGCGGTTTGATATTGCAAATGATAATGATTCTGATCAAAGGGAGACCGCCACTTATAAACCTATAGGAAGAAATGGCAAGTTGTTCAATAATCATTTGGCCCAGGTAGTTCGACAGGTCATAGATCATTCGGTGTTGTCTTGGAAGAAGGTTTCACCTGTCGAAAAGGAAATTGTGATGAATCACATGCGTGTAAGTAACTTTTGATTATTCCTTTAGTAAATAAGTTTATTTTTTATGATATTATAAGGTCGCATTTATTGTTCGAATTAACCTTTCAATAATGTGCAGGAGAAGTTTGTTTTTGAATCCAATGATCTCATCAATGATGCGATTGATCAGACGATGAGCAACAGCTAGAGAGATTCTCGTTATCGATGGCATCTCCACTTTAGAGAAATTGGTGGCGAAGATGATCCACAAATGGCAAAGACAAAGAGGCCTCATACTTTGTGTAGACAAGATATTTGGGAACGTCTTTATGACCATTGGGCAACTGAAAAAGCAAAGGTAAGTATCTTTAAAAAATTATTTAAAATTTATAGTTCAATTTTTATACCCTTTTCCTTGAATCCCAAATTTATTTAAATATTGTTTTTTCAGAAAAAGGGAAAGAGTAATTCTATAAATAGAAAGAAAAGATTGTTTGAAAGTTGCCATGGATCTAGCTCTTTCACTGCACATCGATACAAAATGGTACATAAATATTGATTTTCTAAAATTAATATTTTTACATGTAACTTATGTTGTATGTTTCTAATATTACTTTTAAAACAGATGAATATGGTGACAAAAGAATTGCCCAAGCCTATGGAGTATTTCAAGGACATGCATTACGGTCAATCAACTAGATGGATCAACGACGTTGCACAACAAAGATATGTATGTTGTTGTTCTTGCTTTTCTATTGCGTAAGATAAGCAATTTTCACCAATGCCCATCTAAAATTGAACTTCTAGCTTTAATCTTATATTATGATTATTTGATTGTAGTTTCATCTTATATGATGAAGCTATATTATAGCGTCTAGCAAATTTCATAAATGATTGCAGTTTCATCTTCATTTCATCCATCAAACTTGAACTTCTAATATGGACATACTGCTATTTCTTTATCATTGGTAGAATAGATAGTCAAAGTGACTTGCCTAGGAAAACTTCTATTCCTTAACTAATTTCAACTTCTTTTCAAAACTGTAGAAGTTCAATAATTAATTTTTGAATTGATTAATTTTGTAGGAAGAAATGCTTCAATGCCACACATTGTTATCCACCCAGGAAGATAGCTCTAATAGTGAAAATATTACTAAGGGTGACATTGTTGATAGCATTCTTGGCACACGTCCGAGCTATCGCAAAGGTTGGGGATCAATTCCTAGAATGAAGGCAGCAATGAGGCCTCAACAGAAGAATTCTGCCTCTACCTCTAGTCAGGATGCATCACATTCGACTCAACTTTTTGAAACTATGCATGAGCAACTTATGCATCAGGAACAAATAATTCAGGGATTACTTGCTACACTTTCTACTGCTGGGTTTAATGTTCCTATTCCTTTCTCAATTAATATACAATCAAGTTCAGCATCGGCTTCAGCCAATACTACACTACCTTCACCACATTCATTATCGCCTCCTTCACGTCTGCCTCCGCCTCCACCTCCACCTCCACCTTCACAGTAGTATGTTTTGATGTTTGTCTTTTGTTGCCATTTTGTCAAAATTTTGTATATGTAATGGATATTGTATGTAAAGGATCATAAGAAGCATTACAACAATGTGAAACAGAGGATGCCACTCATCTATGAAACTTTATGTATCAAGTATCTTTAGTTTCTTTAGTTTAGTTTAGTTACAGCTGAAACTGCTGAACTTTATGTATCAGGTATTCTCAATTTTTTTTCATTCTCCCTCAAGATATAATGTGGAAAATTCATATGAGCATGTAGTTAATTCCCTTGATTTCTTGATGCAGATATTCATATGCCCATAGGATGGCACTCATGTGAAACTTTATGTATCAGGTATCCTTAGTTTCTTTAGTTTAGTTGCTGTTGAAACTGCTGAAATTGCTGAAACTTTATGTATCAGGTATTCTCACCTTTTTTTTCATTCTCTCTTAAAATATAATATGAAAAATTTATATGAGCAAGTAGTTAATTACCTTGATATCTTGATGCAGATATTCATATGCCCAGAGGATGCCACTCATCTATATGAAACTTTATGTATCAGGTATCCTCAATTTCTTTAGTTTAGTTTAGTTGCTGCTAAAACTACTAAAACTTTATCAGGTATCCTTGTGCATGAATGTGTGTGAATATGTAATCATAGAGAAGCATTTAATGCATATTTTGTCAAAATGCTTTTGTTTAACCTTCTTTTTGTGCAAACTTTTCTTGTTCATAATCGCAAATAATGGATCAGTTAGCCTAATTAGACAATTGTAAACTAAACTTCTTAGTTGTAAGAGATATTTTCTAATGCAAATATTTGCAGGTGGAGACCAATGTTAATGACACTGTGCAAGATCAAAATGTTCTTGTAATAAGCATGAGCTATGTTTTTATCCTCTCTCTTTATTTTTAAAGACATAGGCTGTGCAAGTTTTTAGATGTCAAAATTATACAAATTGTTGCATAGCCTAGTCAGACCTCACAATGAACCATTTGTTGTCAAACGAGAATATGATTGACATTTGCATTGCTATGCTTTTCTTTATGTTTGTTACTCTGTATCCTTTGTTATGTGCTTGTTTGTTATTTGAAGCTTTTGTTGTATGATGAGAAGATGATACACGTTCAGTTTTCTCTCTGTATTTTCGTATGTTAGTTTCTCGGTGTATATCCTTTATTTTGTGTTTGTGTTTTGTCTGAGCATTTGTTGTCTGATGAGAAGATAAATATTCATTTTGCTCTGCATTTCTGTATGCCTGTTACTCAATGTGTATCCTTTGTTATGTGTGTATATGTGTGTTGTCTGATGAGAATATGATAGATGTTTGCTTTGCTCTATGTTTCTGTGTTATTGTTACTCTGTGTGAGAGCCATTTGATGTCTGATGAGAATTTGATGGATGTTTGCTTAGCTATGCATTTCTGTATGCTTGTTACTCCATGTGTATTGTGCATGTGAGCCATCTGTTGTCTGATGAGAAGATGATAGATTCTCACTTTGCTCTGTATTCTCCACGCTTGTTACTCAATGTGTATCATCCTTTGTTGCATGCATGTATGTGTTTGTGGAGAAATATAAAAACTTGTTTGATTCATAAGTTATATTGATTACTAAAATTTTAGCCCTAGCTGTGTTCACTATTCTATATTATTTAATAGATTGAACCATGAACTTATTGAATTCCAGAAATCCTGATATGATTTGTTTTGGAAATATTATACAATTTCAAATAAAATCTTAAGTAATAGAAGTACTTTTTACATTTTAAAATTCCACTGACATGGTTTCGTGATCCCCATAAGTTCAAAACCATATATTAGCTAAGATTCTACGACCTACGTAAGGTAAGGTACCAGTGTCACTGTGTCAAACACATTAGAGTCCTACTAATGCAGATGATTTTTTCCAAAATATTTTGAAGATGTAGAATCCTGATTTTATCAAAAATGGACCAATAATTTATGTAGAAGACCTAGTGTTTGATAGCCCAAAAGCTATCCCTGGATAAATGTACGGGATAGCATTTATCCAGGGAATAGTTGAGGGAATAAGCATTTTTTTAAAATTACAAGTCTGCCATCAAGGGATAACATTAGTTGTTCCTGGGTTCCCTAGGGAATAAGTTCAAGGGATAACCCATGGTTAACCATGGTTAACCATGGGTTATCCCCTTTGGTTAAATTTTTTCAGACCTATCCTTTCTAGCTATAGCATTTGGGAATAAGGAGGGATATCCCCTGGATATCCCTCCTTATTCCCTATATCAAACACTACCTAAAGAAATTAGTATTTTATTTCACCTTTTAGCACCTCCAACCTACCATATACTAAAGGAAATTCAATAATTGCAAGGTATGACTCTCATGACATTCGAGCTAATTGGAGTGTTGAGGACAGCTATGCCAAGTCTCTTCACTCTCATGCATTGAGTCTCTGTATCTCTGGCGACGACCATGAATTCTGGATCCGTTCTCCAGGGGGCGGCTCAGCATGCTTCAAGATCCCTGCCGGCTCCATACTTGTCACAATAGGCGGACAACTCCATGTAATGTGACCCCATTGATCGGTAGTCTTTTTTGTAGGCAAGTCATGGGGAAAACATTGCTCATTCTCTGACGAGGGTCCTTAATTTCTCTTCTAATTCAGGAATGGAGCAACGGGGAATTTAAGAGTGCCAGCGGGAAGATAGTTTCTGAGCCTAGTGATGATCCCAATCCTTCTTTCTGCTTGGAGTTCATGTCCACTCCGGCAGTTCTACGTCAGGAGCTTGATCATAAGATAATAGAGAAGGTATCTCTAATGGATCGATTGTTGATAATGCTTCTTCTTGTCTTATTCTACAGCCTCTGGACTTGCATATCTTCCAAGTTCACCAGTACATAGTGTGGTAAAAAGACTGCTCTTAGTACTTAGTAGTGTGGGATAGACACAACTCTGAGCATGGATTGAAACTGCTTTACTTCTAGTAGGGAAGAATCAGGAGGCCCATTGGATTGAGCCACCCATGCACCCCCTTCGCTTGTCCCTCGATAGGTCTGTAATATTTATGAATTGCAATGAAAGTGAGCAAAGTATACTTTTGTATGAGAGGTCTGTAACAATGTTTTATTAAAATATTTATGAATTGCAATGCCATTCTAGGGCGTTGTTTACTCTAGTAATGTTTAAAAGAGCTAGAAAACTGGGGAAGTCATTTATAAATGGCACCTTTATAAACTGTCCATGACCTTATGTTGTGCTGTTTCATTCATGTGTTTTGATGTTTTATGTTACTTATAGATATTGTAATTGATATGGACTACTGAGTTTTATTTATTAGTTGTTTTGATGCTTATCTTTTGTTGCCATTATGTAATAATTTTATATGTAATGAATATTGTATGTAAAGAATCATATTATTTTTATTGATATAATTTTTAATATTTTAAAAAATATGAAACAAATAAATTATATTTTATTTAAATAAAATATTTAAAATAATAAAAAAATTTAAAATAGAAATATAATTTAAAAATATTAAATAATTTAAAATTAAATAAATATAACTTTTTTCAATGATTTTAGAAATTTTATAAGGAAAAATATTTATTTATTTTTTAGTTTTGCTAGTAAAAATGGTTAAATAATAATAATTTAATCACTCTTTCCCATGATTTATTTTTTTATAGCTAAAAATATTTAAAAAATGTACCTTACTATCTTTCCCTATGATTTTAAGAAATTTTGTAGGGAAAGATGTGTATAAAAAAATTTTTCTTGATTTTTCCCTACGATTTTGAGAATTTTTGTAGGGAAAGAAAATATTAAAAATTATTATTGGCCAATTTTTTCCTACAATTTTTTCCTACGATTTTAAGAAAAATCATAGGGAAAGATGTGGATAAAAAAATATTTTTATTAATTTTTTCCTATAATTTTGGGGTTTTTCGTAGGGAAATAAATCATTAAAATTTATTATTACCCAACTTTTCCCTACGATTTTAAGGGAAAGATTTGGTTAAAAAAATATTTTTCTTCATTTTTCCCTATGATTTTGAGGTTTTTCATAGGGAAAGAAATCATTAAAAATTATTATTAGCCAATTTTCCCTATGATTTTAAGAAAAATTGTAGGGAAAGATTTGGATAAAAAAATATTTTTCTTCATTTTTCCCTATGATTTTGAGGTTTTTCATAGGGAAAGAAATTATTAAAATTATTATTAGCCAATTTTTCCTTATGATTTTAAGAAAAATTTTAGGGAAAGACGTGGATAAAAAAATATTTTTTTTGATTTTTTCGTACGACTTTGAGGTTTTTCGTAGGGAAATGAATCATTATAAATTATAATTAGTCAACTTTTCCCTACGATTTTAAGAAAAATCATAGGGAAAGATATGGATAAAATTTTTTTTTTTGATTTTCCCCTACGATTTTTTATTTTCTTAGGTAAAAGTTTTTAAATTTTAAATTTGAATTTGAAATTCTGCTCACTCTTTCCCTACGAATTACAATCTTTACCTATGAAAAAGAATCGTAGGGAAAATGTATGCTTTTTGCCTACGATTTTTGAAAGTCATAGTAGGCAAAGGCTTTCTCAACCCACTTTTGCCTACAATTTTTCTCAACTTTTGCCTACGATGGAAATCGTAGGGAAAGTCTTTTCTTACGATTTTTTTATCTTTTCCTACGAAAAAAATCATAGGCAAAAGTTGATTTTTTTGTAGTGATTGCAGAATACCTGCCCAGCCCGTTCGGGAGTGAAAATGAGATCTTGAGGGAATCCACTGTTAAGGCATATTGTGCAACCGGGAAGTCATCAGCTTTCTGCCCCTATCTCTTCTAGAAGGCAGCTGGGTAACAATTGCTGCAAGCTGAACCAAATTACTCAATTCTTGTGCCTACAAGCTAGTAAACCAAGCGCCCACAAAAGTTCAGAATACCAATGGAACAGAACACTACGATCTCAAATCAAATTCTTGTATTCAAAAGAAACTGGTTGGCAGAGAAAAAAATGCCGCCCACCGTTAAAGGGATTAAAAAAAAAACCCTCTTTTGTGCAACCTAATTGTTCCATCCATTCAGTCAATCTAATAAAACGCTTCAGCTATCGACATTGTAAGAGAAAATGGAAAGTTGAGAACAGAATTCCCCAATAGAGAATTTTCGCTTCCTCGACTAAGATAATGATTAAAGAAAGGAGCAATATCAGCTAAAACAAGATCGATTGTTTAACAAATTAAACAAGAAAATTGGGAAACCTTAAAAATAGAGTCGGAGCTTTGATGCATCGAGCAACTTGTCAAGAATGGATGCGGATACCTGCAACCGGGTTCGTTACCGAGGAAAAGCCAACCGGGAAACAGCAAAAGCTGCCTTTTTAAAATAAGATCGGATCTGGATTTTCTAATTTTTGACTCGACCCAACTTGGGCTATTTTCTGGATATAATTTGGGTTAGAAAAAAATCAAACCATATCTAACGTGACATTATTCTAATCTAATTTGACCAAAAACCTAAATCATATAATATGCTTCTTTTTTTCCTTCTAAATATCTTTTTAATCAATAGTATAGCCTCATCTCTCTGAACCTATGCTTATTTAATTATATTTAAATATATATTGCTCACTTTATACTTTTATAATTAATAATTCATTAATGTTATTAGTATATTTTTAACTATAAAAGAAAAGCTAATGCATACCTTAGGGTAAGAGAAAACATGAACTACAATCAACATTTTTTTTTTTTTGTCTTCTTGATTTAGTTGATATATACTTGTTATAGTGAGAGAGAAAAATTGTTTTTCATAGTTTAATCATATTCTTACTTTTGAATAAGCATCCTTCCAATATATTTTTCTTTTACACATTATTTCTCATCCATAATGGATGAACTTCAAAAGAGTAAAGCCATTCTAGCTTAGAACCTCATCATTTAGCCTTACCCCCTTAATGGGCTAGTTAGCCATCTCCCTCTCTATTGGGGGTAAATCTATCAAATTATAATAGTTGACCATTCAAAAAATTAAAAGTAGCAATGCTTGAATTATTTAGCCTCTTTAATTTGAGTAGGTGCCATCAGATTTGGCATTAAAATCTGAATTAAAATTAAATATCATTAGAATTAAAATCAAAATCCTTCACTTGATTCACACATTAATCAAAAGTGAAGATAAAGTTTGGGTAGGTCAAATTTTAAATATATGTCAAAAATGTATTAAAAATTATAAGGGATATTTGTAAAACCAAAGTAATCACTAAAAAATAATTTTATTGAAAATAACTAATAATTTTGGCCATAACTTATTAAAATTGGATGAGAAATTATCATAAATATCAATACAAAGACTAGCTCACTATGCTAGCATTGAAACTAATGAGTTTGGAGAGGATGCCAAGTGAGAAGGGGGAGAGGGAGAGCATCAAGGGAAAGATTTTGGTCGAGGGGTGGACCTGTTTTGATAATCAAAAAAATTGTTAGAATAAATTTGTAATATTGAGAGAGTAGTTGAAATTTTAAATCCTCCAATATGTAAATTTAGTTTGGATAGAATCAAAATTGGATTCTAATTTTATTCAAATAAAAGGTCTTTTTTGCTAACCAAATAAATAGATCAGATTAGATTACTTATTTAATAAAATGAGTAGGTTTGGATTTAAATTTTTGACCTATTTAATAAATAAATTAAAGTCAAATTGATAGATTTTTGTCCACATTTAAATCCAATTGGACTTATATATGATCTCAGCTATCCTAATTGCCATCTTTAAGAGAAAAAAATTAGATTCCACTTAGAGGTGGCAAATGGGTTGGATAGAATTATGTCGAACCAGTCCACTAGACTGGGGAGTGAGGCATAGCCCAACCGACAGACATGGCCTAAGAGGGTTGTGCTCGCCCATGAGATTGGCCCATATAATTGATCCATCTAATTTCTTAATATTATTTAAATAAATAAATTATATACATACTTTTATTTGTGAGTGACTAAGTGTTTGTCATTATGGTTCTACCATTTATTATTGTCTTATTTAGTCCTCTTCTCTATCTTCTAGCCATTTGAAGGAAAGTTCAATTTTTATTATCATCTTTTGTCTAACATAGTCTCAATTTTGGGTTGTCAAGCGGCCTGATGGACTGACTTGTCAAGCAAATTTTATTTATTATTATGTTTAAGATTTTAAAACTAATTTTAATAAATAAATAAAATAAATCAGATATACTTATTTTTTTGAGGGATTTACTATTAGTGTAATTGAACATGGTCATTCTTTTCATCTGGCCTCCATGACCATGATGGATTGCATCATTTTTGTCTTTGGTTTTCTATTACTCAACTCATTGTTGTTTGAAGGGAACTCTTTATCATTATTTTCTAACCTTGTATCTTGTCCTTCGTGTCATACTAGTCCTTGAGGTAGATTAGCATTCCCACTATATTGGGCTTCAATTGGCTCATATTGCTGAGCATTTATCCTTCTGCACTAAAAACATATTATGATGCTAGTGCGGACATCAAAGGGGTTAGTATATCATGGGCCATGGAGACAAGCACAGGATAACTATTCTCATATGCTCCCTATCAAACTAAAATATCAAATCATTTATTTCTTCCTAAATTAAGAAGTTTATAAAATTATTATTTAAATAAAAAATTAATTTATTTATTTTTTAATAAATTCTAAAATTAGCCATCACTGCTGGCTCTATTACTACTACCTAGGGCTAACCATGAAGTAGAGGATATTTTATATATTTATAAATTATTTCTAATACTATATATAAATAATCAAATTTAACACTAGAATCCATAATTAAAGCTAAATAATGAAAATATAAAATTTCTTTCTAATATTTATTAAATCTTTTTTTCATTGATAAAATTATATCTTCAATTTTTCTATAATATAAAAATAGATGATAATGTTATATATTTGTTGTAAAATTAGAGGAGAGGTAAGATAATAAGTATTGGATAAAATATTAGTAGCTTTATAAAAATATTATAGAAATTATATGATAATACAAATTATTCTAGTAAGAATCTAATAAGTTCATCGAAGAAGCGAATATTCTAAAATATAGTATTAATATCTTTATATTCAATATATAAATGTAATATAAATATGTAGAGTTCCATTTATGTTTTATACTCAACTCAACTCAACTCATCTAAGCCTTTTTTTCAATTATATGGGGTTGACTACATGAATATGCTTCCTTCACTCTTCTTTATTTTTCATCTATGTTTTATATCTAATAAAAATTATTTATATTTAATTCATAAATAATACATAAAGATTTTTTTTATTTTTTTTCCTTTTAGATGTTGTATAATTTAATGGCATCTTTAACTTTATATATATATATATATATATATATGATTCAATAATTTTTAAACCATTTGTATAATTAAATTTGTAATATAATATGTACATCAAATTTAAAATAATTTTTTATTTAAGATGGAACATAGATATGACTTGAGTAACTGATCAACAACATTATTATAAGAAGCATTATTTAAACTAATTAAAAAATTATACCTATTAGGTATATGGTACTCACATATCATTTGCATAATTGAGTATAGATGGTGGTGGCGTTGTGTGAATATTCAATCAATTTAAAATTAAGTTTTTTTTTGTATTATTCAAACATGATCAATAAAATGTACTAAAAAACAAATATAAGATAATGCAATAGTGCTAATCCAAATATTAGATGTAAGTGCTATTCTATTATCAAAATTTTTAAAATATAAAATTATATTTTATAATCAAAATATTGTCTAAAACAATAAGATTTAATAGAATTTAGGATAGTTTTCATATATTTTTGAAGTCATTAATTTTTGACAAAGTAAAAGGCATTTCACTATCTATAATAAATTTTTGATAATTTTTTTCTATTTAATTCTTACAAATAAAAAAAAATTTCTAACTTGAAATTAGTTGAGGTCATAAGTTGCACTCTCGTGCTTTTTTTGATGCCTAGCTAAATAACAATTTTTTCTCAAAGTGTTGCAGTTGTAGTCCTTATATACTTTATAGATAAAAGAAAGCCTTTGTTGGCAATCTCCTCAATGTTAAACTGCAAGCAGGCTCCAAAAATCCTAAGTTTAGCCTTGGACTTGGTAGTAGACATGGCATCAATGGCTATTGTGAGCTTAGGGATATTGGCTCCAATCTATGACTGGTGTGTCTTATATTCTACTATATCGGTATTGAAGACCTCCTGGCCGTAAGATGGATGAGAGCTATTAGCACTAGCCATTATTAATTATAAATGATAAAAAGTAGAGATCAGACTAAGAGAGATTAGGACAACTAGTAAGAGACTAGAGAGAGATCATTAGAGTTTAGGAGGATTAAAAGGGCTTATAGGAAGATAAAAAATACCTAAATAACTCTTTGAGCTTCTAAATGATCAAAATAATTTTAGAAATTGATCATTTATGGCCATTAAAAAGAATAAATAGATCTTTTTAAGCAATAATAATTTTGGATGCCCATTATAAAACGTGGTTACAGAGTTTAGTGGAAATAGAAAAATTAGAAGTTATAATTTTCGATGCCCATTTGAACCTGAAGGATGCTAAAACACGATTATAAATTTTAGCGGAGTTAAAAAATTAGAAGCGATCATAATCGACACCCATTGGAATATTGAAGGACGACAAAACATGGTTATAAATTTTGGCGGAGTTAAAAGAATTAGCTCAAAGGATGGCAAAATGAAGTAGAATAGATGGCTCGAGAAGGAACAACAGTCATAAGCTACGACACAGAAGAACCATCGAGAAAAAGGGTTATTAATTTTCATTGGAATAGAACATTCAAAACAAGCGTTACCAAATTAAGTGCGACCATGTATAAAACGTTTAGGAAAGGTAGAACATTGTAATATTGAAGGACGACAAAACGTGGTTATAAATTTTAGCGGAGTTAAAAATATTAGCTCAAAGGATGGCAAAATTTTAGCGGAAAAAGACATCGAGAGAGGCGTAATGAAACAGCACTCTTCGGAAAAAGGAATCGAAGGCAGAAGGCTCAAGAGAGGCACCGGCCTTTATAAAAGGCCATGCAGAGATGAGATGAAATTGCCATAGGGATTAATTATTAACCTGTTCTCTCATTCTCCTCGCTATCTTCCATACAATATTCCTTCCCTGGTCTCCTCTTGTATTTCTTTTTGCCACTCTATCCGATGAGAAAACCAAAACCCAAACCTAAACTATCATCCATGGTGGCCGGGGCCATTAGTTTTTCTGTTGTTCCAATACCATCGATACCTAAATATCTTGCGACCGGAGATTCGAGGCAGACTGGACATGCTGCATTGGAGGAACGACTGGACTTGCTGCTCTCTAGCTTCATATTATAGCATGGGAACGAGCAGCTTGTTGCTTTGGTTCTTTGGAGGCTCCAGATTACAGCTTGTTTCTCGCCGTCTCCAAAGGTGGCACTTCTTTTTCAACCACCACCCTAACTGCACGGCACCTTCAGCTTCGCTATGAGTCCTTCGTAGCCGAACCAGAATTTCATGAGCGTCTTCGGCGACCTTCGAAGAACAATGAAGGAAATCAGGTTTATATTATGGATTATGGCCTTATAATTTTTTGTTTTTGTTTTTTTATGCAGTGAAAGGAAAACAATGTAAGCTTTGCCGCTGATGAAAGTTTGTTATAATATTTATTTTCCACTTAAACGACCGTTACCAAATTAAATGCGACCGGGGATTAAAACGTTTGGGAAAGAGAAAATGAATGGGACGCGGGATGAGAAGATTCGAGAGAAACATAATTAAATAGGATGGATGAGAAGATTCGAGAGAAACATAATTAAATAGGATGGACCGAAGGTTCCAGAAAGACACCGGCCTCCATAAAAGGCCACATAGGGATGAGGTTGGCATTCATCTTCTCTCCTCCTCCTCATTCTCATATCTTCTGTAACATCTGACCCCTCTCCTTTTATTGTGTTTTGTTTTGCCACTCTTAGAAACGAAAACGAAAACGAAAACCATCATCCATGGTGACTACTGTTTTTTTATATTGTTCCATGTTAACGTTCGGCCGTTTGGAAAACTAAACGCCGACGTTTAAAAAAAAAAAAACAACGCCCGGCCGTTTGAAACGCTCGGCCTTTAAAAAAAATGAAACGCTTTGCTGTTAAAAAAAAAATCTGACCATTTTTTTTAAAAAAAATTATAAATAGGGTTTTGAAAGGTTGAAAATTTTGGGGGAGATTACGACAACAATTCTGCATATTATTATTATTTTTTCTTTGAAGATTGCATTGAAGATCGCTGATCACATCCATTGAGATCGTGTCGCCAACGGATTCTGGGTTGTACCTTGGAGGAGTGTCGCCAACGGATTCTGGGTTGTACCTTGGAGGAGAGTTGCACGAGAACGGATTCTGGGTTGTACCTTGGAGGAGAGTTGCACGAGAAGGGGCCTCCCAGGCCTGATTCTTGACTTATTTTATTTGAGATATTTTTTTTGAATATAATTTGACTCGCACACACCACATATTTTTTTTTAATATACATACATATATATTTATGTATACTAATATATTCCTAGTTGCAAGTATGAAGAAATCAATATGTTTTTAACAATCTAAAGGAGAACTTGTTTGAGTGAATTCTGTGTCCTCTTATGTGTCTGTAAATTATGGGAACAACTTTGATGAAATATTGGTACATCCTAGATGAGGCTTGTTGTGTCCACTATGCACCATCAAGTGGATTTATAGCACCTGAAAACTCCTTTCCAAAGGATAGTTTATTTATTTTGTGGCTTATATTGTAACTTTCTGTTTGGAAGGCCAATAAGTCATGCACACGAATGTTAGATCCGTGGAAGCTTTTTTCAGGCACAAAATAAAAATTTCCAGCAACTTTATTGACATCCAAGAACCCTTGAATATTGCATCCTTCCCCTTCTTGTTCCTTGACCTTTTGGATGAAGCCTTCTCTTGTGCACTGGTCGATCAAATCTGGATTTGTCAGGGCCCATCCTTTCTTCACATATGCTTCACGAACTTCTTTGCATGAGTTACAACAATGATCACATATGCTTCACGAACTTCTTTGCATGAGTTACAACAATGATCATCTGACACTTCTGCACCATAGCAAGAACCACAATAAGTCTCATTATGCTCAAGCCTTCCTCCATGCTTTTGTAAAGGCCTTTCAATCTTGGGTGCACCAATTCTATCTTGCCTTGACTCAATAACATTACCAAAATGATCTAATCTTTTCTGTGTGATGTTATGCCTTATATCATAGTGTTGCTCCCCGCTTACATCCATGGTATCAACACTAATAAGCGAACAACTAAGGGATGGACATGTAATATCAAAATTGATTTGTAGTCTTTCTCCTCTTGAGGTATCTACTATCAACTTAGTCTCTGTTTCTTATAAATATATAGTCTAGCCTCGGAGATGAAAAGAGAAGCATAACGATAGAGGAGATGATGGTGATATGATGGTGAGAATGTCCAACTGTAGAAATCCTCGTTGATCTTTGGATAGGCATCGAGATTCTTGAGCTTGTTGAGGATCTCCATCTCGAAGGCCCTGGAACCAAAGCTCTGCAAGCCGAACTAACTGAAGTAGAAAATCTGAGATTTGGTTTTGGATGCGATCTAAGATTTGGTTTTGGATGCGATTTGAGTTGTAATCTGATCTCTTCGTGGGTTCAAATGTTGTTATCTTTTTTATTTTCATTTGCCTTTTGATCTGAATGAATAGTCCACTTCTTGAGAGGGATAAACATAATCTTTATCAGATCCTACCATGATTTAAATATAAAAAGAAAAAAAATATTTTATGGCTTTTCGGTGCTTCTTCTTTTGATGTTTTATTATTCATATTAAATAGTTTTTTTTTTTTTTTGTGCATTCATCTATGAATCTCGTCCATATCTTCTCATGTTGGTGAATTACAGTGTATAATGTTATGATTGTTAGTTATGTCATGGGATCATTTTTTGCTTCACTAAAATGTTTGTACTGTTTGTTGCAATCAAATATATATATATATATTGTTATTAAGGTGACAGTGATGGTTATTTCGCTGAAATAAGGTTGGTCTTATCTAAGGCTAGTTTGGTAGTTTCTTTTAGCTAATTCTGGAATGATAAAAGGAAAAAGTTAAAATGTTTAATGCCATCAGTTGAGCCTCCTAATAATGTGACGTAGTAGTCCAGTATTGTGGGGGTAATGGTGCATAATATAGATTATGGGTAGTGAAACTATTTCATGAATTCAATGCTATGCTATGCAAGTCTATGATGTTCATTTGTAGATTATATTTTGTGGTTCTTTTATGAAGTAGCATGGTCAATTATTGTCATTCATGTGGCATAAATAGTCTTTCTCTGTCTTATCCTGATCAGGTATAAATCTATAAGAAATAAAATGAAAGAATTAATATCACTGCAGTTTGTAAGATCTAAACATAATTTGGCAGATCTTTTAACCAAAGGCCTTTCGAAGGCTGCGGTTTTTGAGACATCGAGGGGGATGGGGCTTAAGCCCATATATTAGTCACCAGAGTGGACCCCTACCGTCATGGCAACCCCATGGTTAAGGTTCAAAGGAAAACGATCTCTGAGGTGATATCTGGAAGCACCGCTTTAGGAGTTTGTTTCCATCCCATCCCTATGGTGTGGTGCTTTATTGTTACGGTTAGGTTGAGCATAGCTCTTAATAGATCCAAGGCTGTAAATTCAGTGAGGTATGATTCCGTTGCACATACCCTTGGAGGATCTACCTTATTGAGCATAGCTCTTAATAGATCCAAGGCTGTAAATTCAGCGAGGTATGATTCCGTTGCACATACCCTTGGAGGATTTACCTTAGTGAGAGTAGTCGTGAGGCCGCGACTATGGGACCGGGGCAAATCCCTAGTAACTCTCATAAAATCAAGGCAAGTGCATGGCCTAGATAGCGCTAACCCGCATTATGATCAGCTCATCTTCATACTGCATGTATTTTATACTAAATGCAAGTTCAAACCTAGAAGGTACTTGCACTAAGCACAGTAAATTTTAAAGTTTTGAAATTGCTTATTAAATTTAATTTATTTGGTTATTATTCCTTTGTTTTTATTTTTATTTTTTTTTTGTGGGGGATTGTTAACGTTCGACCGTTTGGAAAACCAAACGCCGACGTTTAAAAAAAAAAACAATGCATGTTTTCCGCTCGACCGTTTGAAATGCTCGGCCTTTAAAAAAAATGAAACGCTTGGCTATTAAAAAAAAATCCAACCATTTTTTTTTTAAAAAAATCTATAAATAGGGTTTTGAAAGGTTGAAAATTTTGGGGAGATTACAACAATAAATCTATTTTAATTTTTTTTCTTTGAAGATTGCGTTGAAGATCGCTGATCGCATCCATTGAGATCGTGCCGCCAACGGATTCCGGGTTGTACCTTGGAGGAGAGTTGAGGTTCTATTTTCTTCGCACGAGAAGGGGAACCAATTCTCCTTTAGGGCAGTGGTGTAAACACCTCCCAGTCCTGATTCTTGACTTATTTTTATTTGAGATATTTTTTGAATATAATCTGCCTCGCACACACCACAAATATTTTTTTAATATACATACATATATATATTATGTATACTAATATATTCCTAGTTGCAAGTATGAAGAAATCAATATGTTTTTAACATTCCATACCATCCATACCTAAATACTTTGCGACCGAGGGATCAACACATCCTCTTTGTCGCAAGGCAGAAGAGGTCACCTTGCTGGAGCCCTGCAATGGAGGGAAGAACTGATCACGCTACCCTCTAACTTCATGTTATAGTGAAAGTCGGTACACCTTATGGCTTTGGAAGCTTCAAATTATAGGTGGTGATTAAAGGTACTGGAGGACAAGTCTTAAGAAACTATTACTTCATGAACAGCACCTAACCTCTTCTTCAACTTGCTCGCCATCTCCATATGAGTTCTTTCTAGTGGAGCCGGAATTCCCTTTTTGGAGTGGTTTGATATATGGAGGGATGTCATGAATGTCTTCGACGACCTTGGAAGATCTCGTCAAAGGTTAACGTCTGTGGATCAACTCAAGCTCATGGATTTAGGTCATGAAGGATGTTAGGTTTATATTATGGATTATGGCCTTGTAAAATTTCTTTTATGAAGTATGAAAGGGTACGTAGTACAATTTAAGCTTTAGCACCGACGAAAGTTTGTTGTAATATTTATTTTCCACTTATACTCTGCCTTAACCTTGTAAAAATTAATCGCTGCTATCCATCGGTATTTCTTGCTCCCTCCACCGTCGGAGGACGTATGATGGAAAGTGGAGCGTTGATATGATGAGTGGATATTTTTAAAATTATTTTTAAGAGCATCGGGTTGCAAATGGATTTAGTCTACCCCCGATCCATTCCGTTCTTGACTCGATCGATGAGGCCAAACTCGAATCGTTTAATCCAGCAAGGTCAAAAATTGAACCCAATTTGAAAAGCGAATCAGGCCTGGATTTTTTAATTTAATATTTTCATTTTCTTCTAGATATAATTGGATTAAGAAAAATTATACCCCAATTGAAGACCAAATCGTATAACAAACTTCTTCCTTCTCGCATTATGGCATTTTTACGTGGCTATATATTTTTTCCTTTGGCGTAAATGTTATTAAAAGAAAAGGCTACATTTTGTTACAAAAGTTACTACTATTTTCATATTTCATAGTATTATTTTAATAATATTAAAAAAATCAAGACATAATGTTTTGCTTGTATCCATGATAAATTATTAAAATTATAATCCACAACATTAATTTAGTGATATTTTTATAAATATTGAAAAAATAAAGTTTTACCTTACTTGAAAATACTTGAAAAATACGATTATAACCTTTAGCGGTACCAAAAATCTACATAAATCTAAGTCATAAATTTAATTGAAATATTCAATGACAACTAATTAAAGAAGAATTAGAAACTTTAGGCCACATAGTGGAGACAAGCATCACCAAATTATATCCGGTCAATCCAATCGGTTCACCCATGAACCGGTTAGCCTAGCCTGAATCGAATGGGGCCATGAGTTTTATTATCCGGAGATCCGATGGTTGAACCAGTGATCCAATGATCCAATTATTTTAATTTATATTAAAAATTAATTTTTATTAATATAAATATTTTTATATTAAAATAATTGATCAATGGTTTAACTGAAGATCCGACGGTTGAACCAATGATCCAATGATCCGAGCCCTTGGACGAGTCAATGTCCAAAATGGATTCGACAACTATGGTTTGATGTATTATATATATATATATATATATATACCCGGATATTCTTACAAAAGAATAATGAGTTCCAATGGCGGCATGCTTAATACAGGTTTTGTGATCATCAAATTAAAATAATCAGACATTTATCCCTAATTCAAAGACTTAACCGATTTTGTATATGATAACAATTGTCATATGAGAATTGCTAAAATATCATCATCAACTGCTATGTAGTCTCTTAAGCATCTCGTATGAATTATTTGTTTTGTTTTGTTAAGAAAACAGAGCAAAATTTGAATGCAAGTGCAGTGCATCTGTCTATAAAGGAAACAAAATCTTCAATAGTCTGACCATAAATGAGGAATTATGTTGTAAAGCTTTTTTTCCTATTTATAATCTGACCAAATATCAAAGTGCCATATTTTTAAATAGCAGATAAGGATCTGCATTTAAAATTAAAACAGATAAGAACAATATCTAATGGATTATGAGAGGGTGATGATGTCCATGGCCTCTCCCTAGATTATCAGTATTTTCTATAGCTAGATATGGAACATTTATCTCCTTAGCAAAATGCAAGAAGATTATAACTTTGTTTAAAATATGCAATAAATAAATAGGATGTGGGATTATAATTTTTGAGAAAGATAGGACATTAATTATATAATTAAATAGAACACATGATTAAAACTTTGCAGAAGGATACGTTGCATACAATCCTTCCCTCGGTCTCGTCTTATATTTCTTTTTGCCACTTCATCCAAGGAGAAAACCAAAACCAAAAGCTAAAACTATCATCCATGGTGACCATTGTTTTTTTATATTATTAGGAGAAAATCAAAACCAAAACCAAAACTATCATCCATGTTGACCACTATTTTTTATATTGTATGGCATCCATGGTGACCATTTTTTTTTATATTGTAAGGAGAAAACCAAAACCAAAGCCAAAACTATCATCCATGGTGACCACTGTTGTTTTATATTGTTCAATACCACCCAAACCTAAGTTCCTTGTGGTCGAGGGCTCAATGCAGCCTCTTTGTCACCAGACAGTGGAGGTCAACTTGCTGGAAGAATGACTTTTTAATCGTGCTCAGCAACTTCGTAGGTGGCAATTCTTTGGTTTACTACCACTGCGACCACACAGCACCTCCAGCTTTGCTATGAGTTCTTCGGAGCAGAGCCAGAATTCCCAGCTTGAAGTGGTTCGATGTGGAAAGGAATGTCATGGCTGTCTTTGCTGATTTGGAAGATCGATTGCAACCAGAAACTCTCATCTAAGATTAATGTCTGCAGATCAATTGAAGCTCATGTATTTAGGTCGTCAAGCAAATCAGGGTTATGTCATGGATTATAGCCTTGTAAAAGATGTCATGCAGTATGAAAGGGAACTACAATCTAAGCTTTGCCATCGATGAAAGTTTGTTATAATATTTATTTTCTATCGATACTTTGCCTTAACCTCATTCTCTCCATCATCCTTATCCATGGAGAGCATAAGATCTTTGCTTGTTTAGCCTTATGTAATAGACTTCACATACGAGAATCTCGCCAAGAAAGGATGAACAATTAATTTAAGTTGTTTGTTCTGCAACAATCCCATTGAGATGGTGTCCCAGTTATATAAGTGCCTTCATGATATCACTTCAAAACTTAGGAATCTCCAAGATTTATTGAGTGTCTGAAAGAAAAATCATATTCCTTAATTTTGAAAACTTTCTTGGGATCAGTCAATCCTTTCTACCTAGTGGCACATTTAGAAAGAAAAAAATATTAAAGTATTTACTTCCATACCGGCCCCCATATATATCTATCATTATTCACAAGAACTTATTTTCTTTTAACTTTTGGAGCTGCATTTCTATTGGTAAAGTGGGAGAACTCATTGTAATCTTAAATCTTTGCTGGGTCTTTATAACACCTTAAGCTCACCTATTGGCTTAATTAATCTATTAGTGGGCTGAAATTATGTGGTTTTAAAAACTAAATGAAAGTTAAGTGATAGTAAGCGAACTTGAGTTATAAAGTTTTTAAAATTTTCTTTTCCATCCGATATGGGGATGAGTTTTAAGGTATTGCAATCACCCTCTCATAATGCAACATTCTCATCATAAGTTAGCCAAAATCTACCTCGAGGCAGATTGTTGGTGTTGTAAGGATGACTCCATGCTATGGCGAGACTCTATATCATCTTAAGGGTAGCTCTTTCCTTATGCCCATCAGCTTCTGCATACTCGGTCAGCTCTGATACCATTTGTAATCCTTAAGCTCACATGTTGGTCCAATTAACCTATTAGTGTGAGTCGAAACTACATGGCCCTAAAAATTCGAGTGAAAGTTAATCGATAGTAGGTGAACTTAAGTTATAAGTACTTATTATATACAAAAATAGGGACTACCTAAAAAGTCTATCAACATCTCTTCTTTTACTTGGTCTTAGGCCCTTAGTGGCTATCTTGAAGTTAACAAACTTAGTCATGGTGAGTTCATCCATAATGATATATAATCTTTGAGAAGAGGTCCCTCGCTATCGGCAAAAGTACCACTTTTCGTTCTTTCTCATTCTTCATCATGAACTATTCTTAAGTAGACCTAAACTACCATATCGGATGTAGACCAAGACAATTAGTAATCACCATATTAGCATTTTGAATTATAATATTTTATCAAGAGAAAGGCTTAACTCTATTCTTGATTAAACTAAAAGTCAATTTAGTTGGTGAAAAATTTTAAAATTTGCCAATGTAGTTAAGTACTTTTGTTTAGCATTCCTACAGATTGTACCAATCTATTGACGTTAAAATTTGACCTTTCATTTGTCAACTAAGGAGGATCTCTTAGATCAACCAAGCAATGTGTTCCATACCACTAGCTTGGTTTCTTGCTCCTGAAAAAAAACCATTAGGGGAGACTTTAAGGAAAACCTTTAATGTTCTTCGTGATGATAGTTTGGCTTCTTTATCTTAAAGAAAAGCATCAAGGGAAACTCTTTCAAGTCACCTGATACAAAGGAGAAAAGAGTTCCAGGGCTCCTCAGATGACCACTCCAAGTTCTAAAGATTTTGAAAGGGTCCTTTACCTGTAAGGTGTAGCGTTAGCGAGTATGATAGATAAAGCAAAAAAGATCTTTCCCAAGTCAATCAGCTAAATCTTCATATGGATTGACTTGATGCTTCAGATAAGGATAGCGCCTCATAAAGCTCAGAACTTCTTTGGAGAAAGGAAGTGGGCCAACCAACTAAGAAAAATGAGCGGTATCACGCATTAACCCCTAGAGCTTGGTGCCCCATAAAGCTTGAAACTCCTTTAGGGAAAGAAAGTGGGCTAATTAACTAAGAAAGGTCCATTGCATCATGCATTACTACCTACCTATCTCGAAGTGTCATGGCTATCCAATCGAGCTGCCATATTCTCTTTTGTCCATGCTGGTAGTCTAGATTAAACCAACTCATATCAATTAAAATATCAAATCTTTTAATACACTAAAAGAATTTTTGGTTTTAGCGATGCCCATTAGTGACGCCATAAATATGCGTCGCTAAATAGCAACAAAATAGCGATGCCAAAAAATTTAGCGATAAATTTGCAAAGAATTAGTGACGAACAAAATTAGCGATACTTTTAGCATCATTGATGCATTGCTAATTAGTGACGCTCGTGCACGGCGTTGCTAATTAGTGAAGCCACTGAGGCATCGCTAATTAGTGACCCACATGCGCATCGCTAATCAATGATTAGTGCAGTCCCGTCCCCTCGGGCTGCAAGCCAGAACCCTAGTTCTAGCGGGATACCCTTCTCACGCGTGCTAGAATCCCCTCCTTGGCCCTGCTCTTGCATTTCTCCTTGGCTCCCTGCCTCCCCTGCTGCCCCCCCTTTGGACCAGCTCAGCCCCCCTCACCCCCTGGCCCCTCTGGCCCCACTCGCCCCCCACGCCCCCTCGGCCCAGGCCCCCCTCTCTCCCCCCTTCGTCAATTCCCTTCGGCATGCTCGTGGTTGCTCCCGACCCTATCTGATAAGAGGTATTATGTGCATTATAAATAATTTTATATTGTATATTTGATATGAATTTTATGATATTAAAATGTGTTATTTCTATGTTAATTATATGCAATGTTATATATAATTATTGATTATATAAGTTAATTATTTATACTTAATATGTTATTTGATGTTGAAAAATATTAAAATTTTTTAGCAATCGGTATTTAGCATTGATTTTTCTCAAATGAATTCCATGTAGTGCACTAGGAATGATATATTAGTTCACTATTGCATAGCAACATTATGATTTAAAATTAATGCAATATGCTATACTAGTTGTTTGTTGCTTATATTGATGAATTATTAAATAGTATTCCTATATTATTATCAATATTATTGACCCATTATTTTATTCAAAATATATTTTTTTAGGTCATACATATTTATTTCAAAATGAATGTTGATCGCTCATGGATGTATCAAAGGCTTAAGAATAATTTTCTTAATCCTAAATTTGTTAATGGATTAGAAATATTTATTGCATTTGCATGTAGTCAACTTGAGTGGATGGATGGATCCAGAATTAGATGTCTGTGCAATATGATAGTGTTAGAATAAAGCTTATAGGGATGTTGAAATAGTTAAAATTCAACTTTGTAGAAAAGAGTTTACTGCCCAGTTACTACAATTGGTACTGCCATGGAGAAACTGAGGTTAGGGAAGAATCAAGCAATTAGAAGGTAGATACAATTTATGAAGCAATAGAGATTTACAATGTGGCAGCAGAAAATTATGACATGGGAGCTTAAAATTATAATCAATATGACAACTTAAATCAATATGAAGAAATGATGATGGATGCAGAGGGTTCAGGCTTAAATCTAGGGAACTTTTATGAAGAATCAAATCCAAAAAGCTAACATTTCTATGACATGCTAGGTGTTGCAAATGAACAATTATGGCCTAACTGTGAACTCATTCGCAAGTATCTGTAGCAGTTCGGTTGCTGAACATTAAGGTTGAACATTACTTATCTGAAGTGGCATTTGATTCAGTTCTCAGATTAATGAAAGAGGTACTATCATCTGATAATGTTATGACTGAAACATTTTATAAAATAAAAATTATTGCATGGGCTTGGTTTACTTGTTCAGAAAATTAACTGCTGCAAGAATAATTGCATGCTTTATTGGTGTGTAGATGCAAATTTAGAGTTTTATAAAGTTTTATTGCAGCTCCATCATCCTCATCATATATGCCCTTGATGTAGTTTGTTGTTGCAGTAGAATATTTTGTAACTGGGTAGTAGTCACATGCTCACTGGGCTGTACCCTAGGTTCCTTCATATTTTGTGCTCCTGATGCCCTTGCTTCTATGGTTCCTACTCTAGGAGTATTAGCAACTTCAGTTGTGGGGACCATAGGGGGCTCCTCTTGGCACAAACCCCACAATGGTGAGGTTGTGTCACTTCCTTGTTATTGTGAGGGCTCCCACGCAGTTGTGCCATTGGCAAATCGGGTTAGCCTTCTAGGTCGACCACATCCTCTACCTTGAGTCATATTAACTTTTATACAACAAGGTTCAGTTTCCAATTTAATATCCATATATCAATCAAAATTAATTCATATTTCAAATCTTTTAATTCAAATTAGATTTACATTTTCCCCACTCACTCTCACATCGATCCTAAATCCTAGAATCGTAAACCATGTTTTCATGTCACTTCAGTTACCATTTTTTTTATTATCTCTAATGATCATAAACCTAAGTTGTGATACCATTTCTGCCATGCCCTAAATCCATCATTTGAATCAGCCACATGACACAGCTGCAAGAACCCTAGGGCAAGCCCTAGAGACCATGCAAGGCCTGATATAAAAAATTCATACTACATTCCATAAAAGCTTTATCATTAAGAGAAAACAATAATTATCATAATTTTTTAAAAAATTGGGTAAACATCCACTAATGTCATAAATATAAGTTTATTGTTTTCTCTATAATCTTTTAAAAATTTATTAAAATAAAATGTATATCTATCTAAGTAATTACAATAGCTGCAACATCACTCCGTCCCATTCCATCAAACTAATCACTTCAACTTGTAAAAAAAATTTTAACGGATATAATGAGCTCAATAGTTCCATAAGAATCTCCTACATAAATTGTACCTCCTTACATAGCAAGTTAATATATAATCTTTATGGTATAAACACATGATTATATAAAACCAAACTACTAAACCAATAAATGTTGATGCCATCATGCAATCATATAATGCACATTCAATTACTTCAGACTCAACCAGTCATACATTGAATCCAATTACATATGGTTTTCGTTCTAGACTACCATAACCATATTTCAACCCATGGCGGGACACCCACAATGTCACACTCCAGCATATGATGAACAACACTACCCTATTTTTGGCCTATGGTGGGGCTCATAATGTCACACTCTAGCATGTGATGGTCAACACAACCATATTTTGAGCCTATGACGGGGCTCTCATATGGCCAATTTAGAGCATCAATCCTCATGTACTCATGCATTGCAACCAACACATGGTACACATATCAATGCACCTGAACTCAACCATGACTGATAGCATATGAATGCAATCAAATAAAAATATTTATGCTTCTTCAAATTTTTAATGATCAATTTATAATCACATCACATAAGTATCCCCAAAATAATCAACTAAATTATCAATTAAATTACAACTTGTACAATTTTAAAATAATAAATTTTCATAAGTCATAGTTAAGCAATATTTTTCAACCAAACCAAAAATTAGGAAATAGCACAAAATCCATAATTCACCCAAATGTAAATCACCAAAAACCAAGCAATTATTAAAATAAGCTTATTGCATGGATTTCAAGCAATTATTATTTACAAAATGCTAATAAAAATTATGTACAAGAATTCTTACTTCATAATTCAGCTAATAATCCCTCACTAACAACTTGAATTTGGCTTTACCCTGTGACGCTGGTCATCCCTTTTAACTGACATAATTCACATATATTTTATTTAACTAATAGAAATAAACTTTAATTAAAAAAATAAAATAAAAATTAATTTCTCTTTCATACCCCATCATTAGGTCTATGCCGCAATCCTAGCACTCACCCTCCTCCTCTTCTTTTTTTTTTTTCTCATCGCGGCCACCACCTGTGCTCTCTCTCTCTCTCTTCCTCTGAAATGACCCTCTAAGGACTTACCTCTCTTTTTTGGCATCCAACGATACCCCGATGGCAACACTCCTCGGCAGAAGGGTAGAGGAACA
Organism: Calamus simplicifolius; assembly: GCA_900491605.1. Classification (NCBI taxonomy): domain Eukaryota; kingdom Viridiplantae; phylum Streptophyta; class Magnoliopsida; order Arecales; family Arecaceae; genus Calamus; species Calamus simplicifolius. Next base: position 69,704 of record UESW01002599.1, read on the forward strand.
GAGGTTCCTCTTTTTTTCTTCTTTTTCCTCCCTTTTTCTCTTGGCCTCTCATTTCTCTGACGATGGAGGGCTTTGCCCCCCCCTTTCTCTCTTCTTCTTTTTCTTTTTTTTTCAGACGACTCTAGGAAAACCCTAGGCTGCCTGCCCCGTTCTTATTTTTTTTATACCTAGGGCTCAGGCAGGGGAGGAGTAAATCCTGCCCTAATTCTACGTGCGCATGGCTGCACACATGGGTGGGGTTGGGTCAGCCCACTTTGGGCCGGTCCAGTCCCAGGCCCTTACACTATGGATATCGAAGGGGTTAGTATAGGATAACTTTTCTCATGTGCTCTCTATGACTAAAATATCAAATCATATATTTCTTCCTAAATTAACAAGTTTATAAAATTATTATTTAAATAAAAAATTAATTCATTTATTTTTTAATAAATTCATAAATTAGCTATCACTACTTGCTATTACTACTACCTAGGGACAATCGTGAAGTAGAGGACATTTTACTTTTATTATATTTTGATGATATAATATAAATATGTGATTTAATAAATTACTAATTTCATCTTTAAATCCATTTTGATTTATTTCACACATCATATTTTTAAATTATTTCTAATATATATAAAAATAATCAAATTTAACACTAGAATCCATAATTAAAGATAAATAATGAAAATATAAATTTTCTTTCTAATATTTATTAAATCTTATTTTCATTGATAAAATCATATTTTTAAAATCTTTGATTTTTCTATATTATAAAAAATAGCTGATAATGTAATATATCTATTGTAAAATTAGAGGAGAGCTAAGATAATAAATATTGGATAAAATATTAGTAGCTTTATAAAAATGTTACAGAAATTATAGGATAATCAAAATTTTAGTGAGAATCTAATCTAAGTTCATCAGAGAAGCAAATATTCTAAAATATAATAATAATATCTTTATATATAAAACATGAATGTAATATTAAATATATAGAATTCCATTTATGTTTTACACTCAACTCAACTCATCTAAGCCTTTTCACAACTACATAGGGTTAGCTACATGAATCTGTTTCCTTCACTCTACTCTATTCTCCATCTATGTTTTATATCTAATAAAAATTATTTATATTTTCATAAATAATACATAAAGCTTTAAAATCTTATTTTTTCCTTTTAGACAGTTGTATAATTTAATGGCATCTTTAACTTTATCTATATATATATGATTCAATAATTTTTAAGCCATTTGTATAATTAAATTTGTAATATAATATGTACATCTAATGTAAAATAATATTTTATTTAAGATGGAACAAAGATACGACTTGAGTAACTCAATAACAACATTATTATTAGAAGCATTATTTAAACTAATTAAAAAATTATACCTATGAAGTATATGGTACTCAATATCATTTGCATAATATGAGTATAGATGGTGGTGGCACTGTGTGAATATTCAATCAATTTAAAACTAATTTTTTTTGTATTATTGAATCATGATCAATAAAATGTACTAAAAAGCAAATATAAGATATTGCAACAGTGCTAATGCAAATATTAGATGTAAGTACTATTCTATTATTAATATTTTAAAATATAAAATTATATTTTATAATTAAAATATTGTCTAAAATAATTAGATTTAATAGGATTTTGAGAAACCTTTTAAATATAGGATTTAGGATAGTTTTCATATATATTTTAAGTCGTTAATTAATTTTTGACAAAGTAAAAGGAATTTCACTATCTATAATAAATTTTTGATAATTAGTTTCTATTTAATTCTTACAAATAAAAAAAATTTCTTATCTAACTGGAGATTAGTTGAGGTCATAAGCTGCACTCTCATGCTTTTTTCAGTGCCTAGCTAAATAAAAAAATTTCTCAAACTGTTGCAGTTGTAGTCCTTGTATACTTTATAGATAACACAAAGCCTCTTGTTGGCAATCTCCTTGATGTTAAAGTGCAAGCAGACTCCAAAAATCCTAAGTTTAGCCCTGGACTTGGTAGTCAACATGGCATCGATGGCTATTGTGAGCTTGGGAACATTGGCTCCAATCTATGATGTGCCCTATATTTGTTGTCGGTATTAAAGAACTCCTGGCCATAAGATGGATGAGATCTATTAGCACTAGAGATTGTTGATTATAAATGATAAAAAGTAAAGATCAGAGTGAGAGAGATTAGGACAACTAACAAGATACTAGAGAGAGATCAATAGAGTTTAGGAGGATTAGAAGGACTTATAGGAAGATGAAAAAGACATGTAAAAGCTCTTTAGGTTGGAGGGCTTCTAAATGATCAAAATAATTTTAGAAACTGTCCATTTATGGCCATTAAAAAGAATAAATAGATCTTTTTAAGCAATAATGATTTTGGATGTCCATTGTAAAACGTGGTTATAGAGTTTAGTGGAAATAGAAAAATTAGAAGTTATAATTTTGATGCCCATTGGAACCTGAAGGATGCTAAAACGTGATTATAAATTTTAGCAGAGTTAAAAAAATTCGAAATGATAATATTCAATGCCTATTAGAATACTAAAGGATGACAAACCATGGTTATAAATTTTAGCAGAGTTAAAAAATGGAAAAATGAAGCAGAATAGTGACTTGAGAGGAAAACAACCATCATAAGCTATGGCACTAACAAGAACGATCGAGAGAAAAAGGATTATGTTTAAGATTTTAAAATTAATTTTGAAAAACTAAATAAAATAAATCAGATGTATTTATCTTTTTAAGGGATTTGTTATTAACATCATTCATTATGGTCATTTTTTTGTCTAGCCTCTATGACCCTGATGGATTACATCATTTTTTGTCTTTGATTTTCTATTACTCAAACTCATTGTTGTTTGAAGGGAACCCTTTATTATTATTTTTCTAACCTTTCTTGCATCTTGTCCTTCATATCATACTAGTCCTTGAGGCAGATTAGCATTCCCACTGTATTAGGCTTTAATTGGTTCATATTGTTGAGCATTTATCCGTTTGCACTAAAAACATATTCTGAAGCTACTGTGGTTATCAAAGGGGTTAGTATATCATGCGCTTTCTATCAGACTAAAATATCAAATCATCTATTTCTTCCTAAATTAGAAATTTTATAAAATTATTATTTAAATAAAAAATTAATTCATTTATTTTTTAATAGATTCTAAAATTTACTATCACTACTGGCCCTATTACTACTACCTAGGGCCAATTGTGAAGTAGAGGACATTTTACTTTATTATATTTTGATCATATAATATAAATATTTGATTTAATAAATTACAAATTTCATCTTTAAATCCATCTCTATTTATTTCATACATCAAATTTTTATAAATTGTTTATAATATTATATATAATAATCAAATTTAATACTAGAATCCATAATCAAAGCTAATAATGAAAATAAAAAATTTCTTTCTAATATTTATTAAATCTTATTTTCATTGATAAAATTATATCTTCAAAATCTTTAATTTTTCTATATTATAAAAAATGGCTGATGATGTTATATATTAGTTGTAAAATTAGATAACATATTAGTAGCTTTATAAAAATATTACAGAAATTATAGGATCATACAGAATTATCCTAGCAAAAATCTAATATAAGTTCATTAGAGAAGTGAATAATCTAAAATATAGTAATAATATCTTTATATTCCAAACATGAATGTAACATTAAATATGTAGGATTTCATTTATGTTTTATATCTAATAAAAATTATTTATATTTTAATTCATAAATAATACATAAAGCATTAAATTATTATTTTTCCCTTTAGAGGGTATAATTTAATGGCATCTTTAACTTTATATATATATATATATATATATATATATATATATATATATATATGATTCAATAATTTTTAAACCATTTGTATAATTAAATTTGTAATATAATATGTACATCTAATGTAAAATAAATTTTTATTTAAGATGAAACATAGATACGACTTGAGTAATTCAACAAAAACATTATTATTAGAAGTATTATTTAAGCTTATTAAAAAATTATACCAATCAGGTATATGGTACTCATATACTGTTTGTGTAATCGAGCATAGATGGTGGTGTGGCATTGTGTGAATATTCAATCAATTAAAAACTATTTTTTTTGTATTATTCAACCATGATCAATAAAATATACTGAAAAACAAATATAAGATAATGCGGCAGTCCTAGTTCAAATATTTGATGTAAGTGCTATTCTAATATCAAAATTTTTAAAATATAAAATTATATTTTATAACCAAAATTTTGTCTAAAACAATATGATTTAATAGGATTTTAAGAAACCTTTTAAATATAGGATTTAGGATAGTTTTCATATATTTTTTAAGTCATTAATTTTTTAGCAAAAGTAAAAGGAATTTCACTATCTATAATTTTAATAATTGTTTTCTATTTAATTCTTACAAATAAAAAAAAATTTCTTAACTCACCTATTTGCTCAAGTCTAACTTGAGAGTAGTTGGGGCCATAAGCTACACTCTCATGCTTCTTTTAGTGCCCAGTTAAAAAACTAATATTTCTCAAAGTGTTGCAGTTGTAGTTCTTATATACTTTACAGATAACACAAGGCCTCTTGATGGCAATCTCCTTAATGTTAAAGTGCCAATAGGCTCCAAAAATCCTAAGTTTAGCCTTGGACTTGGTAGTCGACATGGCATCAATGGCTATTGTGAGCTTGGGGACATTGGCTTTGGTCCCCATATTCTGCTATGTCGGTGTTAAAGTTGAAGAACTCTTGACCATAAGATGGGTGAGAGCTATTAACACTAAACATTGTTGATTATAAATGATAAAAGTAGAGATTTGAGTGAGAGAGATTAGGACAACATTAAAAAAGTTTAGAAGGATTAGAAGGGCTTGTAGAAAGATAAAAAATATTTAGAAGAGCTCTTTAGATTGGAGGGCTTCTAAATGATCAAAATAATTTCAGAAATAGATCATTTATGGCCATTAAAAAGAATAAATAGATCCTTCTTAGCAAAAATAATTTCCGATGCCCAATGAAATACTCCAGATTCATAAAATGCGGTTATAGAGTTTAGTGGAAATAAAAAATTAGAAGTTATAATTTTTGATGCCCATTGGAACCTAAAGGATGCTAAAACATGGTTATAAATTTTAGCAGAGTTAAAAAATTAGAAGTGGTTATAATTTTCTTTTTTTGTGTGGCAGTTATAGGATAGTGGATCTTCTTCGAAATTTATTTACCCAAAACATTTCTAATTCCTAGCTTCTGATCGATAAGATAATTGAAAAAAAATCATTTTCCTATAAATGGGTGAATTTTTATGTTCAATTCTTCGCTCAGAGAACCTGGTTCTAAAAAGACATTTTCTTCTGTTCAGGTGACAAATTTTTGTCTTCAGTCAATCTCTAGTTTCCTAAAGCTGGAAGATTTGACAATGGTTGGATGCTCTTAGATAAGTGAAGAAGGTCTGACATTTCTCAACAATGGAAGCAACTCATTGCTGGTAACTTACAACTTTTAGTGTTTTCTCTTCTCCTCTTGTCAACCATTCTCTTCTAAATACCAGTAATTATTTATGTGGTGTGATAATCTTAGAAAGGAAAAAATTTCTTGTTGGATTTGCTGATGTTCATTTGATATTTCGTTCACTGTAAAATTTGTATTGAATGATATCAGCTTGTGTCCACAATCTTTGGAGCTATAGGTATTACTAAATCATACAGAATTAGATCTGAAGTTTATATTACCGCACGACACCTCTAGCTTCACTATGAGTCCTTCGTAGCAGAGCCGGAATTTCCTGCTTGAAGTGCTTCGATATGAAGGAATGTCATGAGTGTCTTCGGCGAACTTCGAAGATCTTTTCAATCACTACAAAGAGAAATTCTCCTCCAAAATTAATGTCTGTGGATCAACTCAAGCTCATGGATTCAGGTCGTGAAGGAAATCAGGTTTATATTATGGATTATGGCCTTGTAATTTTTTGTTTTTCTTAATGTAGTACCAAAGGGAAGAACAATGTAAGCATTGCCGCTGATGAAATTAAGTTTGTTATAATATTAATTTTCCACTTAAACTCTGCCTTAACCTTGCAAAATTTCATCGCTGTTGTTCGCATAATGCTGCTGAGAAGTAATATTGTGATCATCAAATTAAAATAATTAGATGCTTATCACTAATTCAAAGTCTTAGCCGGTTTTTGTGTATATGATAAGAATTGCCAAATGGGAATTGCTAAAATATCATCATCATCATTAATGCTATGTAGTTTCTTAAGCTTCCCATGTGAATTATTTGTTTTGTTAAAGAAATAGAGAAAAATTTGAATACAGGTGCAGTGCATCTGTCTATGAAGGAAAAAAATCTTCAAAAGTCTAACCATAAATGAGGAATCCTGCTATAAAACTTTTTTTTACCTATTTATAATGTGACCAACCATCCAATTGCCATATTTTTAAATATTAGATAAGGATCTGCATTTAAAATTACAACAGATAAGGATGATATCTAACGGTTCATGAGAGGGTTCCTCATCAACTATGGATATGGAACAGTACTTTATCTCCTAACCAAATCCATGAAGATTATAACTTTGTTTAAAATAATCAACAAATAAATAGGATGTGGGATTATAACTTTTGAGAATGATAGAACATTAATTATATAATTAAATAGAACATAGGATTAACACTTTCTAGAAGGATACGTTGCACCGCTTTATTTTTCATAAAAAGCTGGTATTTGAGTTTATCCATGTTCTCTTACCCTTAGGTTGCTTTTGGTGCATTGCCAGCAATCCTATTAATGCGGACTACCTACAAGATAGATTACCACGAGATGGATTGCCAGTATATTGATTACTGTATTTGGTCTACACAGTAAGTTATAGTAATATTGATTACTGTATTTGGTATGACAAACAGATTACCAATCATATAACATCAAATTTTAAAATACCCCTAAATCAAATTCATATGCTAAATCAAATCTATTAAAAATTTCTAAAATATCCCTAAATCAAAGTATTTATATATAAGTAGAAGATACTAGATTTAATTTTTTTTAAGATTAAAATATATTTTAATCTTTAAACATTTATTCAATTTTTTTTTGATTCTTAAACTTTTAATTATCATAATTTATTTATTATATTTTAAAAATAATTTATTTTTAATATTTTGTTATATAAAATTAATTAAGATTAATTGATTAATTGATATATTATGATAATATGAATGGATCGATTAGTTGATAGCAAAATGTAACTTAATTTTTAAAATTTAAAAGGTGATGTAATTAGATGTTGTCAATTTTAAATTACTACATTATCAAGGGGATGTTGCTAAGAATACTATTTTTTTATTTTTGCTTTTGTTTTTGTTTTAAATTTTTTTCTATTTGATTTTTTTTTTTCTATGGATGGATAATATCGTTATTTATTTTTGTTTGGAGATATGAGAAAAGAGATAACGATGGCGAGATAGGAGAAAAGAGAGAAAAAGAAGGGAATGATATTGTTTGAAGAAAAAGATAATTTTATTTTTATAGAAGAGGCAGGGGCAATTTTGTTAAAAGAAAGATTTATTATATTACAATATTTGATAATGTGGATAACCACCCCTTCTTGAGGTAAAGGGGTAATCTAGATTACCATTGCAGGATAGATTGGCATTTAAAATTACCATACATAGCTATCTGGTAAGTCCCATTTAAATTACTGGTAATCTGGATAAATTACCTACTACCAAACGCCCCCTTACTCTTTCCCAATAGTTTACTTATGTTCGGAAAAGGCACCGAAAGAGGGGAGACTCGAGAAAGGCACTGGCCTATATAAAAGGTCATATAGGGATGAAATCGTTTTAGGGATTGATTAGCCTGTTCTCTCCTTCTCCTTGCTATCTTCTGTACAATTCTTTTCCGGTCTCCTCCTATGTTTCTTTTTGCTACTCCATAGATGAGAAAACCAAAACCAAAGCTGAAGCTATCATCCATGGTGACCATTGTTTTTTTAATATTGTTTCATACCACCCATACCTAAGTACCTTGCGACCGAGGGTTCAATGTAGACCCTTTGTCGCTAGATAGTAGAGGTCACCTTGCTGGAGGAAGGACTTGTCCGTCTTGTTTGGCAACCTCGCAGGTGGCAGTTCTTTCATTTACCACCACCGCATCTCCAGCTTCACTATGAGTTCTTTTGAGCGGAGCCATAATTTCTTGCCTGAAGTGGTTTGATGCGCCGAAATGTCATGGTTGTCCTTGCAGACCTTCGAAGATTGGTTGCAACCGGAAACCTCATCTAAGATTAATGTCTGCAGATCAATTGAAGCTCATGGATTTAGGTCATCAAGCAAATTAGGGTTATGTCATTGATTAAATCCTTGTAAAAGATGTCATGCAGTATGAAAGGGAACTACAATCTAAGCTTTGCCACCGGTGAAAGTTTGTTATAATATTTATTTTACATCGATACTTTTCCTTAACCGCGTTCTTAAATGGATTGGATCCACCCCTAGCCATTCCGTTCTTAACTCGGTCAGGCCTAACTCGATCATTTAATAGTCTTGAACCCAATTTAAAAAATTAGATCAGGCCTGCATTTTCTAATTTTTCATTGATCGAACTCAGAGTGGCATTTGGTCTTAGTCACCTTATCAATGATCAAATCACATGTTTATCTCATATCGTTGTGATGATTTCTCTTGTTTATAATTATATGTATAATAATTTTTATGATTTTATGTATAACAATTTTTAACAACACAAAAACTCATTCATCATGGGCATCTTTCGAATCATCATCACTCTTCATGGTAAAGTATACGATACATATTTAAAGTTTGACCAGGTTCATCACATGTATAACATTTAGTTGGCACACATCCTCTTCATTGTTGTTGTTAAGGTTAATATTATATGACTATTCCCAAATGTTGTAAATGAAGATGGGTTGTTAAGGTCAATATTTTATGACTATTCCCGAATGTTGTAGATTTCACTCAAAACTTTGAGATTCAACTTGAATGCTAGCCTAAAAGGGCCAAGCCTTGTATGTTCATTGACCTCTTCTTCCTTTCGATAATATATTCTTAGAACCTTCTTTATTGTCCCCAAAAAATGGCAATATGTAGACACCCAAATTGGCTTTGAACTTGTAATAGCCAAAAAAAAAATGAGAGAATGTATTTAAAAATTTCATGAATTAGAGAAAAAACCTAGAGATCGAAGTTGTTCTATGAAAAATTCTTTGAAGTTTAACCTAGTAAGAGATTTAAAGAAAATATAACAAAAATAAAAAAAAAAAAAAATATATTTTGTTAAGCATACCTATCACCCGTAAATCTATTTGCATTAAAAGAGCTAAGTCTCCTACGATTATAGGATTTAAGAAATCTTAAATAAATTGCTCTATGTTCCGCAAATCTTAAAATTCTTATTTGAGTAGAGTTATGAATAGACAAGAATTATAGCTACTTTTGATTGGAATAGGGATAACCTTTTAAAAGTATTATCTTTGTTATGTCTCAATTTATAACAATTAAAAATTCAATAAGGATCATCTGCGATCCCTACCATTTTCCTCGACCAATCCTTAAAAACCATTTTTGTTTTATTTCACAATAGAAATGAATGGTTTCTTTTTGCTATATTCAAGTTTCTCTCACTTATACCATGGTATGTTACTTGCTAAACTCTATGTAACTAAATCCAAACAAAAATGGTTTCAACATATAAGTATTTCACTTCATTTAAAAGATGGCACAAAAATAGAACACTTGAGAACTATATATTATAGAATTAAATAGGACATAGGCCATACATTTTAATGTTAAATAAGATCCATAACCAAGAATTTGAGAAATATAGTTAAAACAAAAATGGGGACTACTGATAAAATCTATCAATACCCTTCTTCTAGTTGGTCTTAGGCCCATAGTTGCTATCATATATAAAGGTAACCAACTTAGTCAAGATGAGTTCATCAATGATGATATATCATCTTTGAGATGAGATCCCTCACTGTTGCCAAAAGTGTCACTTTTTCTTCCTTCTCACTTTTCATCATGAATTATTCTTAAGCTGACCCAATCTACCGTATGGGATGTAGACCAATCTAATTAGTAATCACCACATTAGCATTTTGAATTAAAATATTTTATTAAGAGGATGGCTTAGCTCTAATCATGATTAAAGTAAAAGTAAATTTGCTTGGTGAAAATTTTTAAAATTTGTCAACATATTTAAGATCCAACCTTTCATTCGTCAACTAAGGAGGAACGCTTAGCTCGACCAAACAATGTGCTCCATACTAATAGTTTGACTTCTTGCTCTAAAAAAAAGCATTATGGGAGACTTTGAAAAAAATCTTTAATGTTCGTCATGATGCTAGTTTGGCTTTTTATCTCAAAGAAAAGCATTAGTGGAATCTCTTTCAAGTTAACTGATATGAAGGAGAAAAGAGTTCCAAGGCTCCTCAGGCAATGACTTCAAGTTCTAAACCACAGATGCTTTCATAGATCTCGTGAAGGATATAGTTGGCATCTGCAGGGCTAACACACTTGAGGAGAGGTTGAGAGAAAGACCTTCGGTATAACTACCAGTTGAGCACCAGAAACTTAGGAACTCACCATTTGAGCAGCTTGGCCTCCGTGGGGTCAGTAGGGAGAGTATTGTCGATGAGGTATTGGGTATATGTATCCATCCAGGTGGGCTCTTGGCTGACTGGGAGAATCTCCTCACCACGTCGATGCTTGGGGCCTCCAAATGCTCCACGTAAGTCCTTCCTAGGGCACCATCGGTCGAAGTGGCTAGTTAGGACAAGGCGTCAGCTCTAGCATTCTCTCCTCTGGGAATATAGCTGACACTGAAGTAAGCAAAGAAAGAGGTTTGTTATTGGACCTTATCCATATAGCAGAACAGATAGCAATTTGCCTAGAGACAAGTTGGGAGTCGGTGAAGGCTTTGAGATACTTTACTCTGAGCTTCTTAGAGAGCTTTATTCTTGCCAACAGAGCTTTGTACTCTGCCTGATTATTGGTGGCAGGAAAGAGGAACCGAAGGGCATACTCCACCATCATTCCTTTTGGACTTGCGAGGATGAGGCTGGCTTAGCTTCCCTAGGAATTTGATGCACTGTCCACGTACAGGATCTAGTCTTCCCTCCCATCCTTGGACGTGGTGTCTGAGGGTGCCAAGTAGGGCTCCTTTGGTTTCCCTCCAGTCCAAGTGCACTCAACCAGGAAGTCCACCATGACCTAGGACTTCATGGCTGACGTTGATCAGAATGATAGGTTGAACTCCTCCAACTTGATAGCCCACTTTGCCAATCTGCCAGAGGTATCAGGATGGGTTAGGATTGCCCTGAGTGGTTGGTCCATGAGCACCATGATTAGATAGGCTTGAAAGTATGGCCTAAGATGTTGAGCGAAGATGATCAGTGCAAAAATATTTTTTTTATTTTGGAATACCTAGTCTCTGCATCATGAAGTACTTTGCTCGTATAGTAAATAGGTCTCTGCATTCCATTGGTGTTGATGCGAATGAGCACAAAACTGACCACCTCGAAGGATGTTGCGAGGTAGAGGAAGAGCTCCTCTCCCTCCATTGTCTTGGACAACAATGGTGGAGTTGATAGAAACTCTTTCAATCTTTGAAGGCTCTCTAGCACTTTTCCGTCCACTCAAAACCGTTGACCTTGCATAGGGCTCTGAAGAAAGGCATGCATCTTTCCATCGACTTGGATAGGAAATGGTTCAGGGTTGCCACTCTCTCGATGAGCCGCTGTACCTCCTTCTTGCTGGTTGGCAGTCTTATATCGATGATGGCACTAATCTTCTTTGGGTTGGCCTTGATCCTCCACTGTGTCACCATAAAGCCAAAAAACTTGCCTGCTGTGACTCCAAAAGCATACTTTCGTGGGTTCAGCTTCATCTGATAGCAGCGAAGATTGCTGAAAGTCTTTGCTAGGTCAGCAATGTGGCTGTCAATATGAACACTCTTGGTGAGCATATCATCCATGTATACCTCCATGTTGCACTCGATTTGGTCCTCAAAGATTTTATTCATCAGCCTCTGATATGTGGCTCTGCATTCTTCAATTCAAAGGATATTACCTTGTAGCAGTAGACCCCCTTCTCGGTTATGAAGGAAGTGACCTTCTTGTCCGTTGGGTCCATCTTGATCTAGTTGTACCCTGAGAAGGCATCCATGAAGCTAAGCATCTCGTGGCTAGATGTGGCATCCACCAGCTGGTCAATCCTGGGCAGTGAAAAGTTATCCTTGGGGCATGCTTTGTTAAGGTCGATGAAGTCAACACACATCCTTCAGCTCCCGTTGGCTTTACAGACCATAACCATGTTGGTCAGCTTGTTAGGGTAATGAGCCTCCCGAATGTGGCTGGTAGTCACTAGCTTGCATACCTCCTCGTCGATGGCCCTTTACCGCTCAGGGACGAAGCTTCTTTTCTTTTGCTGGACTGATCAACACCTTGGGTTGATGTTGAGCATGTGAGTGATCATCTTTGTCGGTATGCTCGGCATGCCAGATGCTAACTAAGCAAAGACATCCGAGTTGGTACATAGGAAAGCAAAGAGTCGGTCTCACACCTCCTCAGGGAGAAGTGCCCCGACTCAAACTATCCTTGCTGGATCCTTTCCCATTGGAAAGGTCAGCAAGTGCTTGGCTGGCTCTCCTTTCCTCTTTGAGTCTCTGTGATCAAGTAGCTTGAGCACTGATGGAGTGATGCCTTCTGGGGACTGGGAGCTATGTGATAATAGAGTGGCATCGGGCTCTGTTCCCCATGCATCTCACCGACTCCTCCATTAGTAGAAAACCTTACAAGTAGGCTATTGGTGGAGATGATGGCGTCTAAGAGATTCAGACCAAAACTCCCAAGAATGGCATTGTACGCCAAGGGGACTTGAATGATTAGAAACTTCATGAAGACCATGATTTGAAATGGAAACATCCCAGCTGTAACCGAGGGGGTGATCTCTCCCTCCACCCTCACAGAGTCTTCGGTGAAGCCCATCAGGGGCGTAGTTACAGGCCAAAGGGAGTCGGAGGACAAGTTCATTCGAACAAAAGCATCATAACTGAGAATGTATGAGCTTCCACTGTCAACAAGGATTCTCTTGATAGGGTATTTCATGATCATCATGGACACGATGATGCTGTCATCATTAGGATTGTCAACCCTCTCTAAGTCCCCTTTAGAGAAGAGGATTACAATATCTACCCCTTCATTCCCCTGTGGCCTCTTAGAAGTACCATCTGTCTTCCAGGAAATCATGGCGTCTTCTCAGTTGAAGCATTATTGATACTGACCTAGGTAGGCAGAGGTGCTGATGGGCCTAGCGTAGCTAGGATCCTTCTCTAGACAAATGTTCCTAAGTGGCCCCGCTAGATGAGGTCCTCGATTGCCTTCTTTAGCTAACGGCAGTCCTCCATGTCATGGCCATGATTTTGATGGAAGCGGCAATAGAGGTTCTTGTTGAGGGAGACTCCTGGCTTCATAGGGATGGGTCGCTTGAGGTAGGACTCGCCCTCGATCTCCATTAGGATATGGGATATCGGGACAAGCAGAGGGGTGAAGTGCTATCCCTCGAGGATGGGAGCCTAGGGCTGATTGTCTAGCCAGCGAGGAGGCTCAACCTCCTGGGTCGAGCCCCACTGGGCTCTGAATGGGCCTGTTTCTTGCTGAGCCCTCCATCAGCCTCCCTCCAAGAAGAATATGCTTTGTTAGTGCGGATATACTTTTGTGCATGGCTCAGCAACTCAGCATAGGAATTGGAAAGCTTTTCTGTTGAGGGAGTAAGCAAAGCAAAAGGGCAGACCCTCGCTTTAAGGTCAGGGTGGCCATAGAGTCATCGAGGTTGTAGACTTCGAGCGCAACTTTCTTGAATTGAGCTACGAAGTCACTTAGTGACTCACCACTCCTCTGCTGGATGGCGAATAGGCTATCGTTCACTCACGAGATCTTCTGGCATGCATCAAAGTGTGCTAGGAAGGCTCTCTCCAACTGCCAAAAGGAGTTGATGCTACGCGATGGTAAACGGGAGTACTAGGTGCACGCAACCTTCCGAAGGATGGCCAAAAAGGTGATGCAGAGGAGGGAGTCGATCGCTTCCTGGACTAGCATGAGGACCTTATAACTTTCCAAATGGTCTAGTGGGTCGGTGGTGCTATCGTAGGAGTCCAACTAGGGATGACAAAACCGATTCGAGATCGGCTCCTCCATGACATGATGAGACAACGGAGGGTGGCTGTTATAGTCCACCTTCGGTTGATTTGTAATTCTATGGATGAGCTCCTCCAATTGCTGGTTGTACTCATCCAATCATTGCTCAGCCTAGCGATCGATCCGATCATCGAAGGATCCCTTCCTTGAGGATCCTGAGAATGGGAAGAGGTGGTGCCGATGATGATGTCCTCGCTCGGTCTCCTTTTCGTGCCATCACTTAGGGGAATCACTGGCATGATGGGAGGAAGATCGAGGCCTCTTAGAGGTCTCCTAGCGATGATGCCTGGGCAAGGCACGACAACGGCGAGCCTCCCTCTAAGGGGATCTCCTATGAGTTGATTGTTGGCTGGGTTGATCAACTCCGGCATCCAGCAAGGATGGCCTTGGGCGCTACTGCACAGCCATCGACTGCTATTGTAGCTCTTGAACCACCACCACAAGTGATTGGGCTTGCAAAGTGAGGGTGGTGATTCGTCATCCTGAGGTGATGGCGAAGGCGGAGCAGGGAGGTTGGCCTCCTGCTGCATAGCCTCCTAGTGATGCCCCCTAGCATAGCTAGTGGAAATCTCCTAGGCGCGTGTCACCATCATCTTTTTATTTTTAAGGGAAGTGAAGGTCTGCAACTGATTGTTGTGGATCTTTCTATCTCCTCGTCTCTCTCCTTCCTAGCGCACCAATCTATTGCCACCAAATCACCCCTCTTGAATATCGGGTACGGATGTGGGTTCAAGAGACGACAAGATGGGTTTGGGAATCTTCAAATTCCTTCCCCTCGAACAGAAATCCTGCAAGAAAGTCTCCGGAAATTGGTTGCTTCGGTAGGGACCCTCCAATGCTCAAGTGAGTTACTTGGGAAATAGTAGTAGAAGTGGACTAAAAGACGCAGCCAAAGAACTTAAAGTTTAGATCCCTTCTTTCGTTATGAGTGAAGGCTTTTATACCTGTTCAAAAGTCCCTCTTACCCCTTTTTGGAAGGTTATTGAATTTGAGACATCGTTGTCTGGCGAAGGATAGGTGGCAAGGCTGACAGGGTGGGTTGCAACCGCCTCTGAGGTTGTCAGGGATGGCCTGGCCTGCCTCACCCCTGTCAGGTGCAGCGCCACAAGTGAAAGGTGGGCCTGATCATGTCGAGCGTGTGCCATAACTGGCAGTAGCCATGCGGGATTGTAGGAGGTTGGTGGGACACGTGGTGGTTGCAAGTATCCATCGGGCCATGTGGAGACCAAGTGTCGAGGCCGAGGGGGACTCGGGATCCCTCAATGCTGAGGCCGAGGGGGTTGAGACCGAGGGGGACTTGGGAGTCCCACGATGCTGAAGCGGAGAAGGGGGGAGGCCAAGGGAGGCCAAGGCCGAGGGGGACTCAGAAGTCCCCGGGCACCGACCTGGCCTGTCCAGCCCTAGCTCCATCAGTCACTTAGTCCGTTAGCCCTAACGTGGTTTGATCAGCCACATCAGTATGTATAATAATTTTTATGATTTTATGTATAACAAATTTTTAATAGCACAGAAACTCATTCACCATCTCCATGGGCATCTTTTAAATCATCATCACTCTTCATAAAATTCTTCTTTATGGTTGAAGTATAGGATCATATTTAAAGTATGGCCAGATTCACCACATGTATAACATTTAGTTGGCACACATCCTCTTCATGATGGTTGTTAAGGTTAATCTTATATGACTATTCTCAAATGTTGTAAATGAAGATGGGTTGTTAAGGTCAATATTATATAACTATTCTCGAATGTTGTAGATGAAAATTGGTTGTCGGATTTCTCTGGAAACTTTGAGATTCAACTTGAATGCTAGCCTAAAAGGGCCAAGCCCTGTATGTTCGTTGACCCCTTCTTCCTTTCGATAATATATTCTTAGAACATTCTTTATTGTCCCCAAAAAATGGCAATATGTAAACACTCAA
Source organism: Calamus simplicifolius (assembly GCA_900491605.1). Taxonomy (NCBI): domain Eukaryota; kingdom Viridiplantae; phylum Streptophyta; class Magnoliopsida; order Arecales; family Arecaceae; genus Calamus; species Calamus simplicifolius. The sequence goes on from UESW01002599.1 coordinate 85,839, forward strand.
ATTAACTTTAAACTTCTAATAGCCAAAAAAAAAAAGAGAGAAGATGTTTAAAAAGTTCATGAATTAGAGGAAAAAACCTAGAGATCAAAGTTGTTCTACGAAGGATCCTTTGAAGTTTAACCTAGTAAGAGATTTAAAGAAAAGATAACAAAAATAAAAAAAAGCAAAAAAATTATATTTTGTCCAGAAAACCTATCATCCATAACATCTATTTACATTAAAAGAGCCAAGTTTTCTAGGATTATAGGATTTAAGAAATCTTAAATAAATTTCTCTAGGTTTTAAAAATCTTAAAATTCATATTTGAGTAGAGTTATGAATAGACAAGAATTATAGCTACTTTTGATTGGAATAGGGATAATCTTTTAAAAAAATTATCTTTGTTATGTGTCAGTTAATGATTGAATACCTATTTTATGCTAGATAGAACCAAAGGTATGCCAAATGAGAGGTTAAACCATGCTCCAAGTTTATAACAACTAAAAAATCATTAAGGACCATCTGTGATCCTTACCATTTTCCTCGACCAATCCTTAAAACCATTTTTATTTTATTTCACAATAGAAATGAACAGTTTCTTTATGCTATATTCAAGTTTCTCTCACCATATACTATGGTATGTTGCTTGCTAAACTCCATATAACTAAATCCAAACAAAAATGGTTCCAACATAAGTATTTCACTTCATTTAAAAGACAACATGGAATTAGAACACTTGAGAACTATATATTATAGAATTAAATAGGACATAGGCCATGCATTTTAAAGTTAAATAAGATCCATAACCAAGAATTTAAGAAATATAGTTAAAACAAAAATGGAGACTACAGAAAAAATCTATCAATACCCTTCTTCTAGTTGGTTTGAGGCCCATAGCTGCTATCATAAAGGTGACAGATTTAGTCAAGGTGAGTTCATCAACGATGATATATCATCTTTGAGAAGAGGACCCTCACAATCAGCTAGCAAAAGTGCCACTTTTCCTTCCTTCTCACTCTCCATCATGAATTATTCTTAAGCAGGCCCAATTGACCATATGGGATGTAGACCAAGCTAATTAGTAATCACCACATTAGAATTTGAATTTAAATATTTTATCAAGAGGATGGCTTAGCTCTAATCATGGTTAAAGAAAAAGTAAATTTTCTTGGTGAAAATTTTTAAAATTTGTGAACATAGTTAAGCACTTTTGTTCAGTGTTTCTATAGATTATTCCTACTTATTGATGTTAAAATCCAACCTTTCATTTATCAACTGAGAAGGAATGCTTAGCTCGACCAAACAATATGCTCCATACTAATAGTTTGACTTCTTGCTCTTAAAAAAAAGCATTACGGGAGACTTCGAGAAAAACCTTTAATGTTCTTCATGATGCTAGTTTGGCTTTTTATCTCAAAGAAAAGCATTAGCAGAATCTCTTTCAAGTCAACTGATATGAAGGAAAAAAGAGTTCCTCAGGCGACGACTTCAAGTTCTAAAGTTTTTGGAAGGGTCCTCTAACCATAAGGTGTGTGGTTATATGAGTATGATATGTAAGGTAGAAAAAAGATCTTTCCTAAGTGAATCAACTAAATTTTCATGCAGATGGGCCAACAAAATTTAGAGCCCGAGACTCCTTTGGGGAAAGGAAGCAGGACAACTAACTAAGAAAGATGAGTGGCATCACACATTATCCCCAGTAGAGCTTGATGCCCTATAAAGCTCGAAACACCTTTAGGAAAAGGAAGTGGGCTAACCAACTAAGAAAGGTTCACGGTATCATGCATTACTCTCTATCTCGCACCAACTAAAAAAGGTCTGTGGCATCACGGATTACTACCTATCTTGCATTGTCATGGCTATCCAATTGAGCTGGCACATTCTCTTTTGTCCATGCTGTTGGTCGAGAATAGATCGACTCATATCAATTAGAATATATCTGTAATCTAGACTAGAGATTTAAAATATCAAATCTTTTAATATATGATTTTAATTTTAGGTGGAATCAAAATTAAATTATAATTCTATTCGAACAAATGGATATTCCTATGGATCAAATAAGCCTTCAATTCATTGAAGATTAGATTTAAGTACTTTTTTCAGAAAATTATTAGGTTTAAATATTTTTTATTTTTTAATAAATAAATTAAATTTGAGTTGATAGATTTTTTTTGATGTTACCTCTGCAACTTGTATTTAATCTCACCTAATTTAATAGATATCTATAATAATAATAATGATGATGATGATTGATATGGCTAATCACCATCAGGCGATATAATAACATCCTGCACGATTTTTTAAACAATCCCTGCTAGAGCTTGGCCTCGGATTTGGCTCGGCCATGGCTCTAGTCTCACCCCGGCCCCGGATTCGGCTTGGCCATGGCTCCAGTCTCGCTTCAGCCCCGTATTCGGCTCAGCCACGGCTCCAGTCTTGCCCCGGCCTTGGATTCGGCTCGGTCATGGCTGCAGTCTCGCCCTAGCCTCAGATTTGGTTCGGCCATAGCTCCAGTCTCGCCTTGGCCTCGGATTCGGTTCGGACATGGCTCCAGTCTCGCCTCGGCCTCAGATACGGCTCGGCCATGGTTCCAGTCCCGCCTCAGCCTTGGATTCGGCTCGGGCACCGCTCCAGTCTTGCCTTGGCCTCGAATTTGGCTCGGACACGACTCCAGTTCTGCCTCGGCCTCGGATACGGCTTGGCCACGGCTCCAGTCCCGCCTCGGCCTCGGATTTGGCTCGGCCATGGCTCTAGTCTCGCCTCGGCCCCGAATTTGGCTTAGCCACGGCTTCAGTCTCACCTCGGCTTCGGATTCGGCTCAGCCACGGCTCCAGTCTCGCCCCAGCCCTGGATTCAGCTCGGCCATGGCTCCAGTCTCGCCCCAGCCTCAGATTCGGCTCAGCCATGGCTCCAGTCTTTCCCTAGCCTCAGATTCAGCTTGGCCGCGGCTCCAGTCCCGCCTCGGCCTCGTATTCGGCTAGGCCATGGCTCCAGTCCCGCATCGGCCTCGAATTTGGCTCGGCCATGGCTCCAGTCTCACCTTGGCCTTGGATTTGGCTCGGCCAAAACTCCGGTCTCGCCTCGGCCCCAGATTCGATCTGGCTTCTTGAAACACAAACCACATCACTGCTAGCCCACCTGTTACGGTCAAAATCGTGGGCTGTTGCCAACACACTGTACAGTCACCGATATTCTCGGCACCCATTCAGCAACTGCGCACCCGCTTGTTGTTCACAAAGCTTATCCTAATAGAAGGGAGACCCAGCAGCTCTAACGACATGTATAAAAAAGGTCCCTAGCTTACAAGGGGGGGGGATGAAATTTCTACACACCCTCAAGCACTACTCCATTACGAAATTCATATTCTACCAACCACTGACTTGAGCTTCGGAGGGTCCCCATCAGAATCATTGATCTGGGGCTTTTTGCAGGTTCCCGAAGGAAGACGGCGCTCCCTCCACACTTCCTATGACCTGTGGAGATCTTTGCCCACCGGCGCTCACCGCAAGTGATTTGGTAGCAACAGATTGGCGTGCCAGTTAGGGAGGCTGGTAGACAGACGTTCACCCTTATGCATCTGCGACCCTTCAACTTCTACAAGGAAGACGATGGTGACGAAGCGAGCTCAGGAAGCCTCCATCAGCCATGACGTGGAATGCCTCCTGCGGGCTGAACAATCGGAAGCCAACCTCCATGTTCTGCCTCTTGCACCACCACAGGCTAGCTAGTCCGATCGGCTTGACGTCCTGATTAATCAGGTACAAGATCTGATGATGGTGGTGCGGGGACTACAGAAACACTGCTTCGCCGCCATGTCTTTACCACCTCAACCTCCTCTACCTCATGAGGAGGGTCATGGAGCCAGTCAACCTCATCAGGGCAGGACTCCTCCTGAGGCCTCCCACCACTCGCTCCTTGAACCTCACCATCAGGAGACCTCAAAGTGACGGAGATCTCTGTCCCACCATTCTGATCGCTTCCATCGGCGGCATGGAGAAAGGGAACCAAGACATGTGCACTCCCTGCATCTGCGGTCTTCCCCATCCTCATCTTCCGACTCCTCTAAAGAAGACACCGAGGAAGGCTGCTCGTCGGGCCGAATGACGGCTTGATGAGTATCATCAATGATTGGAGGAGCTTAGTCACTTGATCGCCATCCCTCACGGCATGGACTATGACCACCATCCCCCGCTTTCTCGCTGCATCATGGAGGAGCCGGTCCCACTCCGGTTCTGTCTTCCCCAGTTGGACCCATACGATGGCACAACGGATCCCCTGGACCACTTGAAGAGCTACAAGGTCCTCATGCAAGTCCAGAGACGACGGACTCTCTCATGTGTGTTGCCTTTCTAGCCACACTTCAGAAGGTGGCATGCGCATGGTATTCTCGTTTACCACCGCGCAGCATCAATTCTTTCAAACAACTCGAGCGATCTTTCCTGGCCCACTTTGATGCATGCCGGAAGATCCCTCGAGTGGTTGATAGTTTATTTGCTATCCAGAAAAGGAGCGATGAAAATCTAAAGGACTTCGTTGCTCGATTCAAGGAGGCCGCGCTCGAGGTTTATAATTTGGAGGACTCGTAGCCACCCTAGCCCTGAAGCGAGGACTTAGTCCTTCTAGATTTGCCTATTCCCTGGATAATAAGCCTCCCAGCTCCTACGCCGAACTACTGAGCCAGGCGCAGAAGTACATTCGTGCTGACAAAGCGGACTCTATCAGGAGGGAGGTCAACAAAGGTTCTAGCAAGAAACTGACGCCCACGAAGCCTGCTGAAGGACGATCCAGGAAGTCTGAGCCTCCTCGTCGCTCAGACAACTGGCCTCAAACGCTTGTTCCCAAGGAGCAGTTCACTCCTCTCCTTGCTTCAATATCTTACATCCTGTTGGAAATCGAGGATGAGCCCTACTTTCAACGTCCGCCCCCTATGAAGTCAGGGATCCCCCGCTGCAAGGAGCTCTACTGCTGGTATCATCGAGACTACGGTCATGACACTGAAGAATGCCACCTTTTGAAGAAGGCCATTGAAGAACTTGTCCAGTAGGGTCACTTGAGCAAGTTCATTCGGAGAGGAAACCCCCCTTCTCTGGGCCCGTCGGTGCCTCCTGCACCTCAGATCGGCATGGATAACACCCCGACGGAGAAGACGATAGCCATGATTTCCTGGGGGGCAGGCAGCAATTCAAAAAGACGGCATGAGGGATTAGATTCTGTAATTCCTTTCTTTAGAAAGGACTTGGACGGGGTAGTTAACAAACATGATGATAGCATCGTCATGTCTATGACAATAGCCAAACACCCTGTAAAAAGAATTTTAGTAGATAGTGGAAGTTCTATTGATATTTTGAGCTACGAAGCCTTTGTTCGGATGAACTTGTCTAACTCTTCTCTCCAACCCATCACCATGCCTTTGATGGGTTTTACTGAAGATTCTGTGAAGGTCGAAGGGGAGATCGCTCTCCCTGTCACCGCTGGGACTCCACCGCGTCAGAGTATGGTAGTCATAAACTTCCTGGTGGTCCGGATTTCATTAGCTTACAACGCTATCTTGGGAAGGCCTAGCTTGAATATGTTAGATGTTGTTATCTCCACCAAGAGATTGCTGGTGAGGTTCCCCACTGAGGAAGGGGTTGAAGAAATGAAGAGAGAACAGAGCCCACCATCGCTCTGCTACCACTTAGCCCCTAGTCCACAAAAGGTAGTGTCGGCAGCAGCGCCTGAATCGCTCAACCCCCGAGACTTGGAGAGGAGAGGGGAGCCCGTTGAGCACCTTCTAACCTTTCCCTTGGGAGAGGACCCGATGAGAACTATCCAGGTCGGAGCACTTCTTTCGGAAGAAGCACACAATCGACTATTTGTTTTCCTGCATGCCAACTCCGATATCTTTGCATGGTCATCATCTGATATGCCAAGCATCCCTGAGGAGATAATCACTCACCGGCTCAAACTCAAGCCAAAATGCTAGCCTGTTTGATAGAAGAAGAGGAGCTTCGCCCTAGATAGGCAGAAGGCCATTGACGAGAAATCTGCAAGCTAAAAGCTGCAGGCTACATTTAGAAAGTTCACTATCCCGACTGGTTGGCTAATGTTGTGATGGTCCGTAAGGCCAATAGAAGCTGAAGGATATGTGTAGACTTCACAGACCTCAACAAAGCATGCCCAAAGGATAGCTTTCCTTTGCCTCAGATCGATCAAATGGTAGATGCTACCACTACTAGAAAAGTATGATTTACCGAGGGATTTTACTGAGAAAAAAATCCCTTGCAATTCTGAGGGATTTTTCGATAAAAAAATATAAACTATAAAATTTTCCGATAAAAATCCCTTGGAAATTAATTTTTTGAGGGATTTTTTGAGGGATTTGTTATTCATTAATGAGTTATTAATAAATTTTATTAATGAAAACAATCCCTCAGAAAATCCCTCGTAAATTTAATTCCCGAAGGATTTTTTGATGATTTTGCGAGGGATTTTCTGAGGGATATTTCTAACATAAATGGGTTCTTTGTAAAAAAATTTTTGATAAAAAATCCCTTGGAAAATCCCTTAAAAATTAATTTTGCGAGGTATTTTTTTGAGGGATTTGTTATTCATTAATGAGTAATTAATAAAATTTTTTTGATGAAAACAATCCCTCGAAAAATCCCTCATAAAATTAAGTTCTAAGGGATTTTGCAAGGGATTTTTTGATGATTTTGTGAGAGATTTTTTGAGGGATATTTCTAACATAAATGGGTTCTTTGTAAAAAAATTTCTGATAAAAAAAATCCCTCGCAAAATCCCTTGGAAATTAATTTTGTGAGGGATTTTATGAGGAATTTGTTTTTAATTAATGACTTACTAATAAAATTTTTTGATGAAAATAATCGATCAGAAAATCCCTCGCAAAATTAAGTTCCGAGGGATTTTGTGAGGGATTTTTTGATGATTTTGCGATGGATTTTCCGAGGGATATTTTTAACATATACTGGTTCTTTGTAAAAAAATTTCTGATAAAAAAATCCCTCGCAAAATTAATTTTTGAGAGATTTTCTGAGGGATTTGTTTTTCATTAATGACTTATTAATAAAATTTTTTGATGAAAATAATCCCTCAAAAAATCCCTTGCAAAATTAGGGATTTTTTTTGATGATTTTACGAGGGATATTGCGAGGGATATTTCTAACATAAATGGGTTCTTTTAGAAAATCCCTCACAAAATCCCTTGGAAATTAATTTTACGAGGGATTTTCCGAGGGATTTGTTATTCATTAATGAGTCATTAATAAAAATTTTTGATGAAAAACAATCCCTTCGAAAATCCCTCGCAAATTTAATGTCTGAGGGATTTTGCGAGGGATTTTTTTGATGATTTTGTGAGAAATTTTTTGAGGGATATTTCTAGCATAAATGGGTTCTTTGTAAAAAAATTTCTGATAAAACAATCCCTCGGAAAATTCCTTGGAAATTAATTTTGCATGGAATTTTGTGAGGGATTTGTTTTTCATTAATGACTTATTAGTAAAATTTTTTGATGAAAACAATCCCTCAAAAAATCCATCGGAAAATTAATTTCTGAGGGATTTTGCGAGGGATGTTTTTGATGATTTTGCGAAAAAAAATCCCTCGCAAAATCCCTCAGAAATTAATTTTGTGATGGATTTTGCGAGGGATTTGTTTTTCATTAATGACTTATTAGTAAAATTTTTTGATGAAAATAATCCCTCGAAAAATCCCTCACAAAATTAAGTTTCGAGGGATTTTGCGAGGGATTTTTTGATGATTTTGCGAGGGATTTTTCGAGGGATATTTCTAACATAAATGAGTTCTATTTTAAAAAAAATTCTGATAAAAAAATCCCTCGAAAAATCCCTTGGAAATTAATTTTGTGAGGAATTTTTTGAGGGATTTGTTTTTCATTAATGACTTATTAATAAAATTTTTTGATGAAAACAATCCCTTGGAAAATCCCTTGCAAAATTAAGTTCCGAGGGATTTTGGGAGGGATTTTTTGATGATTTTCAGAAAAAAATCCCTCAGTTTGCGAGGGATTTTCTGAGGGATTTGTTTTCTTATTAATAAATTTTTTTGATGAAAACAATCCCTCAAAAAATCCCTCGCAAAATTAATTTCCGAGGGATTTTGTGAGGGATTTTTTGATGATTTTGCTAGGGATTTTCCTAGGGACATTTCTAACATAAATGGGTTCTTTGTAAAAAAAATTGATAAAAAAATCCCTCAGAAAATCCCTCAGAAATTAATTTTGCGAGGGATTTTATGAGGGATTTGTTTTTAGTTATTAATAAATTTTTTTGATGAAAATAATCCTTCGGAAAATCCCTCGCAAATTAATTGTTGAGGGATTTTGCGAGGGATTTTTTTGATGATTTTTCTAGGGATATTTCTAACATAAATGGGTTCTTTGTAAAAAATTTCTGATAAATAAATCCCTCAAAAAATCTCTCAAAAATTAATTTTGTGAGGGATTTTCCAAAGGATTTGTTTTTTATTAATGAGTTATTAATAATTTTTTTGGTGAAAAACAAATCCCTCGAAAAATCGCTCGCAAAATTAATTTCCAAGGGATTTTTTTTATAAACCCTATTAAGTTGTTTTATGAATCATCAACTCAGTTTGTTAGGTTGCGGCAAATAACAAAGGTTGTATAGTATTTTTATAAACCCTATTAAGTTGTTTTTTTGATAATTTAGTTTTGGGGTTTATATAAATGGGTAGTATTTTTTTATATATATAGCTTTTGGATCATTTGTTATAAACTCATCTCTCCTTTGGATCAATGGTCTAATTGCTCATTCATTACATTGTTTTCTTTTATACATACATATATATATATATATATATATATATATATATACATACACACACATACAGGTGGGTGTATATATATATATACATGCATGTATATATATATATATATTAGTATTGATGGTTATCTCCAAAATTTAAATTTCATCCATCAATGTCATCAAGCCTTCTTAGTCTTCACTAATTCATGTAAAAGTATACTTAATAAAAAGCCTAGATATGAAGAACTTATTCTTTTGTAGTTACTTTACTAATATATTCAGCATGTACAAGCACATGATTCATCTTAGATTAGATAAATTGATGGTTATGAACTCATCAATCAGTAAGATAATGTCGACGTCCATGATCTTATTTGATTTTGATTTTTTTCTTATTTATGTAAAATGATAAATGAGAGACTACTTTTTTTTTTTCAATGATCCAACTAAAACAGCATAAAAATAGTGACTTTATATATTAGCAAATTATTTAAATAATTTATGAAAGGATTTAAATGGTTAATAAAATCTTGATAGTTCTTCTAACTAATATTTCCTTTAAATATTAAAAAATTATCAAAAAAATTTAGAAAGATGAACAAAAAGATTTTAGTATTTTTTTATAAAGATGAACAAATGTTTTTTTCTAAAAATTTCTAAAAGATTGATAAACCATTAATCAACTTCTCTAGAAAGTGATAAAAAAATATAAAATAAAAATTACTTGTTAAATAAACAATTTCTTGCATGCCAATAGCTCTGTTTGAATTAGTTTTATGTAAATAATTAAAATAATATTTTACTTAAAAATAATTTTTAAAAATATTATTAAAAAATCCTTAGAACTAATTGTGGCTATTTGATTTTGCATTCATCCTTCCTTCATGGATCCATGGGATTTATTCATGTATGTCTACTAAAAATAATACAATAGGATTACAGCAAATCTCAATATAATATTGCTATAAAATATATATATCATAATGTATTATAATAATATAACAATAGTAATAATTAAATAGTATAGAAATATTATTTTGAATATCATTACCATTAATATTAATCCTAATATAAAATAAAATTATAATTTTATAAGTATTTATATATACTTATAGTCAAATAGTTATAAATTATTTAATTTATTCTTCGTTAATAACTTTTATAATTATTTATTAATTTAAAAAATTATAAATAATTAGGAGTCTTTTAATAATTTGAAGAATGGCGGTAGATCAATTTTTTTAGCTGCCTTAGCAGTTTGGAGAAAAATTTTAGCAAGGAGGGTGCCTTGCCGCCCAAATCTAACACAAAAATCTTACCTCCTACCGCCTTCTTCTCTCGCCTTTAATCTCCTTTCTCCACCGCTCGTTCCCTCTCCCTCCGCGTTGTTACAAGGAGAGGAATCACTAGCTGGTGAACATAGTGGACTTGAGATATGCTGTGCTGCCGTGAAGGACTTAGGCCAGGGCCTCGCCAAAGCCACAACGTCCATGGTCTCGGCCGGGGCGGCCCGGGGGCGGGATCTCCTCCGCCGTGCCGTCGACGATGCTCGCAGCAGAGTAGTGGCAGCGCTCCGCCGCAGCAATCGCAGCCCCCAATCTAAAACATCGAAAGGAACAACTTCCGCGATGTCGTGCCGAAGCTCATCGATCTCCCGCCCACCATCAGCCTGATAGAGATATAGACTAAAAGATATGCTTTATGTTATGTCTTTACATTTTAATGAGAATTCATTTTGAGCAATGTGTGCCATTTACTATATATATGTGCATGTGTCTAGTATTTACAAAGAGTATTTGATCTAGTGTGTAGAGTACGGCTTACACACAGAAGACTAGATCATCGGTTCTTTTGGAATACAAGTTTATTGTTCACAGTTTTAGATGGAATTGGACACACCATCAGTAGAATTGTAGCACAAATTTTTAGTAGGTCTGTCTTGACTACGGGAAATGGTTTATTCTAACTATTTGTGCTAGTACACTTTGTGTGTATTGAACAGGACCCAGTTGAGTTGATTATTTTATACTGACTTTATAAAATAATTTAAAACTCATGAATATTATGATTACTTATGCTCTTAATCTGAATTTTATTTCTTGACACGTGTATGTAGTGATTATTGCTTTGATTACACATAGAGTGAGATTCTATATGAGTCAATAAACTCAGTGGGTTGGGCAATAACATTATATATATGGTGAATATTAATAGTTGAAGGAATCCACGTCCTGTTAATTTGGATTGATGATATCCCCTTGAGAAAGCTTATAAGTTTTGATTGTATCAAATCTTGCAAGTGGATTTTGAATCCGATACATCAAATAAGTTAAGTGGATAAGTCTCAAGGATAATAACAGCCAATTAAATTATATTGTCAGTATTTAAATTTAATTGGTGGATATCTGTAATCTTAACGTGGGGAAATAATAAGTATTTAATATTAAGGCTCGAAAATATAAATTCGAATGTGATTAGGAGTACAATTATAATTCTTTAGTGGAATGAATTATAATTTACGTAGGATTAGGAGATTTAATTACGTGGGAAGTCCTTTTCATATTTGCCTATTTGGTCCCTATTGTAGCCCTATAAATACCCTCTCAGTTGGTTGCTAGGGTTAACATTTTTGAGAAAAAAGAAAAACAAGAAACCCTAGGTCGGCCGAGAGATCCCACCATCTTGTGAGAGAAGGAAGGTATTTCGGGAATACGGCGGAAGGCTAAAAGGTTGAGGTCGAGCAATCAAATCAAAGTGTTCCAACGTTCAAGTCTGAAGGTATAATCTTATACTCATAGATTAGAACGGTAAAAGTTTTTTGTATTACTCATATACGCTATAGCCGTGATCTTGGGGGTATTCCGCGCTCCCCAACACAGCCCAGCCCGACGATGCCCAACCCGACAAATCAGAGCCCAAAAATCCTCAATCCGTCTCCCAAGATCCTTCCTCTCTTCCCCCTCCTTCCTTCACTCCTCCTTCCACCACCACCGTCGAAAACCCTAACCCCAATCCACCTCCTCTTTGGTTTCGTATCTCGTCCCCTCTACTGCCTTCAATAAAACCGACCCTTTCAGCATTGGTCCATCACTCCATCTCTCGCTCCTTCGTCCTCTCTTCTCCCTTCCCCTCTCCCACTTCTCCTTCTCTAGCTGCCGCCATGGCGAAGCAGTATAAAGCCACGAACCTAGAGAATGTGGGGAAAGGGAAGGTCACCCTGGTCCAGATAGCCTTCTGAACTGAAGCCTCTGATCTCTTCTCCAAAACCAAGAGAAAGAGGTACGGCCCCCGCTCCGATCTCTCCTCCTAGATATTTTCTATTGTTTCTACTCGCTTCTACCATTCATTGATGAGATATGCTGGATTTTGCCTCTTGAACTGATTCTAGTTTTTTTAATTCTTGAGGGATGATTTTCTGATAGAAAAGCTGCTGTAACATATTAGCAATTTGTTGTCTTTACAACCTAGCAGTGGTTTTTTTTTTAATCTATAAATTCATTTGGTATATTGGCAGCCTTTTGATCTGGTAAATATTGACTTATTTTCATTGTTCTATGAAATGCGGAGGATATGTTGGAATTCACAGTTCTAGATTCAGAGATTTCCTATTGAAGCCAGAGCTTCTTCGGGCCATTGTAGATTATGGGTTTGAGCATCATTCTGAAGGCAAGCACTTTATTCTAAATAGTTGGTTTTCGCATGAGGTTGTGAAACGATGATCTAGTTATCGATATTTCTTTGCTTTGGCTCACATACACTGCAAACTGTCTTCGCTGTGCTAAAATGTGCTAAAATAATTTACGGGGAACCAATGGTGTACTCCTCACCAATGATGTTACTCGTGGAGCATTACTGATATGACATTTGCATAACTCTGACTTCTATTTAATTCCCCATTGCAGGAATCCCATTGCCTGACTTTATTAAAAGAATTTAATCGAACAGATTTAACCCATAGAATGCCATATGCTCATTATGTGGAGGGACATGTTGAGAATGCTTTAAGTAGTATTAGTTTTGTTTTTTTTCATGGCATTGTGGTTTTTATGATTTTATTTTATTCATTTTGAAGTTGGAAAATATCTCTTTTCATGATTTTATTTTATTCTGTCAGACTGCAGGGTTGTTTAAGGGGTATTGGATGCTTTTCAACAACAGAGCTTTTCTGTTTTTGCTTCCTTTGAAGGGGACAGGTGTCATTCATCAAGTGGCAATGGTAATGGTCTAATAGCCTAAAGGAAGGTAGTGCTGTTACTGCCATTCCCTTACAGAATTCATCGCAACTTTTCCACCTAGGAAGCTAAACATTTATTCTCTTCACCACTTTGCTATGGGGTCAAGTATGCGTTCTGTGGAGTTGTGTAGCTGTAGTTCCTGCAGGAATGCAATGTGGTACTTATACATCAAGTCGCAGGTGGGACTAACTCATTTGATAGCCCCATGGACTTTCAAGGGCAAGTGGGAGTCATAGAAGTAGAAACTTCTGCTGTAGGCAACCTGAAAGACGTCTCTTCCAAGGACTTTCAAGAACAAGTGGGCAGCAAGGGAGAAGAAACATCTGCAATAGATGCCTTCTAGCACTCCTTGTCTCTCTTGGAGTTAATGTGGTCTTATTATAAGTTGTAAAGGCTTTTAATTGTCCATTAATGAGCTGGGGGATGGGGGGATGGTTTATTTCTTTACCCTGAGTTTTATGTCATTCAATTGTTAGTGTTTGTAAGATTTTTTTATTGTGTCGACCAATTAATAATCTTCTTTGAAATTTTGCATGTCTTTTGCATGTTATTATGGTCAAGGAACTCAAGATGGCGACCCATCTGAAATTTCTTACACAGGTCCTCATGTTTATCCTTATTGCTATTTTTGCCACTGTTCATAGTGGTATGACAAGTCTTCTTGTTGCTGGTCAGAAACTCATAGGCGAGGGTGCTTACCATGTCATGTTTGCAGGGATCTTGCTCCCTTTGGCAGTCATTATTGTTATGAGTTGCCTCCTTTCTTTATTTTATTTTCTTAGTCACATGAAATACTGTAATTGTTGTTTTTTTCCCAACAAAAAGCACCATCCTCAATACCTCTCAAGAGTTGTCAATTTTATTAATGATTGTTGTTTGTGATTTAGTAACTAATGAAAGGCTAATTGTTTTTCAGGTTTACTTCATCAATCAACGAAATGATGGTACTTAGCTCTAGCAAGTCCAAAGTGTCTCTGGAATCCATGAGCTTGTGTGGGTCTCCTTCCTTCATCTCCTTGTTTCTATACCCTTCCACCTTTAATTTATTAGAAGTTGCAGCTGTTGATAAGCTAAAAATGCATCTATCGGAAACTGGAATCTTAAGAATCACCAGACATCCACTTGTATGTAGTCTATGCTATATACACATGATCTAGAGAACCATTCATTTGATTGACTTAAATTAGATGACACTAGCCTTGTTGGTCTCCTTGTTGTAACATGTATACCTTCGAATAAGGGTGCTAATGTGTGCTTTGTTCCCTCAGATGGTTGGGCAGGTAATCTGGCGCTTAGCTTACACGCTATGGATTGGAAACTCAGTGGCAGTGGCTTCCTTAGTTGGCTTGATACATGTATGGAAAGAGACAGTTAAAGTAAACAAGGAACAGATTTATGGACTCGGATCATAGGCTAGCTTGTTGACAGGTTCCTCATCTTCTGGCCGCACATCCTTACGAGTTCCTGAAGAGCAGGAGAAGATTTATGGACTTGTTTGTGTTCTTTTTTTTTATGATAGAGATGATACTTGTTTGTAATACTTTTTTTTGTTATAAACTTGGATATGATGATACTTGTCGAACCTTTGTTTTATGGGCATGGATATATATATGAGAAGGATCATATTTATGATGATTATGATGTTCGATTTATATATTAAGTGTATTAATATGTTACATTTATTATGATGATTATGGATTAATATGCCATATTTATGAATATGAAAATGTTGTTATATGGATTATCTGTATATATATAATTAGGTGTATTAAAAAAAAATTTAAAGTTTTTTTAAGGTTATATTTAAATATTTTAAGGGATTTTGCAAGGGATTTTGTTTCTCGAAAAGCTATTTTGCGAGGGATTGTTTCCTCGGATATTTATTTAAAAAAGGATAATTTTTTAAAATTAAGAAAAGCCATTTTAAAAATTTTAAAAATCTTTCAAAAAATTTCCTTGCAAAATCCCTTAAAAAATTTCCTTCGAAAAATTACTCAAAATTTTTCTCAAAAAATCTCTCGAAATTTTTTTCTTGAAAAATCCCTCAGAAAATCCCTCGAAAAAATTTCCTCGGAAAATCCCTCGTCCGTCAGAAATTTTCAAGGGATAAATTCCGTCGGAAAATCCCTCAAAAAATTTCCCTTGGGAATTCCGTCGAAAATTTCTAAGGGATAAATTCCATCGGAAAATCCCTTGGAAAATCCATTAGAAATTTCCAAGGGATAAATTCCGTCGAAAAATCCCTCAAAAAATTTCCCTAGGGAATTCCGTTGAAAATTTCTATCGGAAAATTTCCAAGGGATAAATTCCATCGAAAAATCCCTCAAAAAATTTTCAAGGGATAAATTCCATCGAAAATCCCTTGAAAAATTTCCTTCGAAAAATCTGTCAAAAATTTCCAAGGGATAAATTCCGTCAGAAAATCCCTTAGAAAATTTCCTTAGGAAAATCTGTCGAAAATTTCCAAGGGATAAATTTCATCGAAAAATCCCTCAGAACATAAATTCCCTCAGAAAAATTCCTCAAAAAAATTTTTCGAGGAGGGTTTTTCCGACGACCATTTATCCGTCAGAAATCCGTCGGAAATATAAATATCCGACATATTTTTTCCTTTTTTTCTCGGAAAATCCCTTGCAAATGACCATTTTTCTTATAGTGTACGTCCGATCATGAGACCCTTAGCTTCATGGATGCCTTCTCTGGGTACAACCAAATCAGGATGAACCCAGCGGACGAGGAAGCTACCTCTTTCATAACCGAGAAAGGAATATACTGTTACAAGGTGATGCCGTTCGGACTGAAGAATGCGAGAGCCACTTACCAAAGGCTAATGAATAGAGTCTTCGAGGACCAGATCGGGCGACATGATGATAAAAAGCGTTCACACCACCAACCATATCGCCGACCTGATGGAGACATTCGGCAACCTCCACCGATACCAGATGTGGCTGAACCCATGCAAGTGTGCCTTTAGGGTGATAGCCGGTATGTTCCTAGTTTTCATGGTGACCCAACGAGGAATCGAGGCGAACCCTGATAAAGTCCGAGCCATCTTGGAGATGAAGTCTCCTGCCAACAAAAAGGAAGTGCAATGCCTGACAGGAAGGGTGGCAGCCTTAAGCCATTTTTTGTCCAAGTCCGCTGAGAGATGTTTGCCTTTCTTCAAGGCACTGCCTAGGGTCAACAGATTCGAATGGACGAGAAAGTGCCAGGAGGCCTTCAGGGACTGAAAGGATTTCTATCTACCCCGCCACTGCTATCCAAGCCGAAGGGTGGAGAAGAACTTCTTCTATACCTCGCGGCTTCTCCCGAAGCTGTCAGTTATGTGCTGGTTTGCATGGACACCAACAGAACACAAAAGCCGGTGTATTACACCAGCAAGGTGCTTCACGATGCGAAGACCAGGTATTCGAGGATTGAGAAGATTATCTTCGCGTTGATTGTGTTCGCTTAGCGCCTTCGACCCTATTTTCAAGCTTATCCAATCGTGGTGGTCACGAACCAACCACTCAAGGTGATTCTCGCTCGTCCGGACACTTCGGGCCGATTGGCAAAGTGGGCGCTCAAGCTAGAAGAATTCGACCTATCTTTTTGTCCCCGATCAGCTATGAAATCTTAGGTCCTGGCAGAGTCCCATGCAAACCCCTCAACTCCTGGGACCGGAGACGATGAATGGATCCTTCATGTGGACGGAGCATCAAATCCCCAAGGGAGCGGAGCGGGCCTCATCCTGGCTAATCCGAACGGAGTTGTAATTGAGTGCGCTCTCTGTTTTCTCTTTCCAGCCACCAACAATCAGGCAGAGTATGAGGCCTTATTGTCTGGACTAAGATTGGCCCAGGAGCTCGGGGTGAAGTGCCTTAGAGCATTCACTGACTCCCAGCTAGTCACTAGCCAAATCACGGGGGAGTATGGGGCACGGGATCCTACTATGTCCCATTACTTGAGTATGGTGTAGTCACAAGCCTCTCCCTTAGCCTACTTCATCGTCAGCTACATCCCTCCGGAGGAGAATGCTAGAGCTGACGCCCTATCCCGATTAGCCACCTCGACCAACGGGGCTTTGGGAAGAACTTACGTAGAGCATCTGGAAGCCCCGAGCATCGAAGCCACAGAAGAATCCTTGCCGATCGAGTAGGAGCCTTCTTGGATGGACGCTTATATCTATTATTTCACCAACGGCGCCCTCCCTGAAGACCCGGCTGAGGCCAAACTGCTCAAGCGGCAAGCCACTAAGTTTCTAATGATGGAAGGAAAGCTCTACTGAAGGTCATTCTAGTACCCAGTCCTCAGATGTGTCGGCCCTACGGAAGCGGATTATATCCTACAAGAAATCCATGAGGGCATATGTGGAAGTCACCTGGGGGCAGGGCCCTGGCATACAAAGCACTGCGGTAGGGATACTATTGGTTGACAATGAGGGAGGATGCATCCAAGCTTGTCCGGAAGTGCGACAGTTGTCAACGCCATGCCAACATCCAGCAGCAACCAACATCCCAGCTGACCCCCCAAGCTGCGCCTTGGCCCTTCGTCCAGTGGGGTATGGACATCCTGGGACCATTTCCTCCAGCCTTCGGTCAGCGCAAATTCCTGCTGGTAGCCATCGACCATTTCACTAAGTGGATCGAAGCCGAAGCACTCGCCAAGATCACCGAGGGCAAGGTGAGGTCCTTCTTCTGAAAATCTATAATGTGTCGGTTCGGGCTGCCGCTCACTCTCATCACTAACAACGGCCGACAGTTTGACAACACGGCCTTCCAGGAGTTCTGCACCGAGCTAGGCATCAATTAGCTGTTCACCTCTGTAGGACATCCTTAGACCAACGGCGCGGCTGAAGTAACCAACCGCATTATTCTTCAAGGGCTTAGAGCACGGCTAGATGACTACAAAGGATGGTGGGTGGAGGAGCTCCCTAAGGTACTACGAGCCTACCACATGACACCGCGAGCCCCCATCGGAGAGACTCCTTTCAGCCTAGTCTTCTAGTCCGAAGCTGTCATTCCAGTGGAGATAGGTGCCTAGAGCCTCTGGACGAAGTGGTACAGTGAGGGGGATAACCCAAATCAGTTGCGGGCCAACCTCGACCTAGTGGAAGAATTACGGGACCAGGCGCGACTCCGGATGGCAGCTTACCGACAACGAACAACCAAGTATTACAATGATCGCGTCCGCCCTAAGGCTTTCCTACCAGGAGACCTGGTCCTCCGACGAGCCAAAGTTTCAAAGCCAATGAAAGGAGGCAAGCTAGCTCCAAAATGGGAGGGTCCTTACCGAGTCACGGAGGCACTCCACCATGGAGCGTACAAGATTGAGGAGCTGGACGGGAAACCTCTTCCTCGCACTTGGAACGCGAACAACCTGCGTCGGTACTATCAATAGTTGTTCATGTCTTTAATTCGGGAATGCCTGCCAAAATATTATTCATTTCCTTACTAATGAAAGACTTGAAGCCCAAGCCTCCCCTCTGCCCTAAGCCTGGCTCGACGTTGGCACTCCAAGCCTGAGCCTCCCCTCCGCACCTAAGCCCGGCTCTGCGTTGGCACTCCAAGCCCGAGCCTTCCCTCAGCACCTAAGGCCGGCTCCGCGTCGGCACTCCAAGCCCGAGCCTCCACTCGGCACCTAAGCTCAGCTCCGCGTCCGCACTCCAAGCCCGAGCCTCCCCTTGGCACCTAAGCCCAGCTCTGCGTCGGAACTCCAAGCTCGAGCCTCCTCTCGGCACCTAAGCTCGGCTCCGCATCGGCACTCCAAGCCCGAGCCTCCCTGCGGCACTTGATGCCCGATTCCGTGTCGGCGCTGGAAGCCTAACTCCGCATCGGCACTTGAAGCCTGACTCCGTGTTGGCACTTGAAGCTGACTCCGCATCGGCACTTGAAGCTCGACTCCGCGTCGGCACTTGAAGCCCGACACTGCATCGGCACTCAAAATCTGACTCCGCATCGGCATTAGGAGCCTGAGCTCACCTCAGCATGCAACCTGCCTCTGTATCAGCCTATGAAGTCCGACTCCGCATCGGCACAAGCTCAACTCCGCATCGACACAGATTCGACTCCGTGTCAGTATGCAAACCCAATCCCACATCAGTCCTCTAGCCAGCTTTCTAGCCGTGTCCCTAGACCGAAGTGGTGGAGTTCTCCCTTTGCACCGACTCTGGCATCGTCCTGCGATGTATGGTCGAGTTCTCAAGTCATTGGTATTTAGATCATTTTGACTTATCCGCTAGAAAACTTGACTATGGTGCAAGTCATGAGCATTAGGGGTCAAAATTTCATTAATAGCAAAAGTTTACAAAATTGCTGATTTAAGTCAGACTTGATACAATGCAGTGAAAGCAAAAGAAACTAGGGTTCAGCTGGAGCTAAGTTCGGGAACTTCGTCCGGCTCCAGCTCTTCAATTCCCTCGAGGCCGTAGAGTATGTTTATTTTCTCCTTGCAATCTTGGAAGCCACCATCGTATGCAAATGCAGTTGTCTCGGCCAGCTCCCTACTAAAGACTTTGGACTTCCTAAAATCCTCTATGGCCTCGACGGCTTTCTTCTCGGCCTCGGCGGCCTTCTCCTCAGCCTCGGTGGCCTTCTTCTTGGCCTCGTCGGCCTTCTTCTCGGCCTCGGTCACCGCCGCCCTTAGATGTGCTGCCTCAGCGTCTCTTTGGTGAGAATTTCCATGGCATTCTCGGCCCACTCCTCGGCCACTCTGATCTCAATGGTGGCAGAGTGCAGCCGGTGCTTCAGTAGGTAAATCTCTGCTTCAGCGGCTTTTTGCTTCTCTTTTGAGACCCTCTGCTTTTCCTCTACCACCTGAGCATTATCAAGCTCATTGGCCGCCTGGCGTTGAGCCACTTCCAGTGCCTCCTCCACCTTCTCAACCCGGGCTAGGTTACAGAATCGGGCGGCCTCGGCTTTGGCTTTAGCCTTTTGCGCACAGGCAATCTCCGCCTAGGCCTCCTCCAGGGCTGCCTTGGCCATCTCTGCTCTAGCCCGGACTTCTCGAATTTCCTCCAGAGATTGGTCGAGAGCAACCTCGGCCTGGGACCAAAGACCCCTCATGGCGGTCATAGAGTTCAACGTCTGATCAAATTATTTGGTTTAGATGAAGAAACGGTCCCAAAAGTTTTGACAAGGGAACAATACTTACCCAGAGATGTGCCACGGACACCTCTCGGAAGAATGTAGATCTCTTGATGTCGAAGGAACCTCTATAGCTCGGGCACGAAAGCCTGGGCCAATGTTCGCTCAGCCCAGCAGCTATAGCGCATCAAAATTGACTAAAAAGAGGGATCGATGCCATCTCCCTCCTTTGACCCAGCGGCTGCAGGCGAGGGCTCAGCCTCCGACTCTGCTCCCTCTAGCGGCTTTGCTGGTGGGGATGCCTCGGCCACTGCCCCTTCGGAAGATAGGGCGGCTTCTGGAGTCGGCCTTGTAGCCTAGTTGGCCGCTTCGCTTCGGGAGCTATGGGCTGTGGTGACGGCACTTTCGTGCCCCGCTCCAGAGAAGTGTCGATCAGATCGATAGGAGACGGAGGCAGTGCTGATGAAGGCGAACAAGGTACATCCCTTTTCCCTGCCTTGTTCCATCCTAGTGCCTCTTTGGCCTCGGCCCTTACCGCCTCGCTTCCTAGGGCTTCTTCGGCTTTGGCCCTTTCTGCCCCGCTCCCTCTCGAGGCCTCTCCGACCATGACCCTTCCCTCCGTCTCGCCCCTTCCAGAGGCCTCTTTGGCCTCGATCTTCTTGGCAATCTTGATGATGGCCCTCTTCTCGGTGGGGGCCCCATCTGCCTTGACCTTTCTTTTCCTTGTGGCAGCCTGCCTTATCTTGTGAAGCGATGGTGCCATTCCTATATCGAGGAACATGAAGGGAAGAGTGTAAAAAAAAAGGAAAAACATAAAAGATAAAAACATATTATTACTGCTCACCATCGTTCGGGATAAGGCCCACTAGCCGAAGATTCTCCTCAGCTAGAAGCCGGTTGCATCGAGGGACGTCGGCAGTAATCAACTGGCCGAACGCCTCTTGATCTCTTGGAAGAATTCGGGGGTCTTTGTTGCATCGGTATCAGGAATTCCTCACTCGGTCTTCACTCCCTCAATTTCGGCAAAAAAGAACCTACTTTTCTATCCCTTAACGGAGGTAGGAAGATGCAACCTGAGAATTCTAGTGGGCCTAGGAGCGAAGGACCACCATCCCGATTGTTTCCTAAAGATATAGAAGCAATGAAAAAGAAAAATCCTAGCCTCTATCCCATGAATGTGGCATAGCACTAGGAAACCTACGATGGTCCGAATGGAATTTGGGACCAATTGAGCCAAGGCCAAGGAATATCTATCTAAAACATTAAGTATGAAAGGATGAATGGGAATACGGAGCCCAGCCTTAAAATAATACTCATAGAGGGCAACCCTACCAGGGTAAGAAGAGGTTACCCTATCCTCAGGAAGAGGCCGGTATAGATGGAGGTTGGTGGGAATTTGATAATAAGCCCTAAGATTGATTATCTTCTAGGCCATCATCATAGAGGCGGTCCCCTCGGGAGACTCCCCTGCACGAGAGGGGCCGGCAACAACTGGATGGTGCCGGACAGGGGCTCGTCCAGTGGCCAGCGATTCTCAATGGGAAATTGCCCGGCCACTCGCTGTTGCCCCGCTGGGACATCCTCCGTAGAGGATGACCTGCTGGGCACCGGAGAGGAAGAGGGTTGTCGAGGAAGATCGGGGGAATAGCCCTCGGAATGAAAATTGAGCATGAAAGGGAAGAAGAAGCCATGAGAACAGAACTAACATGAAGGATTTGAGGATGAAGAATCAAAAGCGAAAGGCTCGAGAGGATGGAAGACGAATAGGCTTGAGTAAAACCAGAATGGGGACAAAAATGATAGCAGCAAGGATAGCTTGAGCCAAGAATGCCCCCCTTTATAGACTTATCTTTTTGAAATCGTCCCGCCAAGCTTGCTCCGGCTACGTGCCTGCTTCCCATTGGATATCTTGCAGGAGGAATTTCAAGGCAACATAAAGGTAAGAGCTATCAAACTTTAAACTCTAAGAAGAGAATTAGATAATTTGAGAATGCAAGAAAATGAAAAATTGAAGGATTACTTCTCCAAAATTACGGAGACTGTTAATCAAATGAAGAGATATGGTGAAACCATCACCGAGCGAAGAATATGTGAGAAAATCTTAGCTAGTTTATCTCCAAAATTTGATACAATAGTTATAATTATTGAAGAATCTAAAGATATTTCTGAATTAAGTGTTCATGAATTAATGGGATCTCTTGAAGCTCATGAGCAAAGATTGTTTAGGCATAAAGAATCATCAATTGAAAGTGCCTTTCAATCTAAACTCAAAGTGGTTGATAAAATTCTCAAAAAGAATCATCTAGTCATGCTCTAGTCAAAAGAGAGTCATTCAGAGGCGAAAACCAAAATAGGGGAAGAGAAAGAAATATGAAAGGAAGAGGTAGAGAAACACAAAGAAATAATTTTTCAAGAAGGCAATATGATGAGAGCACTCAACAGAGGTGCAATATATGTAAAAGGTCTTCTCATGCTGAAAAAGATTGCTGGTTTAGGGACAAACCCCAATGTTATAATTGCAAAAAGTTTGGACATGTTCAAAAAGATTGCAGATACAAAGCAAGTGAGCAAGCACACTTCTTAGAAGAAAATGAAGGTCAACAAAGCACTCTATATGCATGTCAAAATGCAGAAGAGCAAAGTAATAATATGTGGTATCTTGACAGTGGTTGCAGCAATCACATGACTGGTGACAAGTCTATTTTTATGGATACTGACAGTTCTTCAATTTCACAAGTGAAGATGGGTAATGGTGCAATAGTCCAAGCAAGAGGCAAAGGCATAATTGAAATCAATACCAAGAAAGGAAGAAAATTCATTCATGATGTTTTACTTGTTCCAGATTTGAAGCAAAATCTCTTGAGTGTTGGACAGCTGATTGAGCATGGCCATATGGTACACTTTGAAGATAATGTTTGCAAGTTATATGAAAGAGGGATAAAAAAGCAACTTATGACAAAAATCAAGATGAGAAAAATAAAAGTTTTTCTCTTATTTTGCACTATGCAAAGGATGCTGCATGGAAGATGGAGGTAAATGATGAGTTATGGTTATGGCACAAAAGGTTTGGGCACTTGAATTTTCAAAGTTTGAGAAGTTTATATCAAAAGAATATGGTGTATGGTCTACTAGCAATACATAACAAGGAAGAACCTTGTAAAGGATGTGCACTTGGAAAACAACATAGAGAGGCATTTCCAAAAGAGCATGTACGGAGAGCTAAAGCACCATTGGAGCTTATTCATACTAACATATGTGGACCTATGAAAACTCCTTCTCATGCAGGTAACATCTACTTCATTATTTTTATTGATGACTATTCAAGGATGATATGGGTATATTTTATGAGACATAAATCAGAAGCATTTCTTATCTTTAAGAAGTTTAAAAATCTTGTGGAAAGACAAAGTGGGCATTATATCAAAGTGCTGAGAAGTGATAGAGGTGGTGAATACAATTCAAATGAATTTAAGAAATTTTGTGAAGATGATGGTATACAAAGACAATTGACTATTAGCTATACACCAGAGCAAAATGGTGTTGCAGAAAGAAAGAATTGTACTATTGTTGAGATGTCTAGATCTATTGTTGGAAGATTATTGAAAAATTATTTGCCCCAATCCTTTTTATTTGATGATTACTAAAAGCCATGAGTATGATAAAAGATGCAATGAGTTTATTTACATGTGCAATGAATTTATTTTGAACAATCAATGAGAATGTTAAAGTTTGACATTAATCATTTTGAAAGTTACTTTAAGCTCAATGTTTAAGCTTTCAAAAAGAAATTTTATAATTCATATTAAAATCAATGAGTTTTTGGAATACTTCTTGAATTAATTCTTAATGTCAATTTTATTGAATTCAAGTCAAAAATATGAATTAAAATGAATCTGGAACGATTTTAAGTCAATCAGAAAAGTTTCTGATTTTTGATACGTTCTGGAGCCGACTCTTGAGTTTCAGAGTCGACTCCACTCAGAGAACAGAAATGTGTATCTGTCTCGAGTCGACCCACGTAATTTCTCGAGTCGACCCCGATTCTGTCGAGCCGACTCCATGACTGTGCGAGTCGACTCCGCTCAGACACCAGAGGTGTGTTTTTCTGAGCACTTCGCGAGTCGACCCCAATCTTTCATGAGTCGACCCCCGACTGTCAGGAGTCGACACTTTACTTTTGGTGAGTCGACCCCTAACCTTTATGAGCATTTCTATTTTTAGTATGACGAGCTCGAGCCGACTCGGGAAAAGCATGAGTCGACTCCAGCAAATCTGGGCAAAATTTTTACGGATGCCAACTCAGCTCCAACGGTAAGATTTTTGATTAACGGCTATTTTTCTTTGTCTCTAACGGCTATATTCTTGCAGAATCTATAAATAGAGAAGCTGTTTTCAAATCAAAGAGACGAATAGAGAGAAATTTATTTCAAAGAAAAAGAAGAGAAAAATCGGAAAAACAGAGCTTCAGTTGAAAAAATCCAAGATTCAAAATAGAGTGAAAGAAAGAGTGTGAAATCAAAGGAAGTTCCTTCTGTGTTCAAGCTCAAATCCAAGGAAGCTTCTGAAGAAAATCCAAGTGCTATTCAGAGTATCTCAAGAGATTTTCAACACTCGAAGAAAAGAGGGAAAGCCCAAATCAACTCCAACACATCTTCCGTGAAGAATCCAAGCTGAGGCCTGGTTCTACACCACCAAGGAGTTGAAGAAAAGAAGAAAAGCTCAAAGCCAACCAACTGCAAATCAGGCTTATCTAAACTCTATTCTTACATTTGTTTATCTGCTCACTAAGGAGCCATTGTATCTAAACAAACAATATTTTTATACTTTGTGTCTAGCTCAATCTGGGGGATTGAACTAGAGGAGGTAGTCTTACCTCAGTTCAAGCTTGGTTAAGCTTGGGGTTAAAGGTTTTTGTGCTGGTGAGCCCTTGAAAACCAGCTGGGTTCGTTGTGTGCCCGGGAAAACAACAAGTTCGAGTTGTGAGCTTGTAAAACAACTCTGCTGTAATCTAGGGTGATTATAGTGTGGACCCAAGTGAATCTTGGGAGTGGACGTAGGTGTTGGATACACCGAACCACTATAAAATCTTTGTGTTTGTCATGATCTATTGTCTCTATCTCTATCTCTGTTTTATTCACTGCAATTTATCTTTGCTTTGCATTTGTCTTCATTCATCTCAAGCTAAATAATTTAAAAGGCTAATTTTTTAAAGAACCCAATTCACCCCCCCCTCTTGGGTTGTCATCTGGGCCAACAATTGGTATCAGAGCTAGTGCTCATTAGATTTTGATCACACGATCAAGAGCTAAAGTTCCAAATGGCAACACAAGTTGGTTCTTTTGCTGAAGGTCATTCTACGAATAGACCTCCACTTTTTAATGGCTCAAACTATTCTTATTGGAAAGCTAGAATGAGGATATTCATTCAAGCTTCTGATTATGAGCTATGGGGTGTTATAATCAATGGACCTAGTACACCCACACAAGTCATAGATGGCACTATTGTTCCTAAGCCCGAAAGGGACTGGAATGATAATGATAGGAAAATGGCACAGCTTAATGCTAAGGCCATGAATGTTTTATATTGCTCCTTAGATGCTAATGAATTCAATAGAATCTCCACATGTAATTCCGCAAGGAGATTTGGGATAGATTAGAGGTTACCCATGAGGGTACTAACCAAGTAAAAGAATCTAAAATTAATATTCTTGTTCACAAATATGAATTGTTTAGCATGGAACAATCTGAAACCATTGCATGCATGTACACTAGATTTACAGACATTGTAAATGGTTTGAAAAGTCTTGGTAAGACATATACTAACTCTGAACTTGTTCGGAAAATTCTTAGGTCTTTACCAAGATCATGGGAAGCAAAAATGACTGCAATCCAAGAAGCTAAGGACCTCAACACTTTACCCTTAGAGGAGCTTCTAGGATCCCTTATGACCCATGAGCTGACTATGAGGCAGCATGTTGAGGAGGATACAAAGAAAAAGAGAGTAATTGCCCTCAAAGCTGCAAAAGAAGAAGAGAGCAGCAGTGATGATGATGATGATAATGAAGAAACTGCTCTCTTAGCAAAGAAATTTAAGAGATTTATGAGGAGAAAGAAACCCTTCCACAAGAAAAAATTTGGAGCTAAGTGGGAAGGAGAAAAGGATAAGATTAAGGACAAGGACAAGGAAAAAGAGAAAGACCCCTTGACGTGCTATGAGTGTAATAAACCGGGGCACTTTAGAAATGAATGTCCAAAGTTGAAGAAAGCCTACAAAAAGAAAAAGAAGGCTTATATGGCGACATGGAGTGACAGCGAGGAATCTTCTTCCGAAGAAGAAGAACAAAAGGAAGTCGCAAACGTATGCTTTATGGCGGACGACAACGATGAGGTAAGTTCCGACAACCCTTGCGATGAATTTGCTTTCGATGAACTTTTTGATGCTTTAATGAACTTGTTGGGATTTCAAGATCTTTGAAAAAGAAATACAATTTTTGAAAAATGAAAACTTAACTTTCATTCAAGAAAAGGAAAATCTTAACAATGAAATTAAGAAACTTAAATCTGAAAATAAAATTTTAATAAATGAAAAGGAATCAATCTCTAATGAAAATGATAAACTAAAGAATGAGGTTGAAAAACATAAAAACATAGTTGATAAGTTTACATTAAGTTCAATCAAATTAGACATGTTATTAAATAGTCAAAAAGCAATTTTTGACAAAGCCGGATTAGGATATAACACTTTAAGAAAACAAAAATCATTTAAAAATATTTTTGTGCTGGGCCAAAGTAATTTTACATGCTTTAAATGTAATCAAAAGGACATAAATCTATGAATGTAAAATTCTAAAACCAAAAAAAACTTAAATGTTAAAGGAAAGAAAATATGGGTTCCGAAAGGAACAATATTTGTTGGTACTAACCATGAAGGACCCAAGAAAGCTTGGGTACCTAAACATAAAGTTTGATTTCATTGCAGGAATGTCTTGTGGCCAAGAGATCAAAGAAAAGTGGTATCTTGATAGTGGCTGCTCAAGACATATGACGGGTGACAAAGAAGAATTCATCACCCTTGAAGAAAAGAAAGGAGGAGTTGTTACATTTGGCGACAATGGCAAAGGCCAAATCTTGGGGTTTGGTAACATTCAAATAACTCCCTCCACATTTATTGAAAATGTACTTTATGTTGATGGTTTAAAGCATAACTTAATTAGTATAAGCCAATTATGTGACAAAGGTTTTAAAGTATCATTTGAATCTTCTATATGCACTGTAGCTAATCCCATTGATAATAGCATTGTTTTTATTGGAAATAGAAATGGCAATGTATACTTGATTGATTTAGACAATTTGTCTACTAATAATCATTGCTTAGTTGCTAATAATGCTAATATGAATGAGATTGGTTGGTTGTGGCATCGAAGATTAGGTCATGCAAGCACACACCTAATTTCAAAACTAATTAGAATGGATTTAGTAAAAGGTTTACCTAAATTAGATTTTGAAAATAACAAAATATGTGATGCATGTCAGTTTGGAAAACAAACGAGAAGTTCTTTCAAATCTAAAAATGTTGTTTCAACTTCTAGGCCTTTAGAGCTACTTCACATGGACCTTTTTGGACCAACTAGAACCACAAGTCTAGGAGGAAAGAAATATGGTCTTGTGATAGTAGATGATTACTCTAGATTCACTTGGGTAATGTTTTTAGCTCACAAAGATGAGACTTTCTCGATATTCATGAAATTCTTCAAGAAAGTCACAAATGAGAAAAACACTACCATAGTGTCTCTAAGAAGTGATCATGGAACTGAATTTGAAAATCACTTATTTGAAAGTTTTTGCAATGAAAATGGTATTAATCATAATTTTTCTGCACCTAGGACCCCACAACAAAATGGTGTAGTTGAAAGAAAAATAGGACTCTAGAAGACATGGCCCGTACCATGCTATGTGAAAGTAAACTCCCGAAATACTTTTGGGCGGAAGCTATTAACACAGCATGTTACATCTTAAATAGAGCCTTAATAAGACCTATTTTAAAGAAAACACCTTATGAATTATGGCATGATAGAAAACCCAATATAAATATTTTCATGCATTTGGTTGTAAATGTTTGTTCACAATAATGGTAAAAATAATTTAGGCAAATTTGATGCTAAATCTGATGAAGGAATATTCTTAGGATATTCAATAACTAGTAAAGCATATAGAGTATTTAACAAGAAAACTTTAGTTGTTGAAGAATCCATTCATGTAGTTTTTGATGAATCTTTAGCAACTCGTTCTGAAAAATTTGATGATGAGAAGATACAAACATAATTGAAAAAGATCTTGAAAAATTAAATATTGATGTATCTTCAGATCATGAGCAAGACGCTAAAGATAATGATTCACCTAAGGATGATGATACTAACGCTAATCATAATGATGTAGATCTACCTAGGGATTGGAGATATGCTTATAGTCATCCCTAAGGAATTGATTATAGGTGATCCATCTCAAGGAATAAGAACTAGATCATCCATGAGAAACATTAGTAATCATCTTGCATTTGTATCACAAATTGAACCTAAAACTATTGAAGAAGCTGAAAAAGATAATAATTGGATGTTAGCAATGCAAGAAGAATTAAATCAATTTACAAGAAATAATGTATGGACTTTAGTTGAAAGACCTAAAAATCATTCTGTTATAGGATCAAAATGGATATTTAGAAATAAACTAGATGAAAATGGCATAGTAATTAGAAACAAAGCTAGATTAGTTGCAAAAGGATATAATCAAGAAGAAGGTATTGATTTTGATGAAACCTTTGCACCAGTAGCTAGATTAGAAGCCATTAGACTATTACTTGCATTTGCATGTCATATGAATTTTAACTTATTTCAAATGGATGTAAAAAGTGCATTTTCTAAATGGATTTATAAATGAAGAAGTATATGTAGAACAACCACCAGGTTTTGAAGATCACGAATTTTCAAATCACGTTTTTAAATTGCACAAAGCATTATATGGTTTGAAACAAGCACCTAGAGCTTGGTATGATAGATTAAGTAAATTCTTAATTGAAAATGATTTTATAAGAGGAAATGTTGATAAAACTTTGTTTTTGAAAAGAAAAGGTAAAGATTTATTAGTAGTTCAAATATATGTTGATGATATCATTTTTGGTGCTACTAACAATCTTCTATGTCAAGAGTTTGCTAAGTTGATGCAGGGAGAATTTGAAATGAGCATGATGGGAGAACTCAACTTCTTCCTTGGACTCCAAATCAAACAAAGCAAAGAGGGAATCTTTATCAACCAAACAAAATACACAAGAGAAATCCTAAAGAAGTTTGGTATGGAATCAATTAAACCCCTCGGAACACCAATGAGTCCTTCATGCAAGCTGGACAAAGATGAAGAAGGTAAGAAGATTGATCAGAAATATTATCGAGGTATAATCGGATCCCTACTTTACTTAACTGCAAGTAGACCAGACATAATGTTTGCTGTTTGCTTATGTGCTAGATTTCAGTCAGAACCTAAAGAATCACATTTAATTGCTGTTAAAAGAATACTAAGATATGTAAGTGGAACAAAAAATGTAGGTTTATGGTATTCTAGAGACTCCACATTAAATCTGATTGCATACACTGATTCTGATTATGCTGGATGTAAGTTAGATAGAAAAAGCACAAGTGGTGCATGCCAATTCTTAGGAAGTAACTTAATCTCATGGTTTAGCAAAAAGCAAAATTCAGTTGCATTATCAACTACTGAAGCTGAATATGTAGCAGCTGGAAGTTGCTGTGCTCAAATCCTATGGATTAAGCGACAACTTGAAGACTATGGTATCACACTTGATAAACACCTATAAGATGTGATAACACAAGTGCAATTAATCTAACAAAGAATCCAATTCAACATTCAAGAACTAAACACATAGAAATTAGATATCATTTTATAAGAGAACATGTAGCAAATAATGAAATATGTCTTGATTATGTTAACACTGAAGAACAATTAGCTGACATATTTACAAAACCTTTAAGTGAAGAAAGATTCTGTTATCTTAGAGGAGAGTTAGGGA
The DNA here is from genome assembly GCA_900491605.1 of Calamus simplicifolius. NCBI lineage: Eukaryota > Viridiplantae > Streptophyta > Magnoliopsida > Arecales > Arecaceae > Calamus > Calamus simplicifolius. The sequence continues at coordinate 115,980 of UESW01002599.1, forward strand.
TTTGTGATCCATTAGAATGAATTTGAAACCCCTAAGGAAATTTTATCTAAGATTCTTTCAAATCCTTGATCTTTAAGGAAATCTTATCTAGAATTCATATCTAATTGATCCATTCATATTCAATGATTATTTTATCAATTTTTATGATCATATTCCGGACACATTTCAGAAATTTCATGTTTTTGCTCTGAAATGGTCTCGGAGCCGACTCGGTGCGTATCGGAGTCGACTCCTGGTTTCTACTGAAACTCTCGGGTCGACCCCTTCTCGGCGCGAGTCGACTCCAAGTCGGGATGGTTTTCTGTGACTGTCCGGAGTCGACCCCTGGCTTTGCGCGAGCCGACTCGAAGTGGTCCCAGGTTGATTTATCTAGGGCAGAGTCGACTCGCCGTTCATTTCAAACTTTCCAATCTCTCAAAATACTCTCTCCACAATATCTCCAGACCTTCCAAATTCCCAAAATCACTGATTATTACTTCCAATCGACCAATGGCACCCAAAACTAGAGGTTCCAATCTTGCTGCGGCCGGTGTGAAGCGGAAGCGAGCCGTGAGGAAGACGGTGAGGCGTCCGGTGCGTGAGCCTTCTCCAAGCACGGATTCCACTTCATCATCTTCAACCCCCAATGCTTCTCCAGCTGCTCTCCCAGGTAGATCGATTAGCAGATAGAATCATAACCACGGGTAGGAAAGTGGATTTTGAACTTTTTGAGGCAGAGGGATTTTCTAGTTGGGAGACAATTGATAGAGATGGGATGGGAGAAGATATGTTCACTGGATTGCCCTACTTATCCCTCTCTAGTAAAGGAGTTCTATAAGAATCTGTCTAGAGGAGATCATGGTCTCATAAGCACAGTGAGAGGACATAGGATCTCAGTGACTGTAGAGCTTCTGTCTAGACTTTGGATCTACCCTTATCAGGTACTGCCACTTTTTCTTCTGAAGACCGAAGTCCCGCTCTTGCTAGATTATTAAACCGGGATGTTGTCGGATTTGAAGAGGTGTTTGCCAACCAACTTTCATTAGAACTGAGATTACTTCATAACATTTGCAGTAGGATACTTTTTCCAAAGATAGGAAGATTTGATTATGTATCTGAAAGAGATATTTTGTGATGGATGCATTGTTACGGGCAAACCTATAAACCTTCCAGCATGATT
>UESW01002599.1:117904-189919 GCA_900491605.1 Calamus simplicifolius
TAAAAACTAAATGCTGGCCGTTTTTAAAAATAAAACCAAGCGTTTTTTTTAAAAAAAATGCTCAAAACTGGCGCCCATTAAAAGGAAAAAAAATCTATAAATAGGTTTAAAAAGCATGGAAATTTTGTAATAAACTCCGTATTTTCTTGTTTTTCTTTAAATTGCTGATCGGCATTGAGATCGTGCCGCCAGCCATTGGAGTTTTGGCTTCCGGGTTTACCTTGGACGAGAGCGTGTGATTCATTTTTCTTCACACGAGAAGGGGACCAATCTCCTTTAGGGCAATGGTTTTAAACCGCCTTCCAGGTCGACTCTTAACTGTTTTTTTTTTTTTTGAGATAATTTCTTTCACTAAATATCATCTGCCACACACCATAATTTTTATTTTCTAACATATATATATATATATATATATATATATATATATATATATATATATATATATATATATATATATATAATACACTTATATATCCTAGTTGGATGCACATAGAAATCATTTTCAATAACAAAGGAGATTTGGGCAAATTAATTAAAACATTTTTCAATATCAATCTAAAGGAGATTTGGTTTTGGATGCGATCTGATCTTTTGGTTTGGATGCAATCTGATCTCTTCATGGGTTCTAAAGTTGTTATCTTTTTTGTTTTCATTTGCCTTTGATCTGAATGAATAATCCTTCTTTGAGTGGGAGAACGAAATCTTTTTCAGATCCTGCCGTGATTTAAATGAGAAAAGGAAAAATATTAGATGGTTGGCCTTTCGATGTTTTTTTTTTTAGTTTTGTTTTCTATTAAAGTTATATTTTTTTATGTGTGTGGTGCGTTCATCTATGAATCTCATCCATATCTTCTCATGTTGGCGATATCAATTATAGTGTATGATGTGTATGATATGATTGTTAGTTTATGTTATGGGATCATTTTTGCTTCACTAAAATTTTTGCACTGTTGTTGTAATCCTAAATATTATTAATAAGGTGACAATGATTGTTATTTCGCTGAGATAAGGTTGGCCTTATCTAAGGCCAGTTTGGTGATTTTTTTTAGCTAATTTTAGAATGACAAAAGAAAAAGTTAAAATGTTTAATGCCATCAGTTGAGTTTCCTGATGATATGACGTAGTTCTCGTGTTGTGGGGGTAATGGTGCACAACATAGATTATGGGTAGTGAAACATTTCATGAATTCAATGTATGCAAGTCTATAATGTTCATTTATAGATTATTTTGTGGTCCTTTTATGAAGTAGCATGGTTAATTATTGTCATTCATGATGACGCCCCGATCACTGGTCCTGAACGTCGAAAAAAGGAAATGGATTGATTATCGAATCTTTGCTCCACCAGGTTGCCTACAAAAAAGTCCTAGGACTGGAGGGATTCTCTAGTGGACCCTCCGACGCTCAAGTTAGCAATCGAGGTCACAGCTGAGGAGGAGCTCGAATGAGCTCTTTTAGATGAAAAGTGTTCCCATGGAGGAGGGATTCCTCTCTGAGTTCTAAGATAGCAATTCCTTGGGATTATCGCTCATACCTGATTATCGAGTGGATTCACCTTCTTATAGGGGTTGACACTTGCATGACCACGTGGGATTCCATAAAAAGGAATGTCCGCGAGTTCTTGGGGTTGTGTAAATCTGGGCTGGTTGGTGGGTCCTGTCCAATCGGAGAGGGAGAAAACGATGGTTGGTGGGCTATTCCCATCAGCCAGTGGGGCTATTGGGTAGTTGGGTCCAGTCCCATCAGCGGCGTGGCCAGTGGGTAGTTGGATCTGGCATTGTCAGGTGGCGTGGGTCAGGGAGGTGGTGTCCGAACTACCAGGGCCGTGCTGGGGCTGATTTTGAGGAAACGGGGGCATTTCAACTCTCCCGAGGGAGCCGAGGCTGAGCTGGGTCGACCGGGGATGGCCGGGGCCAACCTCGCCGACTAGGTAGTGCCGGGGCGGGGCCGACCAGGAATGGTCGGGGTCGACTCGATGGGCTGGAGATGTCGGGGCCGAGCGGGACTGACCAGGAATGGTCGGGGCCGACTCGACGGGCCTGGAGCTGCCGAGCCGAGCGGGGCCGACCAGGAATGGTCGGGGCCGACTCGGTGGGCCTGGAGATGCCAAGGCCAAGCGGGGCCGACTAGGAATGGTCGGGGCTGACTTGGCGGCCTGGAGACACCGGGGCCGAGCAGGGCTGACCAGGAATGGTCGGGCCAACTCGGCAGGCCTGGAGTTACCGGGGCCGAGCGGGGCCAACCAGGAATGGTTGGGGCTGACTCGGCGGGCCTGGAGACGTCGGGGCCGAGCGGGGCCGACCAGGAATGGTCGGGGCCGACTTAACGGGCCTGGAGATGCCGGGGCCAAGCGGGGCCGACCAGGAATGGTCGGGGCCGACTCGACGGGCCTGGAGCTACCGGGCCGACCAGGAATGGTCGGGGCCGACTCGGTGGGCTGAAGATGCCGGGCTGAGTGGGGCCGACCAGGAATGGTCGGGGCCGGCTTGCGGGCCTGGAGATGCTGGCTGACCAGGAATGGTCGGGGCCAGCTCGGTGGGCTTGGAGACGCCGGGCTGAGCGGGCCGACCAGGAATGGTTGGGGCCGGCTCGGCGGGCCTGGAGTCACCGGGGAGCGGAGCTAACCAGGAATGGTCGGGGCCGACTTGGTGGGCCTGAGCTGCCGGGGCTGAGCGGGGCTGACCAGGAATGGTCGAGCCGACTCGGCGGCCTGGAGATGCCGAGGCCGAGCGGGGCCGACCAGGAATGGTTGGGGCCAACTCGGCGGGCCTGGAGATGCCGGGCCGAGCGGGGCCGACCAGGAATGATCGGGGCTGACTCGGCGGGCTTGGAGCCGCCGGGACCGAGCGGTGCCGACCAGGAATGGTCGGAGTCGACTCGGCTGGCCTGGAGTTGCCGGGGCCGAGCGGAGCCGACCAGGAATGGTCGGGGCGACTCGACGGGCCTGGAGATACCGGGGCCGAGCGGGGCCGACCAGGAATGGTCGGGGCCGACTCGGCAGGCCTGGAGCCGCCGGGGCGCATTAATGTTTTGGTTTTACTGAAATTGCCCTTATTGCTACACCAGCCACATCAGATGCCCCCCCGCCCTGAGCGCTAAGGACCGTGCGCCTGTAATCCTTTGGGCAAAAGGGGTACAAAAATTCAAAAAGAATGATTGCCTCCTTAGTGCGCTTTAAATAGCTTGATGAGCTGGCGCTTTGTCCTGAGGCAGTGTCCGCTTCGAAGATCTCCTGCAATCATGCGGTAGGTGTGGCTGACGTTGGCGTCGAACGCTTCGGGGAGGGAGCTCATTGGGGAATGGAAAAAGGCAAGGATCATCATTGCTTCTCTGTTTTCTATGCCCCACGATTGGCCGGGGATCATGCCTCTTGGGACGGATCAAGGCGGCTTGTCCTGGGCACAGGCGAGATTTCCGGCTGATAGCTCGTGGTGCAATAGAGGTTTGCCATGTGGTGGGATCTCGAGCGTCGCTGATGGAAGGTGGAGGGTATAAAAGCGCTTCTATAGTCTGGGAAAAGCTTTTACACCGCTATTGCTTTCTTCCACCTTCTTCCTTCCTGAGCTTCTTTTGCGACCCGAGCCCTTCCAACTCCCAGGTTAGTTTTCATCCTTTACTCCGCCCATGGACCGTAGTGCCATTAGGGAGGGTAAGAGACCCGTAGAAGAGTCTTCCCAATCTAGCAGTGAAAACCAGGCCCCTGTAGCCAATGCCTCGGCCGGTGGGTGGCATCACCATCCGCAAACCGATCGAGGGCAATAGGACCTCCGTCCACCTCCGGTTCTCCTATTAGGGCAGCCCCCGTGTCCTTTCGCCGTGTGGCGCTTCTTTCGGCGGTGAGCTCCGATCCAACAGGTCCAGCGGGGGTGGCCTCCACCATGACCCTAAGGATGTAGAGGCTATTAGGGCTAGATATTTGGTCCCTGACTTCATTGGCCTGTCCATGCCGGAGCCCGAAGATAGGGTGACCTCTGACTACCCAGGTTGGGTTGCTTTATACGAGGAGTTCTTCCAGTGTGGCTGCGCCTTCCCTTCCATCCCTTTCTCCTTAACCTCTTAGATAGGTATAGGTTGGTGCCGGCACAGTTGACTCCGAACTCGATTCGGATCATCTGTGCCTTTGTCATTCTGTGTCATTTTGAGAGGGCCCGTCCAGGGCTGTCTCTGTTCCGAGCTTTCTATAAGCTCCGTCATCAAGGCGAGGGGGCTTGGTGGGCCTTTACCGCCAGGCCAGGCAGAGCTTTCCCTTTAGGCCTTCCGTCCAAAATTAGGGGGTGGAAGTCTAGGTTTCTTTTTGCCCACGTCGAGGGGGTAAGGGCCGCTTGGAGGGAGCCAGACACTAGCTCGAACGACGACTCCTCCGTAAGTGATAGGGATAGGGAATTGTTCACCCAACCGTCCAACTGCCAATCCCCGGCTACAAGGAACTCCTGTCCGAGGAGAACCTGGTAGAAGCCAAGTTAGCCCCGGCGGCCGGTGAGCTTGACGCCTCGTTCCCTCTATCCCGACCTTTGGTTTGTTGTATGTCATCGCTAATGCTTGTTATCTTTTCTGTGCAGAAATGAAGATTTCCGCCAGTGATTTTGAGGCCGTCCTAAGGCAGAAAAGGCTGGCGATCGGAGAGTCATCCAGGCCGGCAAGAAAATTCGAAGAAGGGAGCCAACCAGGCCGGCCGCAGCCCTCACGGCCCCAACGCCTATGGAGGAGCCGGGTGAGAAGAAGCCGGTTGTAGGAGAGGCCCCAAAGCCGGCTAGGGCCGAAATTGAAGAGTGGGAGATCCTGGCCACCACAGAACTGACGATGGTGGTTTTGGATGAGGAGGAAGCCCCCGCCGCCGCCGATGTGCCCGAGGCGGGGCGGGTTACTATCGCGTCAGCCCCCGGCTGTTGCAGAGCTGGCGAGGGAGAGTGCTCCCCCAACTGCTAGCGAGGGGGAGCGAGTCGCCAGGAGGGACCAGGATGGGGTGGAGGCGACCGGGAAGCAGAGGGGTGAGCCGAGAAGCTCGTCCCGTCAACCGGCCCGCCCCCAATCCGAAGGCCCATAGGAGGGATAAACTCAGCTGGTCCCCACACTCGGCACGATAGCGGATGCCACACAAGCCTCCCGCCTCCTGTTAGGAGTTCGAACCGCCGAGTTCGATGAGGAGATGCAGGATCGGCACGATAGCGGATGCACAGCCTCCTCCTGTTAGGAGTTCGAACCGCCGAGTTCGATGAGGAGATGCAGGGATTGAGTCACTCTGCACTCCTGGATATGGTCATGGTCGCTGTTGTCCAGGTACTTTTTGAATCTTCCTCATTTTTCCCAATGTTTTTTCTTTCTGCAGCTAACATGTTTCCTCTACTACAATGGCCAACGGTGCCCTGGGCCTTCGCGAGGCGCTGGCCCATTCTTCGAACACGATAGCCAAGGCCCTGGTGCAGGCCGACAAGTACAAGAAGGAGAGCATGGCGCAGGCCAAAAGCCTTGCTTGACTTCATCAAGAGACCTCGGCCCGAGGAGAGCTTAGCCAGTCGTCTACGGGAGATGGAGAGCTGGGCCGAGGCCGAGAACGGCCAGGCCTCCGCAGCTGAGGCCAAGATGGGGATGGCCTTGGAAAGGTTGAAGGCCGTCACGACATAGAATGAAGAGCTGACCAGGTGGCTCTAAAGTACCGAGGAGGAAGTCCGGGCCGCAGGGGAGAGGGCCGCTCCGCAGAGAAAGCGGCAGCGGAAGCGTTTCGAAGAAGGCCGGGGCGGTAGCCTGTACCGATAAGGCTAGTGCCCATGCCGAAGAAGCCGAGAGCAGGGCCTAGGAGGCCGAGGCACGAGCTAAGGAGGCCGAGGCCAAAGCACAGCGAGCTGAAGCCGAGGCGGCAGACCATTACAACTACAAGGCCTCGTCGGAGTTCAAGCAGGAAGTCATCGAGGCCAGCCTCGATGCTTATGTTCAAGGCTTCGAAATGTGCAAGGTCAAAGTATCTGCAGCCCTCGAGATCGACGTTTCTGAACTCGAAGATATCCGGCCTGGGGAGTCTGACGAAGAGCCAGCAGAGAAAGAGGACGAGAAGAAGCCCGGCCCCAGCGAGCCTTGAGGATCCACTGTCCGTTTTTCTTTTCTTTATCTTGTGTAACCGGCCTCAGGCCCATTTTGTACTTCTCCCTGATTGCTAATAAGAATAAATTTTTATCAAACTTCTCTACGTTTTGTTCCATCTGTCCTTTCTTCTTTTGGAAGAACGTCTTACTGTGCCTTACTTCCCGCGGCCGAGTCGCATTCATTGACAATATCGCAGCCAAATGTTGCACCTTCTGAAATGTTTTCTTAGTTTCAAATGTTGCACATGTTAACAATGCGTAGCCGAATTGCGACTTTGGACCGGACGATGTTCGAGTGCACCCCAGAATGTAAGCCGGCCATGTGAAAGGTTACTCAACATTCTCCATGTTGTTGCAGACTGTTTGAAAAGAAACTCATCTACGTATGGATCCTCCAAAGGCTTGGAATGATCCACGGGCCACTCGACGCCAAGATTAATTTTGGAGGCGTTGGGGCAGACCAGAGATGGTCGAGGCTGATTCGGCCGTCGTGGGACGCCGAGGCCGAGTAGGGTTGGCCGGGGGGGCCTACATCGACTCGGTCAGTGATGAAGATGCCTAGGCCGATCAGGGATGACCAGGAAAGGCCGTGGCTGTGCCGGCTAACAGGGAATCTGTAAAGGCCACAGAGCCTTCTGGAGCTATCTCCATGGTCTGGGTTCCATGTGAGGGGCAATCCGACCGGATATGCAGTCATTAGGGACTTAACCAACTTGGAGGCATCGTCGTGCCGGGACCAAGTGGTACTCTGTTAGCTACGGTGCCGGTGATCTTTTGAGCCGCTTCAGGGGTTTGTGCACCACCTGAGGGGCGACTCGACCGGGTACGAAGCTGTTAGGGCCTTAACCGACTCGGAGGCACCGCCGTGTCGGGCCGAGTGGTGTCCCGTTAGCCGCGATGCCGGTGAGCTCCTTTTGAACCACCTCAGGGTTTGTGTGCCACCTAAGGAGTGACTCGACCGGGTACGGAGCTTGTAGGGTCTTAACCGACTCGAGGGTACCGCCATGCCGGGGCCGAGTGGTGTCCGTTAGCCGCGATGCCGGTGAGCTCCTTTTGAACTGCCTCAGGGGTTTGTGTGCCGTCTGAGGGGCAACTCGACGGTATGGAGCTGTTAGGGACTTAATCGACTTGAGGGCACCGCCGTGCCGGGCCGAGTGGTGTCCGTTAGCCGCGATGCCGATGAGCTCCTTTTGAACTACCTCAGGGGTTTGTGTACCGCCTAAGGGGTGACTCGATCGGGTACGGAGCTGTTAGGTCTTAACCGACTCGGGGGCACCGCCGTGCTGGGGCCGAGTGGTGTCCCATTAGCTGCGATGCCGGTGAGTTCCTTTTGAACCGCCTCAGGGTTTGTGTGCCGCCTGAGGGGTGACTTGACTGGGTACGGAGCTGTTAGGGTCTTAACCGACTCGAGGGCACCACCGTGCTGGGGCCGAGTGGTGTCCGTTAGCCGCGATGCCGGTGTGCTCCTTTTGAATCGCCTCAGGGGTTTGTGTGTCGCCTGTAGGGCGACTCGACCGGGTACGGAGCTGTTAGGGTCTTAACCGACTCGGGGCACCATCGTGCCGGTCCGAGTGGTGTCCGTTAGCCGCGATGCCGATGAGCTCCTTTTGAACAGCCTTAGGGGTTTGTGTGCCGCCTGAGGGGCGACTTGACGGGTACGAAGCTGTTAGGGTCTTAACCAACTTGGGGGCACCGCCGTGCCGGGGCCGAGTGGTGTCCCGTTAGCCACGATGCCGGTGAGCTCCTTTTGAATCGCCTCAGGGGTTTGTGTGCCACCTGAGGGGTGACTCGATCGGGTACGGAGCTGTTAGGGTCTTAACCGACTCGGGGGCACCGCCGTACCGGGGCCAGTGGTGTTCCATTAGCCGTGATGCTAGTGAGCTCCTTTTGAACCCTCAGGGGTTTGTGTGCTGCCTGAGGGGCGATTCAACCGGGTACGGAGCTGTTAGGGTCTTAACCGACTCGGGGGCACCCCGTGCTGGGGCCGAGTGGTGTCCCGTTAGCCGCGATGCCGGTGAGCTCCTTTTGAGAGACCTGGTCCTTGGATGCAAGGGAGAGTAGGTTTGGCATCAGAAGGGACCTCCTTTATTGCTTATGCCCTAGGGGGATACATCATTGATAATATTGGTGGAGGTTATCCGCATTCTAGGTACACGGAATGGGTTGTCCGTTGAGTTCTTCTAGTCTGTATGCCCCCCGGTGGAGTGTCTCGGTGACACGATAAGGACCCTCCCAGCTGGGGATAGCTTGCCTCCCTCTGTAGGCTTGGAAACCTCAGCTTTCCTCAGAACCAAGTCTCCACGTGAAAAACCTTGAGACGAACTCGAGCATTGTAGTACTTGGCCGCTCGCTGACGAAAGGTCGCCATGCGCAACCTCGCCCGATCGTGTGCCTCGTCGATGAAGTCCAAATTAGCCGAATCAGCGTGGAGTTGTTTTCCTCGTTGAAGGACTCCACACGCGGACTGGGTAGTCCGATCTCGACGGGAATGATGGCCTCGAATCCGAAGGCAAGACTGAAGGGAGTCTCGCCCATCGGGGCCTAGGGGGTCGTGTGGTAGGCCCATATCACACTGGGGAGCTCCTCCACCCACCGACCTTTGGACCCATCTAGCCGGGTCCTGAGTCCTCTGAGAATAGTGCGGTTCATGACCTCGGCCTCTCCGTTGGTCTGGGGTGGCCGACAGAGGTGAATCGGTGATGAATGCCTAGCTCGTCACAGAAAGCTTTAAATGCTTCATTATTAAATTGGCGGCCGTTGTCGGTGATGAGGGTGTGAGGTAGGCCAAAACGGCATATGATCGACTTCCAGAAGAAGGCTTTGAATTTGCTTTCAGTGATCTTGGCCAATGCCTCGACCTCGACCCATTTTGTGAAGTAGTTGATGGCGACTAGCAAGAATCTTCGTTGCCCTGAAGCTGGGGGGAATGGCCCGAGGATGTCCATTCCCCATTGAACGAAAGGCCATGGGGCTGAGAGAGGATTCAGCGGGGTAGATGGTTGATGTTGGATGTGTGCATGGCGCTGGCAACCATTGCATTTCTGAACTAATTTAGCCGCGTCCTCCCTCATAGTGAGCCAAAGTATCCCTGACGGAGAGCCTTTTGGGCTAAGATCTGCCCCCATATGATTTCCACAGACGCCCTCGTGGATTTCTTTGAGGATGTAGTCGGCGTCGGCGGGTCCTACACACTTGAGCAGGGGGTAGGAGAACGACCTTCTGTATAGACGTCCATCGAGGAGGATGAATTTGGAGGCCCTCCACTTGAGCAGTCTGGCTTCGTTGCGGTCGTCAGGGAGAGTGCCATTGGTGAGATCGCGGACGTAGGCATCCATCATGTGGGCTCTTGGGTGAGCGGGAGGACTTTCTCGCTACCTCTATGCTGGGCCTTTCTAAATATTCAATGTAAGCATCCCTTGCTATACCGTTGGCAGAGGTAGCCAGACGAGAAAGGATATCGGCCTTAGCATTTTCACTCCGGGGAATGTAACTGATACTGAAGTAAGGTAACGGAGAGGTCAGGAACTGAACCTTGCTCAAGTACTGAGTCATAACAGGGTCACGCGCCTCGTATTTTTCGTTGATTTGCCCGGAGACGAGTTGCGAGTCCGTGAAAGCTCTGAGACGCCTTATTCCAAACTCCTGGGCTAGCCTTAATCCTGCCAGCAGGGCCTCGTACTCAGCTTGATTGTTGGTGGCTTTGAATAGGAACCACAGGGCGCACTCCGTCCTCTCTCTCCTGGCCGGCAAGAATAAGGCCGGCGCCGCTTCCCTGAGAGTTTGATGCGCCATCCACATGAAGGATCCAAGTTTCTCCATCACCGTTTGGTTCGGGCTTGCATTGTTCCTTGGTAACCTCCTCAGTCGCCTCCTCCGCCCAAGTGCATTCAACTAGGAAGTCAGCTAAAACTTGGGACTTCAGAGCCGGTCGTGCCTGGAAGGAGAGGTCGAACTCTCCTAGCTTGATGGCCCATTTGGCAAGTCGGCCCGAGGTATCCGGATGAGCCAGGATGGCTCGAAGGGGTTGGTCTGTGAGCACCATAATAGGATGGGCTTGAAAGTATGGGCGGAGGCGCCGGGCAAAAATTATCAGGGCAAAAATAACTTTTCCTATCTTGGAGTACCTAACTTATGCGTCATGGAGGACCTTGCTCACATAATAGACAGGTCTCTGGGTTCCGTCAGTGTCGAGACGCACCAGGACTGAGCTAACAGCTTCCGAAAAAGCAGCTAAGTAGAGGAAGAGACTTTCCCCGTCTCTTGGCTTGGATAGGAGCGGTGGAGAGGACAAGAATGCCTTTAACCCGTCGAAGGCTCTCTGGCAGTCGTCTGTCCATTCGAAGTTGTTCATCTTCCGCATGGCCTTGAAGAAGGGCAAGCATCTCTCGGCCGATTTGGAGAGGAAACGACTCAAAGCCGCCACTCTCCCCATCAGCCGTTGCACTTCCTTTTTGCTGGACGGCGGCCTCATGTCGAGTATGGCACTGATCTTCTTCGGGTTCACCTCGATCCCCCGCTGGGTCACCATAAAACCCAGAACTTGCCTGCCGTGACCCTGAAAGCATACTTCTTGGAGTTCAGCTTGACTTGGAAACGACGGAGGTTGTTGAAGGTTTCCTCTAAGTCGAGACGTGATTGGAGGCACGAGTGCTCTTTGTCAGTGTCATCTATATAGACCTCCATATTCTGGCCTAGTTGATCATGAAACACTCTGTTCATCAACCTTTGGTAAGTTGCCCCCGCATTCTTGAGGCCGAAAGGTATCACTTTGTAGCAATAAATGCCTTTCTCCGTCACAAAGGATGTGTGCTCTTCATCGCTGGGGTCCATCCTTTTCTGATTATATCCAGAGAAGGCGTCCATGAAGCTGAGGAGCTCATGCCCGGAGGTGGAATCCACCAGCTAATCTATCCTTGGCAGGGGAAAGCTATCTTTCGGACACGTCTTGTTGAGGTCGGTGAAGTCAATACAAATTCTCCAGCTCCCATTTTCCTTTCGCACCATGACCACATTCTGTCTTTCGGACACGCCTTGTTGAGGTCGGTGAAGTCAATACAAATTCTCCAGCTCCCATTTTCCTTTCGCACCATGACCACATTAGCCAGCCAGCTAGGGTAGTGTGCCTCCCGGATGTGACCGGCTGAGCAGCTTGTTAACTTCCTCATCGATAGCCTTTTATCGATCAGGAGCGAAGCTTCTCTTCCTTTGGCGGATTGGATGGTGCCATGGGTCAATGTTGAGCTTGTAGGTGATCACCTCCGGAGGGATGTCGGGCATATCAGACGCTGACCAAGCAAAAACATCCGAATTAGCCCACAGAAAAGCCAAGAGACGCTCCCGATCCTCTGGGGGAAGGAGTCCGCCGACCCGGACGGCCTTCGCCGGGTCATCTCCCAGAGGGAAAGTTAAGAGGTGCTTGGCTGGTTCTCCTCCCTTGCTGGAATCTCTGGGATCGGGTACTTCTAAAGTTGATTCAGCTTCCAAAGAACTTGATGCCACGTGATAACAGGGCAGAACCGGGCTGGTCTCACCACGCATCTCTCCGACTCTTCACTAGTGGGGAACTGCACCAGTAAACGCCGAGTGGAGATAACTGCATCCAAAAGGTTAAGACCTGGACGCCCGAGAATGGCATTGTAAGCCAAGGGGATCCTTACGACCAGGAATTTCATGATCATTATGCTTTGGCATGGTGGCGTTCCGGCTATCACGGGCAAAGGTATCTCGCCTTCAACCCTCACTGAGTCCTCGGTGAACCCGATCAACGGGACCGCCACAGGCTGAAGGGAGTCTAAAGATAATCTCATTTGAACAAAAGCATCGTAAGTAAGGATGCCAGCTGAGCTGCCACTATCAACTAATATCCTTTTTATAGGGTGCTTGGCGATCGTCATGGAGACAACGACGCCTTCATTGTTTACATTTTCTACAACAGCAGATCTCCCCTCATGAATTACATTATTCGTCGCATCCTCCCCTCTCAGCCACTTAGATGCGGAGGCCATTCCCCAAGACACCATTCCGACTGTCCGCTCAGTGGGGGCGTTATCGACCATGGCCTGAACAGGTGGAGGCCCCATGAGGGCCGGCAGCGGCTGCAGCGCCTTCTAAACATACTTGCCAGGTAGCCCTGCTGAATGAGCTCCTCGATGGCCCATTTCAAGCTGTAACAGTTGTCGGTGTCATGGCCATAATCCCGGTGGAATCGGCAGTAACGACTTTTATCGTGGGGAGGACCTTTCTTCATGGGCGGAGGGCGCTGGAGGTAAGGCTAGCCCTCGATCTCCATCAGGATGTGGGATCGAGGGGCGAGAAGAGGTGTGAGCTTGCTCTCGTCAGGGATGGGGCTTCGATGCCTATTATCGGATCGACGAGGCGGGTCCAACCGCCGGTGTCGAGGGGGTCCACTCGGCTCAGGGCGAGCGAGCTTGTGGCTGGAGCTCCTTGAAGATTATCGACGGGTGAAGTCAGCTTCATCCGCATGGATGTACTTTTGAGCCCGGAGGAGGAGGTCGGAGTAAGAACTCGGGGGCTTTTTATCCAAGGAAAAGGTGAAGCGGGATGGGAGGAGTCCCCGCTTTAGCGCCAACGTCGCTACCGCATCATCGAGATGATAAACTTCGAGGGCGGCAGCCTTGAACCGGGATACAAAGTCCTGCAGCGACTCCCCCTCCTTCTGGCGCACGGAGAAGAGGTTGTCCGCTACCCTTGGAATCCACCGGCAAGCATCGAAATATGCCAGAAAGGCCTTCTCCAGCTCTCGAAGGAGTCGATGCTGTGAGGGGGCAGGCGCGAGTGCCACGCGCGAGCGGCCTTCCTTAGAGTGGCGAGAAAGGCTTTGCAGAGAAGGGTCCGAAGCGCTCTGGACTTGCATCATTGCTTTATAACTCTCGAGATGGTCGAAAGGATCTATCGTACCATCGTACGGGTCTACCTGGGGGAAACGTAATCTGGAGGAGACAAATATCCGGTGGGTGTAAGAAAGACGGGTGTCAAACTCTTCCTTTAGTTGATGATTGATTTTCCTAGCGAGCTCATCCAACTGCATGTTGTACTCGTCCAGGCGCTCCTCTGCCTGGCGGCTGATTGTCGGGGCCCTCCAAGATGGCTCGGAGAGGAAGAAGAAGAAGAAAAAGAAGGGGAAGGACGCGGGAGCTGGGACTTCCGCTTTGGTTCCTCCTGATGATGCAGCTCAGGAGAAATTTGCTAGGGGCACGATCAGGGGACCGTGGCCGTTTAGGGGGCTCACGGCAGGCTTCCTAGGGGAAGCCGAACGATGACCGGCCTCCCGCCGAGGAGAGCCTCCTCTTGCCGATTGCTGACTAGTGGGGGGCGGTCTGGTGTTGGGTGGCCACGGATTGTTGCTGCTGGAGTCCGTGGACCATAGCGGTGAGAGTTTGGACTTGTGGGTGAGAGTCGCTAGCTGCTCCGCAGTTTGGATGGCTGCATCCGGTGGTGGGCAGGTGATGGGAGGATCGGTAGCATGGGGATTGGCCTCCTACTGCCTAACTGGCGGGGGGAGCCCTGCTGGACAGCTGATGGAAGCGTCCTGAGCTTGTGTCACCACCATGGCTTCAAGAGGAAAAGAGGGGGGAGCAGAGTTCGCCGAGATGTAGCACAGGGAAACCCTGAGATACTTGCTGCGTCAGCCCCAGCCCCCTTCCTGGCGCACCAATCTGATGACGCCCAATCACTGGTCCTGAATGTTGGGAAAAGGAAATGGATTGATTATCAAATCTTTGCTCCACCAGGTTGCCTGCAAAAAAGTCCCAGGACCGGAGGGATTCTCCGGTGGGACCCTCCGACGCTCAAGTTAACAATCGAGGTCATAGCTGAGGAGGAGCTCGAATGAGCTCTTTTTAGATGAAAAGTGTTCCCAGGAGGAGGGATTCCTCTCTGAGAGCTAAGATAGCGATTCCTTGGGGTTATCGCTCATACCTGATTATCGAGTGGATTCACCTTCTTATAGGGGTTGACACTTGCATGACCACGTGGGATTCCATGAAAAAGGAATGTCCGTGGAGTTCTTGGGAGTTGTGTGAATCTGGATGATTGGTGGGTCCTGTCCCATCGGAGAGGAAGAAAACAGCGGTTGGTGGGCTACGTCCCATCAGCCAGTGGGGCTATTGGGTAGTTGGGTCCATTCCCATCAGCGGCATGGCCAGTGGGTAGTTAGATCTGGCATTGTTAGGCGGTGTGGGTCAGGGAGGTGGCGTCCTGAACTACCAAGGCCGTGCTGGGGCTGATTTGAGGAAATGGGGGCGTTTCGACTCTCCCAAGGGAGCCGAGGCTGAGCTGGATCGACCGAGGATGGCCGGGCCAACCTCGCCGACCAAGAAGTGCCGGGGCGGGCCGACTCGGTGGGCTGGACATGCCGGGGCCGAGCAGGACTAACCAGGAATGATCGGGGCTGACTCGGCGGGCCTGGAGCTTCTGGGGCCGACCAGGAATGGTCGGGGCCGACTCAGCGAGCCTGGAGACGCCGGGGCCGAGCGGGGCCGACCAAGAATGGTCGGGGCTGACTCGGTGGGCCTGGAGCTGCCAGGGCCGAGCGGGGCCGACCAGGAATGGTCGGGGCCGACTCGATGGGCCTGGAGATGCCGAGGCCGAGCGGGGCTGACCAGGAATGGTCGGGGCTGACTCGGCGGGCCTAGAAACGCTGGGGCCGAGCGGGGCCAACTCGGCGGGCCTGGAGATGCCGGGGCCGACCAGGAAGGGTCGGGGCCACTCGGCGGGCTGGAGCTGCCGGGGCCGACCAGAATGACCATGGTTGGGGCCAAGCGGGGCCGACCAGGAATGGTCGGGGCCGACTCGGCGGGCCTGGAGATGCCGGGGCCGAGCGGGGCCAACCGGGAATGGTCGGGGCCAACTCGGCGGGCCTGGAGCCGCCGGGGCTGAGCGATGCCGACCAAGAATGGTCGGGGCTGACTCGGCGGGCTTGGAGCCGCCGGGGCCAAGCTGTGCCGACCAGGAATGATCGAGGCCGACTCGGTGGGCCTGGAGATGCCGGGCCGAGCGGGGCCGACCAGGAATGGTCGGGGCCGACTCGACGGGCCTGGAGATGCCAGGGCTGAGCGGCCAACCAGGAATGGTCGGGGCCGACTCGTGGGCCTGGAGATGCCGGGGCCGAGCGGGGCCGACCAGGAATGATCGGTGTCGACTCGGCGGGCCTGGAGCCGCCGGGGCGCATTAATGTTTTGGTTTTACCGAAATTGCCCTTGTGGCTACACCAGCCACATCAATTCATGTAGCATAATTAGTCTTTCTCTACTGCCCATGTCATTAGCTAATCCATTATTTGAAATTTGTATATAAAATACAAGTGGCTTGAGTTGTTCATTGTGCATGCATGCCTAAGTGGTTATTACAGTTGCAGTCCTTCTGACTGTTCAAATAGTTAAGTTATTCAGAAATGTAAGAGAGGATACTTTAAAATATAAGATCAAAACATAATTTGTTAGATCTTTTAACCAAAGGCCTTCGAAGGCTGTGGTATTTGAGACATCGAGGGGGATGGGGCTTAAGCCCATATATTAGTCACTAGAGTGGACCCCTACTGTCATGGTAACCCCATGATTAAGGTTCAAAGGGAAACGATCTCTAAGATGATATCTGGAAGCACCGCTTTAGGAGTCTGTCTCCATCCCATCCCTATGGTGTGGTGCTTTATTGTGACGGTTAGGTTGAGCATAGCTCTTAATAGATCCAAGGCTGTAAATTCAGCGGGTTATGTACCCTTGAAGGATCTACCTTATTGAGCATAGCTCTTAATAGATCCAAGGCTGTAAATTTAGCGAGGTATGATTCCATTGCACATACCCTTGAAGGATTTACCTTAGTGAGAGTAGTCGTGAGGCCGAGACTATGGGACTGGGGCAAATCCCTAGTAACTCTCATGAAAATCAATGCAAGCGCATGGCCTAGATAGCACTAACCCGCATTATGATCAGCTCATCTTCATACTGTGTGTATTTTATACTAAATGTAAGTTCAAACCTAGAAGGTGCTTGCACTAAGCACAGTAAAATTTTAAAGTTTTAAAATTACTTATTGAATTTAACTATTTTTATTTATTTGTTTATTATTCTTTTGTTTTTATTTTTTTGTGGGGGATTGTTAACATCCGGCCGTTTAAAAAAAAAAATAAATGTCCATTTTTTAAAAAATTAAATGCGATCATTTTTAAAAATAAAACATCGGCCGTTTTTTAAAAAAATGCTCAAAAACTGATGCCCATTAAAAGGAAAAAAATCTATAAATAGGCTTTAAAAGCATGAAATTTTTGTACCAACAACTTTGTATTTTCTTATTTTTCTTTGAAGATTATTGATCGGCGTCCGTTGAGATCGTGCTGCCCGCCAACGGACGTTGGAGTTTTGGCTTTCGGGTTGTACCTTGGAGAAGAGCGTGTAGTCCATTTTTCTTCGCACGAGAAGGAGACCAAATCTCCTTTAAGACAGTGGTTTTAAACCGCCTCCTAGGCCTGACTCTTTAACTTGCTCTTATTTTGAGATAATTTTTCTTTTCACTGAATATCATCTGCTACACACCACAATTATTATTTTCTAAAATATATATTTAATATATATATATATATATATATATATATATATATATATATATATATACTATATATTCCTAGTTGGATGCACACAGAAATCATTTTCAATAACAAAGGAGATTTGAGCAAATTAATTAAAATCATTTTTAACTAACATTGTCCATCTCACCTATTATTATTATTATTATTATTATTATTATTATTATTATTATTCCTCTTTTACCAACTTCAAGATACCAACTTGAAGAGGCCAGGAGGAGATCCCAATGAGGGGAAATTATGGTTCAGAATTTTTTTTTTTTTAGTGGTTTAACAAGTGATTGTTGGTTGGAAAGCCCAATTTATGTCTATTGCAGCTCAAGAAGATTGCTAATGATATCTTGATACATGGATGCAACCCCTTCTGAGTCCATTAATTAATCCTGAAAGCTAAGCTTCTATCAAGGGAAGATGCAATTTTGATAATATTCTATTCGTATAAATAATGCTTGACCTGCAAAAGGCTCCTATTTTAGGTAGTCTTTAAGGCCATCAAGATGGGTATGAAATAAGCTTATGATAGGATCAAATGGAATTTTCTCTTTCATTCGTTTGAATAAATTGGTTTACACAATGGCTAGATAAGCTCGGTGTGTAGGTGTACCATATCTCTTTTTGCACTTTTGATCAATAGTATCCATGTTGATTATTTTCAATCATTCATGGACCTGAGTTAAGAATGCCTCCTATCTCCATTTTATTCTTCATTTGTGCTGCTGCCTTGTTGTGGATGTTGGTGAGCAATAATAATTTAGTTGCTTACTGACCTAATTTGAGGGCCTGCCCCATCTCACATCAATTCTTTGCTAATAACTGTTTATTGATCTCTCGAGCTGAAGTATCTAATGGAAAGATCATTGCGAGGAGTGTTAGAGACTATAGACATATTTTAGGTTAGTCCTGCACAAGTTAGCAATCAAGTTTAGCCCTATGATTGAAGGGGTTGTGAAGCAACAAATTAATTTATTGATTAGGTTGGGCTATGTTAGGTTTATAAAAAGAATCATAGACATAATAAGTCATTTGATTTGGTTCAAGGTCAAGAGGGACCTAGATTGAACCCGAAATGGTTGGATTTGAGTCGGGTTAGATTGAGTTAGGTTTGCATTTGGTTCATGCATCTAGTTATTATTTTTTAATTAAAATCTAATAATGATAATTAACTGTGAAGTTGTTAAAAAAAATTAAATAAAAGGCTAAAGAGAGTCAACTTAAACTTAAACTTATATTTGAAAACTATTAATTCCATTCAAGTAATTGATCATTCTTAAATTTATAAATTATGATTTTTAAAATACATATTAATATACTAGAAGGCATTATAAATAAGAATCCATGAAAACAAACAATAAAAATGAATATTTAAATAGAAATAAGTCAATATAGATGGGAAAGATATAACTTTTAAGATGAAAAAAGGAATTAGTTTAAAGGAGAGTTCATTCAATAAAATAAATTTTATCATATTTGTTTGATAGAGAATCTGTAAGAGAAAATAGATTTAGAAATATTTTTTAAAGATAATTTTGCATTGGAAAATGCTAATTTGACTATAATAATTCTAGAATAAAGATTACATCGGAATTAGATGGATATGAGTTATTAGGTAATATGGGAGGGAAATAAAAGAAATATTTAGGGATAATTTTAGTCTTTTGGTATTAATTTTTTTTGTTATTGAAGGGGAGAAAAGCATTTAAAAAATAAGTACCACCTCTTTGTAGTAGTTATTTTTTTATGAGAAGAAGGAAAAAAATGCAGACGTCACACAAGTTATTTCTTTTTTTTGTTAGATTTTATAGAATTTTCTTTAGTGAAAACCATCACCCAAAATAACAGAATCATTTATATTGGATCACTAAAATAAAATTAAATACATAGGCGGAAAGCGTATATGAGTCCATATCGATTAATTACCCTCTAAAGTCGAGCGGTTGGCCTTCCAAAGTAATAAGTCCACTTAGAGAGCTCTTTAGTTTTCCTTCGTATTTTCTCTTTGATGATGGAATGTCAGAAAGAATGTCTCTATGTGTGTGATTTGAGAACCATGACCACTATATATATATAGATAACCTTTTAGTCATCTAATTTTATTTCTATTTTAATCAATCATAAATAATAAAAGTAATCTCATAAGTCTTTACGCAATAAAGGCCCACACCCTATCAGATAGAGTAAAATCCAAATTAATGAATACTTAATGGATCGCTTTTAATTGGACTTAACCTTATTTTACAGTTCGCAATACATAATCATTAATATAAAAGCCCAATGTTGGATTAATAATCCAATAATCTTTCATTTAGGTGTAGGAAGAAATAGTCTCCGAGGCATGCATATTTTTAAAAATTGATAACTATTATCATTGCGAAAATTAAAAGATTACATATTAATCTATCTAATATGCATCAAGATCATATCTTTGCCTATATATTCAAGGTCGTTTGATCTAAAATATGCATATAAAAACATTAAGATCATATCTTGATCTTCAAGATGACTAGTCACACTATTATCTTGAAGCCTGCCTTAAGATCTAGGGATCAAATCACTTACCTTAAGAATAGTAGGTAAATCCTTATTGCTCTGCAGCCGTTCAATCGTCCGGCCTCTAGTATCGTCCACGCAAAGCTCCGAATGATCAGATTTTCGGAAGTGCTAGCTCGCAGAAAAATAGCTTTGCTGATCTTGAATCCTCTCACTTGAATCTTCCTCCAAGATCCATCAGGCTTCCGCTAACACCAGAATCACCAGGATTTTCTATTCTAACATTTTAGAATTACAATCCACGACAATTTAGAATTACAATCCATGACAAATCGTGTATTGTTGTTCTATTTTTTGTTCTGTGTTCTCTGGTGAGGGAATGCCCTCTATTTATAGTCTCGATTTAGCCTTGATATTTAATTCTGACATTTAAGAATCTGTCGTTTGGCAAGAGCGAAGAGACGCCGAAGGCGCGGCGCTTGGTTTAATTCCGACGTTCGGAGAAAACCAAGGAGTCGCGGCGTTTGGTTTAGTTCCGTCGTTCAGAGAAAACCAAAGAGACGAGGGATGAATTCGACGTTCGGTAAATAAATGTCATGCATTAAATTCTATCTCATGAGATGAGATTTTAGCCATCTCATCATATGAGATCCATATTCGAGAGGTTTGGGTTCTGATCTGAATTTATTTGACTTAACCCACATAGATCATGGTCCAAGCCCAAATGAAATTTGGCTAGTCCTGAATCTATTTAAATTCAAATCAAGTCTAATTTCAAATCAATATTTGAAATTGACTTGTCCTTCTAATAGACTTAAACCAAATTGAATCTTATTCAATTGTACTTAACCCAATTGAGATAATTCAATCAATCAAATTGATTAATTAAATCATATATGATTCTCAATCGTTGATCAGCAAATAGATCATCCTAGAAAACTTCTATGCGTGTGACTCTCTAGGTTCGAACCTAAGCCGGTAGCATAGAAACAACTTTCTATACTAATCGATGTGCCCATCTAGCAATGGAACCCGACGTCCGGATAGGTCGAAGAGTTGCCGAGCAAACTCCAAGAACCCTAAGAAACAGTTACCGTATAATTCATCCTCTTGACCACAAATGCTAAGGATGGCTTAAGAGCCTGTCAACTCTAAATAGCAAATCCATAAAGTGATTTCAACTTTAGTGATCATGTGACTTTCACATGAAGTGCCTTGGCCAAGGTCTTGCTAAATTGAAACACAAGCATTTCTCCTTTTAATGGGATAGGTCAAATTCCATCTTGATCCACAACTGACTACCACAAGTACTTGACTGCACCCAGTAACCTTTCATAGCTGGATTAGAAATCCAGGTGGTCCGGCACCTAAGTACAATGAGTTGCTTGTAAGCCACTGGTTGTGATCTTCAGGTCTGAAGGATACTTATACCTATATCTTCTCGGATTAACTCTTGACAGCAGAGTATCCGAAATGAGTCACGTTCGGTGAAATGTACTCCTACACTTTCACCTGTATGTCATACCAGTGTCTCTACACTCCTTGGTTAAGAGGATAACCAACAAATATGATATACGTCCTATAATTGATAGTACTATGGCCCTGTCATAGTATATCATTTGGTCGCGAACTCTTTTAAGGACATTCTAAGATAAATCCTCCTTTATCGTGAGGAAGATCCTAAGGGCTTCATCACTTTCAGGAGTATTAAGAAGATGTTCTTGTAATGAATAAACTGCCAAATAACTTTTATTAATATATCAATTTATATACAATTTATATCAGCATAATCATCAAATGATTGGCTTTAGGATACAATTCCCAACATTAGGCTATATGTGTAACGCTTTGCAAGATATAACTGAATGAGCTCAACTTTGTTGTCATTACTGAAATGTATCTACAACCAACCTGATCCATCAATCGCACCAACATAGGATCAAAGTGGCTTTCATTACATCTATCGTAACTCAACCCATCAATGGTGCTGATAAAATTGAATGACATGGATCATGATGTGGATGTGTAGCATAAAAATTTCATTCCATATGATCTTAACATGCCTATTTCCAACTGGTCATTCCTCAAACCTTAGTTAAATCAAACCATATTAAATTCAGAGTGTAAACAAAACAAAACCTTATTTTTGCAAAAATAACCTCAAAATATTCATAAACTGAAATGATTGAAAAATGTTTATGCAAGCACATAAAATTACAAACTCCTACTAAAATTGAATATCTTCAAGTGACATGACACCCATCGAGCAATGTGCTCATGAAATGTTTTGGTAGTAATCCCTTAGTAAGCGGATCCACAATCATGGAGTTTGTTCCGATGTACTATATAGACAACTGCCTACTCTAAACTCTTTTTTTAACAACTAGAAACTTGATGTCGATATGCTTTGACTTCGTTGAGCTTCTATTGTTATTAAAATATATAATTGCTGACTTATTATTATAAAATAACTTAAGTGATCTTTTAACATCATTCGCTATGCGCAACCCTATGATAAAATTTTGCTACTATACTCCATGATTGATGCCTCATAACATGCTATAAATTCTGCTTTTATGGTGGAAGATGTTATAAGTGACTGTTTAGCACTAGAAGACTGCACCTTTAGCCAACAGATAGATATAGCTCGATATAGATTCCATACTGTCTTGGCATCCAGCAAAATCAGAGTTAGTATACTCAATGATCTCAAGTTTGTCTAACCTTCGATATGTGAGCATATTCTCGGTAAGTATTGCAAGGCCCGTTTAGCTATTTGTAATGGTCTATTCCTGAATTGCTTGAATGTCTACCCAATATCCCAGTAATGTATGCAATATCTGAATGCGTACAAACTTGAGTATACATTAGACTCCCTATTGCTAAGGCATAGAAAATCTTCTGTATTTTCTTTTTCTTAAAATTATTCTTAGGGCATTGATTGAGACTAAACTTATCTTCCTTAGCCACAGATGTATCACCTGATTTGCAATCCTGCATGCTATATCTTTTAAGAACTTTTCAATATTGCTCTTTTGTGATAATCCAAGAATTCCTCGAGAGCGATCCTGATATATTTGTATAACTAACACAAAAGAGGAATCATCAAGATCTTTCATCTCAAAATTCTTAGATAGAAATCTCTTAGTTTCGTGCAATAAGCCTGTATTGTTGCTAGCAAGAAGGATGTCATCGATATATAAAACAAGAAAAATATGTTTGTTCCAATAGAACTTATGGTATATATAGTCATCGATCAAATTCATCTCAAAATCGAATGAGATGATCACTTGATAAAACTTGAAATACCATTGTCGAGATGTTTATTTAAGTCCATAGATAGATTTCTTAAGTTTGCAAATCATATTCTTTGTGTCTTCCAATATAAAGTTTTTTGGTTTCACCATATAGATCGTCTCATCAATGTTACCATTGAAAAACACTATTTTTACATTCATTTGATGTAACTCAAGATTGAAATGCACCACCAAAGCCATTATAATCCTAAAAGAATCTTTCAAAGAAACTGAAGAAAAAGTCACTTTATAGTCAATGCCTTCTTTCTGAATAAAGTTTTTTGCGACAAGATAAGCCTTATACCTTTTCACATTATCTTTCGAATTTCTTTTGATCTTAAATATCCATTTGCAACCAATAGGTTCGCATCTTTAGGTAATGGGACAAGATCCTAGACATCATTATCCTTTATGGACTTAATCTTTTCATTCATGGCATCAATCCACTTGTGAGAGTTAGAACTTTTCATGGCTTGGTAGAAGTTGATTGAATCATCTTTCATCATTTCAATGTTTGCCTCATGCTCTTGGAGAAATATAATGTAGTCATCTGGCACTGCACTTCTCTTCTCTCTAGTGGATCTCCTTAATGGCATAGGTTCTTGAGGTGCTGGAGCTTGTTCTTTTGGAATAATTTTTGGATAGGAGATTCTTCAACAATGCCTTGATCTATTATGTCTTGAACAAGGTTAGGAATGGGATCCTAATCAATGCCCATAATATCTATGGGAATATCAACATATTCCTCTTCAAAGTCAAAAGTCCCTAACTGTATCTTCCCCCCACAAGCTCAACATCCTTAAAGAACCATGCATTTCCTGATTCGAAAATTGACTTACTTGTGGGATCATAAAACTTATGCCCCTTGGATCCTTCAGAGTATCCAATAAAATAGCAACTTATCGTTCTTGAGTCCTATTTTTTTTATTAGGCCTATAAGGCCTTACCTTAGCTGGACATTCCCAAACATGCAAGTGCTTTAGAGTAGGCTTCTTGTCTGTCCAAAGTTCATAAGGGGTTTTGGTAGTTGCTTTAGTTGGAACTATATTAAGTATATATGCTGCAGTCTTAAGTGCTTCTCCCCAGATTAATTCTAGTAAGTTAGAATGACTAATCATACTTCTTACCTTATCCTTAAGCATCATGTTTAGTCTTTCAGCAACACCATTCATAGTGGACAAACTCGGCATGGTGTACTGTGGGACGATGCCGCATTCCTCTATGAACTTAGCAAATGATCCCAGACATTGTTCACTTAAACCATCATATCTGCCATAGTACTCTCTACCATCACTTAAACCATCATATCTGCCATAGTATTCTCCACCATGATCATATCTGATGGCTTTAATTCTTTTACTGAGTTGGTTTTCAACTTCAGCCTTATAATTTTTGAACATGTCCAGTGACTGTGACTTTTTATGAATAAGATATATGTAGTCATATCTGCAAAAATCATCTATGAACGTTATAAAGTATTATTGACCATTCCAAGCGACTGTAGGGAATGGGTCACAATATCCGTATGTATAAGTTCTAGAACATCTAGAGTCCTGTTGGCTTCAAATCTCTTTTTATTGGTTTGTTTTTCCTTTATGCAATTAACACAAACATCAAAGTCTGTGAAATCTAAGGTATTAAGAATTTATCTGACATAAGTCTTCTATTCTCCATCTGAAAATATGACCTTATCTCTTGTGCCATAATGCAGCCGAATTCTCACTGGTTAATTTTCTTTTAGTACCTTATGTACTTAAATATAGGAATTCATTAAATAAAATAATCATATCAATTAAATAAAGATTATCATAACCTAATAAAAAATCAAAACCGACCAAATTTGAATCATGAAACAAATTAAATTTTCTATTTCCAAATAAATAAAAATAACTGGATTTGTTCATTACAAAATTAGAAATCAAATTTAGTCTAAAAGATGATACAATGAAAGTTTCATCAAGATCCAAATAAAATCCAATCTTTAACAATAATTTAAATTTTCCTATTGCCTCAACTTGAATCGTCTTGCCATCGCCCACATAGATGTATCTTTCGGCATCATTTAGCTTTCGACAACTCAGAAAACCCTACATAGACACACCGTATGAGTTGTTACACCAAAACACCATGTGTATCTAGGTACCGAAGTTAAATTAACCTCAGAACAAACCAAATTAAGAAGCATACTTTCTTAGAATGCCATGCGTGATAATTAGTGCATTGCTTCTTCTTATGTCCTTTAGTTCCATAGAAGAAACAACCAGTGTCTTCCAAATCATTCGGCTTCTTTCATTGTTTCTTTTGAGGTGTCGTATCTGTAGCCTTATCATTCTTCCTTTTCTTTCCTTTGTCCTTAGAGGTTGAGGCCATGTGAGCACTCTCTTTTTATCTTGCTGAAGCCTTTCCTCTTCCTGAACATAGTGTGAGATGAGCTCATTACCAAGTCTCTTTCTAACAGTTGTGCTCACCTTAAATTGGTTAAACTATGCTAGAAGGGATATCAAAACCAAATGCACTAGCAAGTTCTTAGAGAGTTCAAACTTAAGTGCTTTTAGCTGGGAAGCAAGATGAGACATTTTCAAGATGTACTCTTTGATATTGTCTTTTTTCTTGTACCTCATTGAAATTAGACTTGTCAAGAGTGTACCAATTTCATCCTTTTTGTTCTTGACAAATCTCTTTTCAATTTCTTCAAGGAAAACCTTAGTAGTAGTTATTTTTTTAGATATTGTGTCCCTGAATCCTTATGGAATAACCCTCTTCATGATCATCATACACATACGATTTGATTTCTCCCACCTTTGTAAGTCCCTCTTGTCATCCGAGGTACTCTCATATGTAAGAGGTGAAGGAGATTTAGTCCTTAATACAAAGTTGAGATCCATGACTCCAAGAACTATCAAAGATTCTTTTTCTAGGACTTGAAGTTTGAGCCATTCAGTATAGGAATTGAATTAATGTTGGCAATAATGTTAGTAGGACTGTAAGTTGGACAAAGAACAACAAAACAAGCTCATATTAGTCTTAAAGAAAAAAATTCAAATAAAGGTAAATTCTATCATTAGACACTCCATTAATATTTTATCTTTGGACAAAATAATAACATGTAAGTGATATCTTGGTGCAGTAATCAAATACTAATGATAAGAACATATCGAATAATGAATCTACCTTTGAATCGATTTATTATTATATGTAAAATCAAATAATCATTATGCGTTTATTACCACAGGTGCACATGTAATTATGTTAAATATTGGTCTTCCTTTAGGCCGATTGATATTTACATAAATTGCATGAGCATAACCTTTTATATTTTGAAATAAGATTAATTTTCACAAGAGATGTCACTTTGGTGATATATCATTTTAATTAATCCATCTCAATATATATAAAATACAAATATTTGAATTTAAAGTTGCGCCAAAAATTATCCTTAAAAAATATTTTTTGGTCAAAGTCAACAATTAATGATTAGATTGTTGACAGTTGATGCATCGATCAACATGTGACCAGGTCAGGGTTGGACCGAGTTGGATGAGCCAACTTGGGTCCTACACTAGCCCTTGACCCATTCCCTTAAAATGATTTATATTTTTTTTAGAAAATTCCTAAAAAAATAAAGAAACTATCACATGCCACTTGCTATGAAAAGAAACAAACCATTTGCCAAAAAAAAAGAAAAAAGAAAAGGAAAAAGAAAGTAACTGTCACAAACCACTTGCCAAAAAAAGAGACGATCATGGGCTCATGTCTAAAAACCTTAGGTGTTTCGTCCCCTAGGGTTCGGGAGGCCGTTTGGCCACCTGCAACTTTAGCAAACTAGGTGGCCAAACGACCACCATTGTTACTCATCGCGGCTATTTGGCTGCGATGTTCCTTCATCGATGCTGGCAAAGACTCGCACTAGTCTCCATTATGGCTAGGGGTAAAGAAACCGCTGCCCCCCCCCCTTATTTCCAATGACCTATACTTAATGCACAGCAGCCATGACGGTGGCTTGTCCCATAGACACCACGGCCTGATATCCATGCTTTGGACAGCGATGCTTTGCTTTTCATATTTCGCATTTTAGATGTTTACTTTTGCTCGCATATTATAAAGTATTGCGTGTCTTGCTTCTTGGTTAAGAATTGCGTGTCTTGCTTCTTGGTTATAATTTGGGATCTCAGTTGCAACAAGACTTTCATAGGATAATTTTTTTTTTAAAGCTTTTCCATATCACAGGAGGACGACAGATATAGGCTGCACTCGGTTTGGGTTGTATAAAGTTCTTTTCTTTTTCCTACTAGAGCAAAATAATTCATAAAACAGGATTTTCCTAAGACTGCCACAAAAGTGTTTAATAGATTATTTTGTCTTTGAGGTGATCTTCTAAGAGAGCATGGAGCTGATTAAATGCTGGTGCTTTTAAGTCTTGTTTGTTTTTGAGTTGCTTAAGTATCAAGTATATGATCTTGGTTTTCCTTTTCACTAGGTTTTAGCCAAAAAATTTCTTGCTTGCTCTATAATCATATTGGTCCCTCCTTGAAGGTTAAAATATATTATAGGACTTAATTCTTTTTGGCAAAATGTGTATATGATGGTCCCATTCTATACTTTAGAACGTTCAAATTGCTGTTGTGACTTGTATTTTTTTAATAGCATGGTTGATTGTGCTCTTGTACTCGAGAACTTGCACGTCAGTTGCCACAGTTTTTGTTTCAATCCACACAACATATTTATAGTGGGTTAATCAGTTTGTGCCTCTGAAGAATTCTTCCATTGGTATTATGTGGATGATTTAGCCCACCTGCATGCTGATTGATCGCTTAATCTTCTTCCTGCTATCTGAACAAATATAAACTGTTTCCACAATATGAATGATGGATGACCCTTTAATCTATCTGACCAGGTTTACCACCCAAACATCAACTCCAATGGCAGCATATGCCTGGACATACTCAAGGAACAGTGGAGCCCTGCTCTGACCATTTCAAAGGTTCTCCTTTCCATCTGCTCTCTTCTTACCGATCCGAACCCAGATGACCCTCTTGTCCCTGAGATTGCCCACATTTACAAGAATCAGAGGTCCCGTTACGAGGAAACAGCCAATTTAATGGACCCAGAAGTATGCCATGGGTTGATGTATTAGTGCAAGTAGCTATTTGGCTGTTGCAAAAATAGCCAAATATAAAAGCAAAGCTTAGCTGTTGCAAGTATTAGTGCAAGTATTAATGGACCCAGAAGTATGCCATGGGTTGATGTATCAGGAGTCTATAAAAGCAAAGCTTAGCTGTTGCAAAAATTGTTTTTACAGAAATTAATAACTGTTGTGTTATTCATGATAGGCATTTGGGAATCTAGTGCTGATATACTATTTTCACTGTCTTGGTTGAATCTTTGTGGAAAATAGGATGTTCCCATGAAGGGGACAGACATCATATCAGCCTCTTGGTTGCAATGTATGTCAAGCTAAATACATTTTACCTATTCCTTATTATTTCCTTCAACATGGTGATTTTTCACTTCATTGGTATTGTAGGCAACTACCTAAACAAGTCAATGCTAGGTCACAGCTACATGCACTATGTTTCTTATTGTTCTATTGTATTTAGGTAATCCAATTAAAGTTTGCATACATCAAAGTGGTGATACCTTAACTGTAGGGTTGAAGATGATAGATGAGGTTTCATTGTTAGGGACTTTCATTTCCTCTTTTTTTTTTTTTTTTTTTGATTGATGGAAACCTTTGCATGATTCTAGGACTTTAATGCATGCTTTAGGATCAAGTAGCCAGACTTGTAATTTCTTTTGACATTTCGCAGGATAGATTAAGTGAAGGAGGGCTTCGGGAGTATTATATGATTGATGCATCCCATTAAAATTGAAAAAAAAAATTTTAAAAAACTGCTATTAGGCTAGCTATGCTATATGGAATATAGTGTTAGGCAATACTGAAACAACACGTGAATAAATTAAGTGTAATAGAAATGTTACAAGAAATGATAGGAGTAACCCTAATTGAAGATAAAATGAGAGAAAATCAGTTACGGTGGTTTGAATATATACGATGAAGACCTTTATATGTTCCAGTTAGAAAGATTGATTTTTTAACAATCCATGATAATGATAGAGGTAGAGGTAGAGGTAGACCTAAACTAACATAGACAAAAATAATAAAAAAGATATAACTATTTATAATTTGAGTGTCAAGTTAGTCCTAAATAGGGCATAGTGGAGGAAGCAGATTCATGTAGCTCATCCCATGTAGTTGGGAAAAGGCTTAGTTGAGTTGAGTTGAGTATTTCTTTAAGTCATGACCATGGTCTAATACATATAAGAAATTTATGGTATATTGAACTTCATATTGACATTGTTCCATTTTGATAAATAAAACAATCACCATATGTTTTTTCCTCCTCCATTGATTTCCTTTGTTCTTCTAGTTCCTTTTGGTTGGGATAATTTCTCAAGTAATGCATGTTCAGTAAATCTTCACATTATGGCTTATTATGGATATGAGCAATGCTAAAATAGAATACCACCACTCATTGAAACCCCATAAAGAAACAGTGCCACTTAAAATATCTGTCTGCAAGGGCCAATACCCCCCAGTGGCATTATAATTTATAACCATGTTAACTTTGGCATTAGGTCTATTTCTTCAGGGTTGAAGAATCACATGTTATTGCCTATTTCTTTTTCATTTTATGACTTGAGAAATGGATCCATTTTGTTTGTGCATATCACCAAGACTTTTCTTACTATTATATGGCTGGCACCTTGTATAGTCATATTTCATTATCTATCCCAGTATTTATTTGTAATGCTCTTACATTAACTGCAGATATCATGGAAACTGAACTATGTAGATTTATTTGACTCCCAGCTGTCTGCAGTGTTGGTTTTGGTGGGAACGTTGTCGATTCTGGAATGTCGTTCCAGACTTTGCCACCGTATTTTATTGCCGCTGTGACATCTGAATCAGTCCCAATGATGGAGCCATCCCTATCCACCCCCCATCACCTCATCATCGTAATCATCGTGCCATATCATTAATTCTGCCATAAAATAAACCAGGCAGTGGTGTGAGCTATTTCATGAAAAAGAACTCTTATCTGCATATGATGTCTTTCAGACTCCCGAACGCGACCAGGTAAGTTTTTCGGGAAATGCTTGAATGCTACATTTCCACTCTATTCAAAATTAGCTTTCTCGGGGAGATCATAGTTTGTATATACTCAACTCATCTAAGCCTTTTTCTAACTACATAAAGTCGGCTACATGAACGTGCTTCCTCCACTTTATGTTATTCAGGACTAAATCAGCATTTAAATTATAAATAATTATATATTTTTTTAATTATTTTTATACATATTAATTTAAATGTACCTCTACTCTATCGTTACCATGGAGTTTGTATATATATACACGGTTAATCGTCATCAGGCTTCTGAATGCATTCAAATTGTGATTCATGATATTTTAGTTCATTTCTGATGGAGCATCTGCTGTAACGCTACTGTTATGCTTGTACTTCCTGAGACTGGACTGTTTTTTTTTTGGGGGGGGGGGACTAGGTGTGGCTGTAGCTTGAAATGTTAAATTGGGTGCTGAGTTGGGTATAAAGTTAAGCTATTGGTGGGCCGACTTGATCTCATCCGGGCCTAGTTGTTTTTCCAATTAGGTTCCATCCCTATCCTGATCTCTTCAAATGTTTGCAAATATGCGGATCATATAATATATATTCTTTCATTGATGTCGGAGACTTGGAAACAAATTCTGACTAGATTTGAAAGGAGATAGTGACTTTTTTCACGATAAATTTAGAAATCAAATGAACGAACGAACTAACTTTCATGCACGAGTTCAAGATTTTTACTGCAAGTGAAATCCGGTTTGCTTCTTCCTTTCCATGGCAGAGGATTAAAACGTTAGAGAAAATTTTGAGATTAACGTGGCTGTCCATTGTGCTTCTCTCACGTGAGTCGCACATGCTGTCAGTGGCGGACAGCTCGAGGCTGTTTGGAATGAGACCACCCCACAGCTGGACCCGGAGAGTGAGGTACTTTTGTTTCCCAATTAATCCCTTGTAACGTATCGCCCCGCACACTACTTGTCAAGCATCGGGTGGAATTGCAAGTGTATTTTTCCATGCAAGGAAAACCTCTCAACAGAATTTTTGTCATTTCTGGTTGCGGTCAAACCTGGGGCTGGACTCCTTTCGTCTGCCATATAAACCCTAGAGATAGAGAGAGAAACAGCTAGCTTCGCCTCTGTCAGCCAAGGTCGACCGCTTAGGCAGCAGCTGGGTGGTTTCCATCGCCAAAGGAGCAATGCCTGTCCGCTCCGCTGCCAAGACGTATGATCTCTTCCCACCTCTCTATCTCTCTCTCTCTCTCTCTCTCTCTCTCTCTCTCTGTTTTCTGGTTTTGGTTTTTTTTTTTTTTTTCTCTCTCAATGCATTATGGGAATTTTTTTATGATCTTAGCCGTGAAATCTACTCGATGTTATCGTATTTTTTCGTGATGTGTGAGATGATATGTTTAGGACCGCCTAATGATTGCAGCTTTGGAAATGGAGTGTGGGTTTCGGTGTGAGTGGTAGCCCACCTCTGACGCCACGGTATTATGGTAAACAAACGTGACAAGGCGATGGTGGGTCTTTCGGAGATCCATGTACACTGACCCTTCTGCTGAAATAGTAGCCAAAACAGCGAAAGCCTAGATCGACCACCATTTTTAGGTCAAAAATCTTCTTTGGATTCCATTGGATTTTCTTGGGTTGGGTTGATCTGGGGAAAGATCTATAGGTTGGTATGGGTTAAAAGCTCTATAGAAGAAGGAAAGGGTTTAATTAGTTTGCATGGTTTAGCATTGACTGCTTCAGGTTGGGTAGATCTAGGAGTTCTGTCATTGAAATTCAGGGTGGATTCAGATCGGATCTGATTATTCAAGTTCTGATCAGCTTGAATGTGATCCAGCAGCCTGAATCAGGGTTTTTGGCTCAAGACCCAAGCCTACATCTAGTAAGATATATTGGCTTTTGAGATTACAACTTGATTTAGGGTTTACAAGTGTTTTTTTTTTTTTTCTGAATTAGGGTTCTATATTGTGCATGACTTTTTTCTTCCTTTTTCTCAAGTTTATTGGGGCATTTTATAGCCAAAGGTTAGGTGTTTGTTTTGATTGTAACTGGTTCTCATTATCTCAATGAAGTATGGTGGTTTCTCCGCCTTTCTCTTTATAAAAAAAAAAAAAGGAAAGAAATAAAGAAAGAGAGCTTGATTTAGCTTGTCTTAACTCATGATGCAACCCTTTGGTTGGAGCAATGATAAAACAAAGAATAAGCTTAGTTATAAGCTTCTTTCTAAAACTTCTTTTGCCTACCTAAAAGGTTGGAAAAATTATTCGAATAGACAAACGGTACTATAAAATTTTAATGCAATGTCGTTATATACGACAAATGATGTCTCGTCGATTATCACGTGAACCCATGCACGACAATCGTTCTCCTGCTCATCATGATTATCGTATTAGCTCATGCAAGGCAATAATTTTTTCTCGGGTTTGATACCGTTTAAGGGTACACTTCTACTAGAATTTGAAACTTGCAATACAAATGAGAACAAGTATGCATAGTTGTGATCTAAGATTTTGCAAGGTTGCTAGTAAATTATGAAAATGTATGATCAGAAACCTTCATCAAAAGATATAATGAGGTTGAACATTTAAACAACAACATTCCAACTCTCTTATTAAACATATGTGGAGCTCATTACATTTTATATCATCAAAAAAGACATCAAAGATCATGCTTGCTTGCTTGCTAAAATCTTGTGTTTTTTGCATTACATAGGATGGAAGATGAAATATCGAAAAAAAGTGGATGCTAGCGAATGTTTTTGGAAAAGGCATGCTTTTCTTCTATTTTGGAAAGGAGGATTTTGAGTCTCATAATAGAAAGTTAAATACTTCTTATATCATAGGTGAAGCACCTTCATTTAATTAGCATACATGACACACACAAAAAAAAAAAAGCATACAGCTTTGATCTCATTTGAAGTGTAAAATAAGAATTTTTTGCTAATAAGTTATATTTATAATTTTTTAAAGTCTGTAATATTTATTAGGCTATTTTGACTTTATGATGCATTATCTCATATACAATATTTTTTTTACTTTATAAAAAAAGCTAAAAATTAGAAGATCAAAAGATGAAACACTAAAAATTATACTATCATTTGAAAAATAAAAAAAAATATCAAGAAAACATAAATTATAGCTGAGATAGAGGAGACTCTTTGCTGAGCTAATTGATTAAATATATTACTATTATGATATTTTAATCCTTTTTTGTATGCTATAAATTTTACTTATATAAATTATTTATTTAAAAATATATTCCTTACTTTATTTAGACAGGTACATCTTGCATTTAGACTTCAAAACCTTTTACGTTTAAGAATGCCTCACGCTTGATGCGAAAATGAAAGGAAAGGGCAAGTTCGCCGATGATAATAAAATCATAAGATCCTGTGCAAGGAAACTTTTTGGATCCTGAAAAGACAAGGAAGGCCATTAGAACATGCAAATCTTGCTTTGAAGTCTGTACAAGCTCAAATTCTACATCTGTTGTGCCTCTATAAAATTGTCATTAAGCCCATGCATAGAAAAATTATTTTCTGAAGGCATTCAAGAGTACATGGATGGCTTTAGTAAAACAATGCTGACAGCATGTTTAAAGCCTACATTTAGAATACTTAAATATTACGCTGGTAGAAGACGAGGCACATTCAAGGGGTGCAGAGCTCGCTATTATCATCATATTTAAAGAAATAAGCCTCCACCTATAGGATGGCTTCGTGCTGTATCTCTAAGAGTTTTGCATGAAGTAGAAAATAGAAGTACCTAAAAGTTTTGATGCTAGGAAATGCTTCTGGGAAAAAGATCATGAATATATATATATATATGAGAATTGAACATGAATCTACTAATAGGAAATTAGGAGCTTCTGCAGCTCTTATTTACATTGAAATAGATAAATTAGGAAATACTTATAGTGTCAGAGAATAAGATTATGTTTGGTTTTTGAAAGCATTTTCCATTTTTATTTTCTGAGCAATAGTTTTTAGTTTTTATTTTTGATCATTAAAAATATGTTTGTTCAGTGAGAATAAAAATTATATTTTATTTTTTATTTTCATTACAAATAGCGTCGCTTAAAAGAGAAATGAAAAAACATATTTGCAAGTTATCTGATCTTTGTTTTTTATTATTATTTTTTTATTTTGATGAAAAATGGTAAAAATATGTTTAAATTGTTTTGAGTTTTTTTGCTATTTTTATTTTCAACTAATTTTTTTTTTTTATAGTTTTGTGGCATTTCCCATGGATAGCTCTTCTTCTGTTGCCACACTTTCAAACAATATTGTTCGTAAAAAATATTGGAATTATGTTCTTATTATTTTTAATGGTTGGTTGGTTGATGATCATGATGAAGGTCGGAAAAATCACGGACACCTGTTGGGGGTAGCTCAGCTGCTAAAAATGTGAACGTCGGCGTGACTACAGATGCACTGAACTATCTGTGGATTGTGAAGCATGCCTTCTATAATGAACCCGAAAAATATGAATCATTCCTGAATGTAATGAAGGAATACAAGAAGCGAAGGTCTAATAATCTTAATTAGTTTCCCATTATATATTAATTGTTGACATGGCCTTTAATTTACACCATTGAATCTTCTAATTAATTCTCTTCCTTAATTTGTGATCTTATGAATATTAATTGCAGCATAGACACTGCTACTGTGGTATCAAGGATGCAAAATCTGTTATCTGGCCACCCGGAGTTAATTCCAGGTTTCAACTTCTTCCTGCCAAGAGAGCATCAGATCCCTTTCACTTATGAGGAAGAAGACGGTCAACTCATGCCGGACGAAGAGGATGAGGAGGATGAGGATGAGATTGAAGAGGATGGGGATGAAGAGGATGATGATGAGGATTTGGATGATGCAGATGCTGGTGATCATATATAACTAGAATGAATACCTGCTGCCAATAAAGTTGATCAATCCTTATGATGCTTCATGGGGCTTGTGAGACTTGATAAAACTGCAAGGCTGATGATGCTAGAGGATGATGCTGCTGTTTTTCTACCTCTCAGTTGTGTGTGTGCTTTGTTGTCGTAATGTAGCTAGGCATAAGACTTTGTATACCACCCCCCTTTATGTTTTGCCATGAATAAAATACAAGGAGTGTACTGTTTATACCTTAAATTGCATCTCGATCGATCTCTTCTCATTTGTTGCTTTTTTTTTTTTTTCCCTTCCTTCATTGCTGTTTTCCCTGGCCTACTTGTGATCATATGTAGCTGCAGTGGTCTCACAGCGCACGACAAGGAGAGGCGTGGCCTGGAGAAGTAGGCGGCGGTCTTCTTCAAGCTTGATCTCGTCGGCGGGGAAGTACGTACTCTTCGAGGGGACTACTGGCTCCGCCATGAATGGAGAGAGAGAGAGAGAGGGAAGGGAGCGTGACCTCCGTCCGTCTTACCCTCATCTCAGCCTTCCGTCGTCCCCCTCAACACGTGCATGTAATTTCCCGTGCAGATGTAAGTAAGTCCGCATGGAAAAAATATATCAAGATTCCGCACCGTACATCCGCCTTCGGAGGAAGCCGGATCCGTACGGATGCTATCGCACCGTTACGATGGGGCGGGAGGAAGTAAATCCGCATAGTTCACCATATGCGGGAAGTCCGTAATGAGTGTACGTGCAATAGTCCGTATAGAGAAATTCTGC
Source organism: Calamus simplicifolius (assembly GCA_900491605.1). NCBI lineage: Eukaryota > Viridiplantae > Streptophyta > Magnoliopsida > Arecales > Arecaceae > Calamus > Calamus simplicifolius. The sequence continues at coordinate 153,147 of UESW01002599.1, forward strand.
GCAGAAGTAACTGTACGCAAACTTTATGCGGACGTCAGGCCTATGGAGGCCACCGCTCCGTTCGTGGTGATGACCTTGAGGCAGCTCGCCCAGGCCGTCCTCCTGGCCATCCTCCAGTCCGTCCTCGACCCCACCCTCGGCGTCAGCGCCGCCGTCATTGTCGTCTATCAGCAGCTCGTCTCCATCCTCCTCCTCTGCTCTCTCGCCCTCCTCTTCGACCGGTATCTATTAATTAATTTCCACCACCCCCCTACCTAGCTTCTTAATTATTTCTTTCTTTAATTCCTAATGATTACTCTACCACCGACGCAGAGGCAGACGGCCCAAGCCCTCCTTCCAGATCCTCGGCTGGGACTTCTTCATCGGATTCCTGCAGTTAATCGAGCCCTCTCCACCTTCCTTTCTTGGTCCATGTAATTTATTTTTGAAGGAAATGAAAAGACTACATTTTTCTGAACAATAAAATATATATATGGAAGGATCCCGGTCGGGGAGATGATGTTGACGGCGAGTCTCCGTTACATAACGGCGACGTTCCAGAGCTCTTCCGCCCCGGCAGCGCCCGCGGCCAGGCGAAGCTCTCGGGAGTCCTCGTCACCACCGCTGGCGCCTCCCTCGTCGTCGTCGTCTCGCCGAGCCGGCATGACGACCCCTCGGCTGGCGGCGGCAGGCTCGTCGGGTCGCTGATGGTGGGGGTCGCGGTCCTCGGCGTCGCCACCGCGAATCTCTTTGTGGTACGTGCCCGGTAATCTGCCGTTGAAAAAAAATTAGATATTATATACAAAAATAATAATTAATTGTATTATTCTTTTATGATGCATATATATAGGACCATCTTTGTGAGCACATAAATATTGTAAAACAGAGTTGAAAAATAATATGCTAAAAAGAATCACAACCCCACCCTCTAAAATAAAATCACTCCATTACCGTGTTATCGTTCTTTTTAAATGACAATGGATAAGATTTTTATAGGCATGCAAAATAAATTCTAATTAAAAGAAAAGTTTGGATGGTAAAAAAATCAAATTGACTTAGTTTTGAGTTTGAGGTTTTAAAAGAACATTTAAATTAGATCAGGTTTAGGTTTGCAAAATCAGATAACCAAAAAAAAATAATTTTTTAAAAAATATAAAATTTAAAATAAAATTGAACAAAGAAAAAGAATTGATGCAGCTGATTTTAATTAATTTAGAATTATAAATTCTTTATTATTGTTGTATATAACTAATTCAAGGCTTAAATGATATGTTTGTCCTTTTGTCTTTGTTCGCCTCCTTCAATGGTTAAAACTTAAAAATATAAATCTAGGGGAGGATTTGAGAGCAGGATTTTCCTTGCAGGAAAGGGTGGCTGTGAGGTATCCAGCAGATCTTAGCTTGGCAGCCATGATGAACGTCTTTGGGACCCTTCAGGTACTGATAGTGGGAGCTTTGATGGAGAGAAACCCTTCATCATGGAGGATTAAGTGGAGTGGAAGCCTACAGCTCCTTGCCATTCTTTATGGGGTAAAGCATGCCAAATCTTTTACAAAAAAATTCTTCCTCTGTCTTACTACTATCAACTTGTTCACAAATTAACAACAAAAACATCCAACAAGAGAAAGAAGTCATGATATGAGAGGACACATTCATCACAGATTGCCATTAGGCCCATTTAGGCTTTCTTCAAAGTCCTCAAGTTATCTTCATCTGTTTGGAAGATGTGGGAGAAGCCACAGGGAAACTTAAAATAATTTTCAATTCCTGGAACCTATGGAAATGATTTTATTTTTCTTTCTTTTATTTTTATGTTAATCAGTTCATCTTTTATGTTCCATCCTTCCATGCTTTTACTTAATGCATGTGAAACTCAACTATTATTATGCTTTAGATTCAGGATAGATTTCGGACGCAACTATTTTTTTTTCTTTCAAAAATTTTTGTAATAATAATAATTCTTTTAACATTCATAATTGACTCACTTGATATAATGTTTGTAACAAATAGTTATGCAAAAATAACTATATAACACTAGGCATTAAAACATTAATTATGCATAAAAATGATCATATTTAATTAGTAATTTATAAATTCTTGAATAGATATTATAATTAAGAAATTTATAAAAATCTTCTAATTTATGATTGGCCATATACATCCAGATTTATAATAATCATGCTATGTAGGATTTAAAGCTTTAATAATATTTTAAAAATAATTGTAAAATTTTATTATTTCTAAATTGTTGCCAAGATGTAGCAATCCAAGAGGGGGGTGAATTGGGTTCTTAAAAAAATTGATTACTATGCAAGTATGTGCTTAAACCCTAATTTTGATTTGCAGCGGTGTAGTGGAGTGCACAGAAAGATAACAAAGAAGAATCAAATTACCACAAACATACAGAAGTTTATAGTGGTTCGGTGCCAAACTCAGCACCTACATCCACTCCCCAAAACCTTTGAAATTTCACTAATCGTATCACAACGATTACAACCTCTAGCCAAACCAGGCTAGCCCTCTTGTTTATACGGCACAAGGTAGCCAAAAACCCCTAGCCACACCAGGCTAGTCCTCTTGTTTCACGGCACAAGGAAGCCAAATCTCCTAGCCAAACCTAGGCTAGTCCTCTTGTTTCAAGGCACAAGGAAGCCCAAAATAATCAGGGTTAATACTAACCCTTTTACAAAAACGATCAAGGAATAATAAAGAGAAGCTCCCACAATGAGCAAATATTCAGAATATACTTTACAATTTTTGAAGCAATAAACTCAGCAATAAATGAACGATGTCGAAGTAGCTGAAGCCTTGATTGCTTGAAAAGCTTCAAAGATCCGAACGACTTTTTGGAGCAATGAATGAACTTGAATGCACAGCAACAACCACTCAACAATATGCAATATAAGCTCTTTTCTTGGATTTTCTTTCTCTTTTAAAAACTCTTTTTCAGAATCATCATTGTGTGCTTCAAATCCCACCTTTTTATAATCATCCAATAAGAAAAGATCCGTTAGATACATTAGGAACAAATAGAAATAAAAACGGGAAGAAAATATAACCGTTATAAATGTTTCCCTTAAGCATTGAATGTTGATCTCCATTTGAGAAAGGAAGAAGCACTGCAAAGATTCAAAAATCTAAAAGTTAAATGTAGCTTAAAATAGCAATAGAGAGAGAGTAAGAGAGAAAGAGCAGCTTAAGAACTCAGGCGGCAGTTGACTGAAAAAGTAACTCCAGGTAGCTGAAGACATCAATGCATTCAGTGAAGAGATAAGTAAATAACCTCAGCTAGCTAGTCAGCTAGCTAACAAGAGAGGCCACGACAAATAAATCGTTCAGAGGCAGCACTTTAGTTAACTAGAAAGATTGCTAGTTAGCTCTTCAGCTAACTAATAGGCAAAAACAATGGCCAAGCAGACCACTTAGTTAGCTAGGCAGCTAACTAAGCAAAGGTTAGTTAGCTCTTCAGCTAACTATCAGGCAATATAAAACGACAAAGTAAAGGGTTCATGCATTGGTAGTTAGCTTCCCAGCTAACTAGAAAATTAAAGCTCACGGTTGCATGGGTTGCAGGAGAAGAATAGTTAGCTCAATAGCTAGCTAAATGATAGTCAGTTAGCTCACTAGCTAACTAAAACAAAAAGTAACGTAGGATCGGTCCGGCTTAGTTAGCTCTCCAGCTAACTAAGCAAAAAGGCAGCCATACGTCTAATAAAGTAGCTAACTCTCTAGCTAACTAGCCAACAGGCAGTTAGCTCTCAGTTAACTAAAATTTGAATCCTCATGGCTTCAACGTTTCCTGTGAAAAATAGTTAGCTAAGCAGTTAGCTCCAAGATAAAATAGTTAGCTAAGCAGTTAACTAAAAGAAACGTCAGCTAGCTAGAAGGCCTGGCAGCTAGCTCCATAGTTAGCTAAAATTTGAAACTGTTCGGCCAGGAGAGTTTACAGGCAACTGGAGTTAGCTAAAATGAATTCCAGTTAGCTAATAAGTTAACCAACCGGCTAGCTAAATTTATAGAGCGTTCGACCAAGCACTGTGACGAGCATTTTAGTTAGCTGAAGAAACTTCAGCTAGCTAACGTGTTGGAAGATTATTGAAAAATTATATACCCCAATCCTTTTGATTTTGATGATTACTAAAAGCCATTGAGTACATTAAAAGATGTAATGAGTTTATTTAAATGAACAATAAATTTATTTTGAACAATCAATGAGAATGTTAAAGTTTGACTTTAATTATTTTTTAAAGTAACTTTAAGCTCAATGTTTAAACTTTCAAAAAGAAATTTTATAATTCATGTTTTAATCAATGAGTTTTTGGAATACTTCTTGAATTGATTCTTAATGTCAATCTTATTGAATTCAAATCAAAAATATGAATTAAAATAAATATGGAACGATTTTAATGTCAATCAGAAAAGTTTCTGATTTTTGATACGTTCCGGAGCCGACTCTTGAGTTTCAGAGTCGACTCCACTCAGAGAACAGAAATGTCTATCTGTCTCGAGTCGACCCACGTAATTTCACGAGTCGACCCCCGATTTAGTCGAGCCGACTCTATGACTGTGCGAGTCGACTCCGCTCAGACACCAGAAGAGTATTTTTCTGAGCACTTCGCGAGTCGACCCCAACCTTTCATGAGTCGACCCCCGACTTTCAGGAGTCGACACTTTACTTTTGGTGAGTCGACCCCATGACTTTCTAAACATTTCTATTTTTAGTAAGACGAGCTCGAGCCGACTCGGGAAAAGCATGAGTCGACTCCAACAAATCTGGGCAAAATTTTTACGGATGCCAACTCAGCTCCAACGGTAAGTTTTTTGATTAACGGCTATTTTTCTTTGTCTCTAACGGCTATATTCTTGCAGAATCTATAAATAGAGAAGCTGTTTTCAAATCAAAGAGAGACATAGAGAGAGATATTTATTTCAAAGAAAAAGAAAAGAAAAATCGGAAAAACAGAGCGTTAGCTGAAAAAATCCGTGATTCAAAATAGAGTGAAAGAAAGAGTGTGAAATCAAAGGAAGCTCCATCTGTGCTCAAGCTCTACTATCCAAGGAAGCTTCAGAAGAAATCCAAGTGCATCTCAAGTGATTTCCATCACTCAAAGAAAAGAGGAAAAGCCCAAATCAACTCCAACACTCATTCCGTGGAGAATCCGTGCTGAGGCCGATTCTACACCTCAAAGGAGTTGAAGAAAAGAAGAAAAGCTCAAAGCCAACCAACTGCAAATCAGGCTTATCTAAACTCTATTCTTACTTTTGTTAATTTGCTCATTAAGGAGCATTGTAACTAAACAAACATACTTCTATTCTTTGTGACTAGCTCAATCTGAGGGATTGAACTAGAGGAGGTAGTCTTACCTCAGTTCAAGCTTGATTAAGCTTGGGTTAAAGGGTTTTTGTGCTGGTGAGCCCTTGAAAACCAGCTGGGTTCGTTGTGCGCCCGGAAAAACAACAAGTTCGAGTTGTGAGCTTGTAAAACAACTCTGCTGTAATCTAGGGAGATTATAGTGTGGACCCAAGTGAATCTTGGGAGTGGACGTAGGTGTGGATTACACCGAACCACTATAAAACCTTGTGTTTGTCGTGCTCATTTGTCTCTCACTCTATCTCTCTTATATTTCTGTTTGTGCATTGCTTTTAAGTTAATTTCTCTCACTTGCACATCTTGAGTTAATTTGTTTAAAACATTTCAAAAAGTCTTAAATTTTTAAGAACCCAATTCACCGCCCCCCTCTTGGGTTGCCATCTGGGCCAACAATTGGTATCAGAGCAAGTGCTCATATAGAATTTGATCTCACGATCAAGGGCTAAAGATCCTTATGGCAACTCAAAGTGGTTCATATTTTGCTGAAGGTCATTCTACGAATAGACCTCCTTTATTTAATGGAACCAACTATTCATATTGGAAAGCTAGAATGAGAATATTCATTCAAGCTTCTGACTATGAATTATGGGGAGTAATAATAAATGGACCTAGTACACCCACACACGTAGTAGATGGCACTATTGTTCCTAAGCCCGAAAGGGATTGGAATGATAATGATAGGAGAATGGCACAACTAAATGCTAAAGCCATTAACATTTTGTATTGTTCCTTAGACTCTAATGAATTCAACCAAATCTCAACATGTAATTCCGCAAAAGAAATTTGGGATAGGTTGGAAATAACACATGAAGGAACAAACCAAGTAAAAGAATCAAAGATAAATATTTTGGTTCATAAATATGAATTATTTACCATGGAACAAAATGAAACCATCACATGCATGTTCACTAGATTCACTGATATTGTGAATGGTTTGAAAAGTCTTGGAAAAGTATATACTAACTCTGAGCTTGTTCGCAAAATTCTTAGGTCACTTCCAAGGACTTGGGAAGCCAAGGTGACAGCCATACAAGAAGCCAAAGATCTGAACATCCTACCATTGGAAGAGCTTCTTGGTTCGCTAATGACTCATGAGCTTCAAGTTAAACAACATGTCAATGAGGATGAGTCAAGAAAGAAGAAGACCATCGCCCTCAAAGCTGCGGAAAAGGAAGTAAGCAGCAGCGATGATGAAGAGGATGATAATGAGACAGCCCTCCTTGCAAGGAAATTCAAGAAGTTTATGCAAAGAAGGAGGCCCTTCCACAAGAAGAGATTTGTATCAAAAATGGAAGGAGAAAAAGAAAAGGATAAGAAAAAGGAAAAGGACAAAGAGAAAGAGCCCTTAGTATGTTATGAATGTAAAAAGCCAGGGCATTTTAGATATGACTGTCCTTTACTTAAGAAGGCCTATAAGAAAAAGAAAAAGGCCTACATGGCAACTTGGACTTACAGTGAAGAGTCTTCTTCCGAAGAAGAAGAACAAAAAGAAGTTGCAAATGTTTGCTTCATGGCGGACGACGACGAAGAGGTAAGTACCGAAACCCCCGATGATGAATTTACTTTTGATGAAATGTTTGAAGCATTTAATGAATTGATGATTGATTTCAAGGCTTTGAAAAAGAAACACAAATCTTTGAAAACTGAAAACTTAAATTTAATTAAAGAGAAAAATGAATTAAATCTTGTAGTTAAAGATGTAAAAGATAAAATGGAAACACTTCTTAATGAAAAGAATGATTGTGTTCATAAGATTGATTTGATAAAATCTAAAAATCTAATTAAAGAAAAAGAATCAATCTCTAATGAAAATGATTTTCTAAAGAAAGATGTTAAAAAGTATAAAGACATTGTTGAGAAATTTACTCTAAGCTCAACTAAACTAAATATGATTTTAGATAGTCAAAAAGCAGTTTTTGACAAAGCAGGTTTAGGGTATAACACATTAAGAAAACAAAAATCATTGAAAAATATTTTTGTAAAAGCTAACCAAAGTAATATTACTTGTTTTAAATGTAATCAAAAAGGACATAAATCTTTTGAGTGCAAAACAATAAGTAATAATGAAAAATTAAACACTAAAGGAAAGAAAATTTGGGTTCCGAAAGGAACAATTTTTATTGCTACTAACCATGAAGGACCCAAGAAAGCTTGGGTACCTAAACATAAAGTTTAAATTATGTTGCAGGAATGTCTTGTAGCCAAAAGATCAAAGAAAAAGTGGTACCTTGATAGTGGCTGCTCAAGACATATGACGGGTGACAAAGATGAATTCATCACCCTGGAAGAAAAGAAAGGTGGAGTTGTTACGTTTGGCGATAATGGTAAAGGTCAAATTATGGGCCTTGGTAAAGTTCGTATAACTCCATCTACATTTATTGATAATGTACTTTATGTTGATGGTTTGAAGCATAATCTAATTAGTATAAGCCAATTATGTGATAAAAACTTTAATGTTTCATTTAAATCTTCTATATGCACTGTAACTAATTCTATTGATAATAGCATTGTATTTACTGGTTATAGACATGGCAATGTTTACTTGGTTGATCTAGAAAAATTATCTTTGAGTGATCATTGCTTATTGCTGACAATGCTAATATAAATGAAATTAGTTGGTTGTGGCATCGTAGATTAGGTCATGCAAGCACACACCTTATTTCAAAATTAATTAAAATGGATTTAGTTAAAGGCTTACCTAAACTAGTTTTTGAAAACAACAAAATATGTGATGCATGTCAATTTGGAAAACAAACTAGAAGTTCTTTCAAATCTAAAAATGTTGTTTCAACTTCTAGGGCATTAGAGCTACTTCACATGGACCTTTTTGGACCAACTAGAACCACAAGTCTAGGAGGAAAGAAATATGGTCTAGTGATTGTAGATGATTATTCTAGATATACTTGGGTACTGTTTTTAGCTCACAAAGATGAGACTTTCTCGATATTCCTGAAATTCTTCAAGAAAGTCACAAATGAGAAAAACACTACCATAGTATCTCTAAGAAGTGATCATGGAACTGAATTTGAAAATCACTTATTTGAAAGTTTCTGCACTGAAATGGTATTAATCATAATTTTTCAGCCCCTAGGACTCCACAGCAAAATGGTGTAGTTGAAAGGAAAAATAGGACTCTAGAAGACATGGCCCGTACCATGCTATGCGAAAGTAACCTACCAAAGTACTTTTGGGCGGAAGCTATTAACACAGCATGCTACATCTTAAATCGAGCCCTAATAAGACCAATCTTAAAGAAAACACCTTATGAATTATGGAATGAAAGAAAACCCAATATAAAATACTTTCATGCATTTGGATGTAAATGTTTTATTCATAATAATGGTAAAAACAATTTAGGCAAATTTGATGCTAAATCTGATGAAGGAATATTCTTAGGATATTCAACAACTAGTAAAGCTTATAGAGTATTTAACAAGAAAACCTTAGTAGTTGAAGAATCCATTCATATAGTTTTCGATGAGTCTTTAGCATCTAGTTCTGAAAAGCTTGATGATGAGGAAGATACAAACATAATTGAAAAAGATCTTGAAAAACTTAATATTGAAGTATCTTCAGATCATGAGCAAGAAGCTAAAGATGATGATTCACATAAGGACGATGATGTCAATATTGATCATAATGATATAGATCTTCCAAGAGACTGGAGATATGCTCATAGTCATCCCAAGGAATTGATTATAGGTGATCCATCTCAAGGAATAAGAACTAGATCATATATGAGAAATATTAGTAATCATCTTGCATTTGTATCACAAATTGAACCTAAAACTATTGAAGAAGCTGAAAAAGATAATAATTGGATGTTAGCAATGCAAGAAGAATTAAATCAATTTACAAGAAATAATGTATGGACTTAGTTGAAAGACCTAAAAATCATTCAGTATAGGATCAAAATGGATATAGAAATAAACTAGATGAAAATGGCATAGTAATTAGAAACAAGGCTAGATTGGTTGCAAAAGGATATAATCAAGAAGAAGGTATTGATTTTGATGAAACCTTTGCACCAGTAGCTAGATTAGAAGCCATTAGACTTTACTTGCATTTGCATGTCATATGAATTTTAACTTATTTCAAATGGATGTTAAAAGCGCATTTTTAAATGGATTTATAAATGAAGAAGTTTATGTAGAACAACCACCAGGTTTTGAAGATCACGAATTTTCAAATCACGTTTTTAAATTGCACAAAGCATTATATGGTTTGAACAAGCACCTAGAGCTTGGTATGATAGATTAAGTAAATTCTTAATTGAAAATGATTTTACAAGAGGAAATGTTGATAAAACATTATTTTTGAAAAGAAAAAGTAAAGATTTACTTGTAGTACAAATATATGTTGATGACATTATTTTTGGTGCTACTAACGATTCTCTATGTCAAGAATTTGCCAAGTTAATGCAGGGAGAATTCGAAATGAGCATGATGGGAGAANCTTGTATTATCACATTTTAGAGGTATAGCCTTTTGTTTAATACCATAATCTTCTAGCTGTTGCTTAATCCATAAAAATTGAGCACTGCAACTTCTAGCTGCAATGTATTCGGCCTCAGCCGTAGACAGTGCTACTAAAGTTTGCTTTTTGCTAAACCATGAAATTAAGTTAACACTTAGAAACTGGCAGGTTCCAGTGGTTGATTTCCTATCTATTTTACATCCAGCAAAGTCTGAATCAGTGTATCCTATTAAGTCAATGCTAGATTGTTTATCATACCATATACCTAAATTTATTGTTCCATTTAAATATTTAAATATTCTTTTAACAACAAGCAAGTGTGATTCTTTAGGATTTTCTTGATATCTTGCACACATGCAAACACTAAATAAAATATCTGGCCTACTAGCAGTTAAATATAATAATGATCCAATCATGCCTCTATATAATTTTAAATCAACAGATTTTTTAGAATCATAAGATTCAAGTCTACATGATGAGCTCATAGGGGTACCGATACTCTTGGATGTCTCCATGCCAAACTTCTTGATCATTTCTTTGGTATATTTGGATTGGCTTATGAAGATCCCATCTTTGCTTTGTTTAATTTGTAGTCCGAGGAAGTAGGTCAGCTCACCCATCATACTCATCTCGAACTCTCCCTGCATAAGCTTAGCAAAGTCTTTGCACAAAGAATCATTAGTGGCACCAAATATGATATCATCAACATAGATTTGAATAATTAATATATCTTCATTTTATCTTTTAATAAATAAAGTTGTATCCACAGTTCCTCGAATAAAATCATTACTAATCAAGAATTTGCTTAATCTTTCATACCATGCCCGGGGTGCTTGCTTTAAACCATATAGAGCCTTGTTTAATTTGAAAACGTGATTTGGAAACAAGTGATTTTCAAAGTCGGGTGGCTGTTCCACAAAAACTTGCTCAGCAATGTATCCATTTAAGAAAGTGCTTTTAACATCCATTTGATACAATTTAAAATTCATATAATAAGCATAAGCAAGAAGTAATCTAATAGCTTCTAATCTAGCAACAGGGGCATAAGTTTCATCAAAATCAATTCCCTCTTCTTGATTATAACCCTTAGCTACCAATCTTGCCTTATTTCTAATTATATTACCATGTTCATCTAATTTGTTTCTATAAACCCATTTAGTTTCAATAATTTGATGATCATGAGGTCTTTCAATAAGAGTCCAAACATTATTTCTTTCAAATTGGTTAAGTTCCTCATGCATGGCATTAATCCAATCAACATCATTTTTAGCATCATCATAACATTTAGGTTCAATTTTAGATACAAATGCTAAGTTATTACAAGCATCTCTAAATGATGACCTAGTTCTAACTCCTTGAGAAGGATCACCAATAATTAGATCTTTGGGGTGACTAAGAACATACCTCCAACCTCTTTCTAATTCATCATTACCTTGTGAGGCTTCAGGTAGGTCAGCGTTCGCTTCTCCATTTACCTCTTGTGTATCTGTGTCGTTCTTATCCTTCAGTGTGATGTCCTTGAATTGATCTTCAATATCATCTGCATCATTTATACCTTTTCCCTTCCTTGATGGAAGATCATTAGATTCATCAAAGATAACATGAATTGATTCTTCAACTACTAAAGTCTTTTTATTGAATATTCTAAAAGCTCTACTATGTAAGGAATATCCGAGAAAAATTCCTTCAATAGACTTAGCATCAAATTTATCAAGGTTTGATTTTCTATTATTTAATACAAAACATCGGCATCCAAAAACATGAAAGTAACTTATATTAGGTTTTCTTCCTTTTCAAAGTTCATATGGAGTCTTTTTCAAAACATGTCTGATTAATGCACGATTTAAAACATAACATGCAGTGTTAATAGTTTCTGCCCAAAAATATTTTGGAAGATTGCTTTCACACAATATGGTACGCGTCATTTCCTCTAATGTTCTATTCTTTCTTTCAACTACTCCATTTTGTTGTGGTGTTCTTGGTGCAGAAAAATTATGTTCAATTCCATTTTCATTACAAAATTCTTCAAAAGATTTGTTTTCAAATTCTTTTCCATGATCACTTTGTATTGACAAAACAGAAGAATTCTTTTCGTTTGTAATTCTTTTAAATAAATTTTGAAATGCTGAAAATGCTTCGTCTTTACTAGATAGAAATAAAACACATGTAAAGCGAGAGAAATCATCAATAACAACAAAACCGTATCTTTTTCCTCCTAGACTAGTTGTTCTTGTAGGACCGAATAAATCCATATGCAAGAGCTCCAAAGGTCTAGTGGTTGAAACTAAATTCTTTGATTTAAAAGAAACTCGGGTTTGTTTTCCAAATTGACAAGCATTACAAATTTTATCTTTTTCAAAAACAAGTTTTGGAAAACCATGTACTAAATCCTTCTTGATTAATTTAGATAGTAAATCCATGCTTGCATGAGCTAGCCTACGATGTCATAACCAACTATTATCAGTTTTATTATTTGTAGAAACTAGGCAATCAATATTTTGATCATGCAAATCATTTAAATTAACAATGTATACATTACCATGCCTATGACCAACAAATTTCATGTTTTCATTTGCAGGATTTTTAACAATGAATAGAGATGATTTAAAAGTAACATTAAATCCTTTGTCACATAGTTGACTAATGCTAAGTAAATTATGTTTCAGTCCTTTCACAAGCAAAACATTATCAATATAAGCATAAGGTGTGATACCTATTTTTCCAATGCCAATTAATTTTTCTTGGCCATTATCACCGAAAGTAACAGCACCTCCATCTTTTGCTTCCAAAGTGATGAATTGCGATTCATCACCGGTCATGTGTCTTGAGCACCCGCTATCCAAGTACCATTGTCTTTTAATTGCTCGGGTTGCAAGACACACCTGCATACACAATTTCAATTTTTATTTTTAGGTACCCAAGCTTTCTTGGGTCCTTTAGGGTTAGTCAAGATGGTTCCTTTTGGAACCCATATTTTTCTTATCTTTTGTGTTTGACAAATATAAGCTTTGTGTCCAATTTTTCCGCATTTAAAACATGTAATTTTAGTAGAATTATCAGCATGCTCATAAATATTTTTCAAAAATTTCTATCTTTTAAAAGTATTGTATCCAGGACCAGCTCTATTGTAAACAGCTCTTTGACTATTTAAAATCATTTCCAATTTTTCTGAACTTAAACTAAATATATCAACAATTGGTTTTAATTTATCCACTTCATTTTTCAAATCTTGGTTTTCCTTTAACAATGATTCATTATCCTTTGAAATTCTTTCTTTTTCAAGAGTAAGATTTTTGATTTCATTTTTCAATTCATTGCTTTTTGAACTTAAATTTGCAAAATCATCAATAAGTTCATAAAATGCACATTGTAATTCATCAAAGGTAAAGTCATCTAAAAAGTCAGGGCTTACCTCATCATTATCAGCCATGAAGCAAACATTTGCAACTTTGGTTTTCTCTTCATCTTCTGAACTTGTTGCTTCACTATCGCTCCAAGTAGCCATCATTGCCTTCTTCTTTACTCTTTTAGATCCTTTCTTTAATAGTGGACAATCTGGTCTGATGTGTCCGGGTTTCTTGCACTCATAGCATGTAGGAGGTTCACTCTTTTCCTTATCTTTGCTATGGTCTCCTTTGATAAATTGTTTTCTTTTTCCAAATTTCTTTCTCTTCATGAACCTTTTAAATTTTCTTGAAATAAGTGCCATTTCATCATCTTTCTCACTGTCACTAGTGGTTCTTCACTTTCATCTTCTTGAGTTACACTCTTCAAAGCCATAGTCCTTTTCTTCTTTGATTCATCTTCATCGATATGTTGTCGTTGCTGAAGCTCATGAGTCATCAAAGAACCGACCAACTCTTCAAGTGATAAAGTGTTGAGATCTTTTGCTTCTTGAATTGCAGTGACTTTTGCTTCCTATATCCTAGGTAAAGATCTTAATATTTTTCTAACAAGATCACTGTTAGCATAAGATTTTCCAAGACTTTTCAATCCATTAATAATGTCAGTAAATCTTGTAAACATATCAGTATTATTTTCAGCAGGATCCATCTTAAATAATTCATACTTATGAACAAACATATTTATTTTGGATTCCTTGACTTGATTTGTACCCTCATGGGTGACTTCAAGTCTATCCCAGATTTTCTTAGCAGACATACAAGTAGATATGCGATTAAACTCATTTGCATCAAGAGAGCAAAAAAGAACATTCATAGCCTTAGCATTTAATTGAGCTAATTTCTTGTCTTGCTCATCCCATTCAGATTCAGGCTTTGCAATATTAATATTTTCAATCATAATAGTGGGTGTGTGTGGTCCATTAATTATGATTCCCCATAAATCATAATCTAGTGCTTGAATGAAGAATTTCATTCGTGCTTTCCAATATGTGTAATTTGTTCCATTGAACAAAGGTGGTCTATTAGTTGATTGTCCTTCAGTCAACATAGAACTCATTGGGATTACTACTGATCTTTGGCTCCAAGCTAATCAAAGCTATAGAAATCAAGAGCACTCTACTCTGATACCACTTGTTGCCCAGATGTAGCAACCCAAGAGGGGGGTGAATTGGGTTATTAAAAAAATTGATTACTATGCAAGTATGTACTTAAACCCTAATTTTGATTTGCAACGGTGTAGTGGAGTGCACAGAAAGATAACAAAGAAGAATCAAACAATCACAAACACACAGAAGTTTATAGTGGTTCGGTGCCAAACTCAGCACCTACATCCACTCCCCAAAACCTTTGGGAATTTCACTAATCGTATCACAACAATTACAACCTCTAGCCAAACCAGGCTAGCCCTCTTGTTTATACGGCACAAGGTAGCCAAAAACCCCTAGCCACACCAGGCTAGTCCTCTTGTTTTACAGCACAAGGAAGTCAAATCCCCTAGCCAAACCTAGGCTAGTCCTCTTGATTTGAGGCACAAGGAAGCCCAAAATAATCAGGGTTAACACTAACCCTTTTACAAAAATGATCAAGGAATGATAAAGAGAAGCTTCTACAATGAGCAAATATTCAGAATATACTTTACAATTTTTGAAGCAATAAACTCAGCAATAAATGAACGAGGTCGAAGTAGCTGAAGCCTTGATTGCTTGAAAAGCTTCAAAGATCCGGATGACTTTTTGAAGCAATAAATGAACTTGAATGCACAGCAACAACCACTCAACAATATGCAATATAAGCTCTTTTTTTGGATTTTCTTTCTCTTTTAAAAACTCTTTTTCAGAATCGTCATGGTGTGCTTCAAATCCCACCTTTTTATAATCATCCAACAAGAAAAGATCCATTAGATACATCAGGAACAAATGGAAATAAAAATGGGAAGAAAATATAACCGTTATAAATGTTTCCCTTAAGCATTGAATGCTGATCTCCATTTGAGGAAGGAAGAGCACTGCAAAGATTCAAAAATCTAAAAGTTAAATGTAGCTTAAAATAGCAATAGAGAGAGAGAGTAAGAGAGAAAGAGCAAATTAAGAACTCAGGCGGCAGTTGACTGAAAAAGTAACTCCAGGTAGCTGAAGACATCAATGCATTCGGTGAAGAGATAAGTAAGTAACCTCAGCTAGCTAGTAAGCTAGCTAACAAGAGAGGCCACGACAAATAAATCGTCTAGAGGCAGCACTTTAGTTAACTAGAAAGATTGCTAGTTAGTTCTTCAGCTAACTAATAGGCAAAAACAACGGCCAAGCAGACCACTTAGTTAGCTAGGCAGCTAACTAAGCAAAGGTTAGTTAGCTCTTCAGCTAACTAACAGGCAATATAAAACGGCAAAGTAAAGGGTTCATGCATTGGTAGTTAGCTTCCCAGCTAACTAGAAAATTAAAGCTCACGGTTGCATGGGTTGTAGGAGAAGAATAGTTAGCTCAATAGCTAGCTAAATGATAGTCAGTTAGCTCACTAGCTAACTAAAACAAAAAGTAACGTAGGATCGGTCCGGCTTAGTTAGCTCTCCAGCTAACTGAGCAAAAAGGCAACCATACGTCTGAATAAAGTAGCTAACTCTCCAGCTAACTAGCCAATAGGCAGCTAGCTCTTCAGTTAACTAAAATTTGAATCCTCACGGCTTCAACGTTTCCTGTGAAAAATAGTTAGCTAAGCAGTTAGCTCCAAGATAAAATAGTTAGCTAAGCAGTTAACTAAAATAAACGTCAGCTAGCTAGAAGGCCTGGCAGCTAGCTCCATAGTTAGCTAAAATTTGAAACTGTTCGGCCAGGAGAGTTTACAAGCAACTGGAGTTAGCTAAAACGAATTCCAGTTAGCTAACAAGTTAACCAACCAGCTAGCTAAATTTATAGAGCGTTCGGCCAAGCACTGTGACGAGCATTTTAGTTAGCTGAAGAAACTTCAGCTAGCTAACGAGCTAGCTAACCAGCTAGCTAAAATACAAGATCGTTCGGCCAAGCACTGAGACAATGTATCAGCTAGCTGAGAGGTGTGCCAGCTAGCTAAATGGAATAACAAGTTAGCTAACCAGTTAACTCCCAAGTTAATAAAAAATATTCAAAGCAAATTAAAAGTACTTTCTTACTAATGAAATTTTGCACGAAGATACTTACTTGCAAGGCGACCGAACTTCCCTGTATCAAGCTTAGAATTGTCTAATTATTTTGTAATCATCAAAATCAATCTGGGGTCAACATAAATAACTGATTATATAAAAGTTTAGTAATTATTTGAATTCAAATAATTATTTATCAATTATAAAATAAAATTTTGGCAGTCATATGATATTATAGAAATTCTAAGTTATGATCAAATTACTTACCAAAGTTGGCAATCTTTTTAGAAATTATGAATAATTTATAAAATATTCTAACTTATTATTAGGTTATTTATTTGTTTCAAATAAAATGAATAAAATTGATGAAAACTAATACTCACGCTAGGGCTCCATTAATCTTTTTTGTCCTTCAATTTTTACCTTCTTCATCCTTACGAACTATTGATTTGATATTAAAAAGACTTCAATTGACTCTTATTTATAAAAAAATTTTCTAAAGCAAATAAGTTTTTTACTATTTATAAGATAATAAAATACTAAAGCTAATAAAATTTTCATTTCATATAGGCTAACTCAATACCGAATATTATGAATATAGATTTAAATAAAAGCTTTAATTATATTATTTTTATAATTTTTTAATTTAATCTAATCAAATTGCATTTTAACCTAAAGCAAACTAACCTATGAGGATTGGATCTCACAACTACGATTCGGTGCTGCAGGGAATTGTGGTAACAGGGCTATCATACTTGGCTCAGACTTGGTGCATACACAAGAAAGGCCCTGTTTTTGCAACAGCTTTCTCTCCTCTTCTTGTCATCTTCTCATTTCTTATTCAGACACTTATCCTTGGAGATGCAGCCAAGCTTGAAAGGTTGGTTGGTTTGAATTCTGTCTGCTGACGATTATAAATTTCTTATGGAATTGATTGTTGATTAAATGTTCTTGCTCTTGGCACCTGAATTCTGTACAGCATTATTGGAGCTGTGTTGGTTGTTGGTGGTCTCTATCTTCTCTTATGGGCAAAATCTAAAGATCATGCAAGCGAAAGGATTGATGTCAGAGGCCACACTCATCTAATTGAAGATCCAAGTGCAGAACCAATGCTACTTAACAAAGCTTGACAAATAGTACTGATATCTGGAGGTTCCTGTGGATCTTCAAAGCACATTTACAGCATCAGTCTCCAACATCTGGGTTTATTTTCTAGATGTAAAGCATTGCTGTCATCAAGAGACCTGTATGTTTATGCAGCAGCATGTCCCATTTCATTGGGATCTGATCATTGTGAGCAATTATACGTTCAGATTACTGATGGTTGGCTGTATTCTAACTTTAAAGCTTGGGATATAGTGGATTGGTTACTAGAAAATTAATTGTAAGTATGATTAACCTCGCTCAAAGGTGAACTCAAAAGAAGCAACAAAATAATGCAGAACCCTTTGTCAGCTTGTGAAATTAACATATCAAAACGACTGTGATAAAAAGGGCAGATAATTATTATTATCCTCCTCTCATTGGATGGATTGTCTTTTAACGTCCGGCCGTTATAAAAAAAAAAAAAAAAAAACAAACGCCCTTTTTTTAAAAAACTAAATGCTGGCCGTTTTTAAAAATAAAACACCAGCCATTTTTTTAAAAAAAAAGCTGCCCATTAAAAGGAAAAAAAATCTATAAATAGGTTTAAAAAGCATGAAAATTTTGTAATAACTCCGTATTTTCTTGTTTTTCTTTGAAGATTGCTGATCGGCGTTGAGATCGTGCTGCCAGCCATTGGAGTTTTGGATTATACCTTGGAGGAGAGTGTGTGATTCATTTTTCTTCACACGAGAAGGGGACCAAATCTCCTTCAGGGCAATGGTTTTAAACCGCCTCCCAGGCCTGACTCTTTAACTTGTTCTTTTTTTGAGATAATTTTCTTTTCACTGAATATCATCTGCCACACACCATAATTTTTATTTTCTAAAATATATATTTAATATATAGATATATACTTATATATTCCTAGTTGGATGCATATAGAAATCATTTTCAATAACAAAGGAGATTTGGGCAAATTAATTAAAACATTTTTCAATATCAATCTAAAGGAGATTTGGTTTTGGATGCAATTTGATCTTTTGGTTTTGGATGCAATCTGATCTCTTCATCTTTTTGTTATTTTCATTTGCCTTTTGATCTGAATGAATAATCCGCTTCTTTGAGTGGGAGAAATAGAATCTTTATCAGATCCTGCCGTAATTTAAATGGGAAAAGGAAAAATATTAGATGGTTGGCCTTTCGATGTTTTTTTTTATGTTTTGTTATTCATATTAAATAGTTATATTTTTTTATGTGTGTGGTGCGTTCATCTATGAATCTCATCCATATCTTCTCATGTTGGCGATATCAATTATAGTGTATGATGTTGTGTATGATATGATTGTTAGTTATGTCATGGGATCATTTTTGCTTCACTAAAATTTTTGCACTGTTTGTTGTAATCCTAAATATTATTATTAAGGTGACAATGATTGTTATTTCGCTGAGATAAGGTTGGCCTTATCTAAGGCCAGTTTGGTGGTTTTTTTAAGCTAATTTTAGAATGACAAAAGGAAAAAGTTAAAATGTTTAATGCCATCAGTTGAGTCTCCTGATGATATGACGTAGTAGTCTCAGTGTTGTGGGGGTAATGGTGCACAACATAGATTATGGGTAGTGAAACAATTTCATGAATTCAATGTATGCAAGTCTATAATGTTCATTTATAGATTATATTTTGTGGTCCTTTTGTGAAGTAGCATGGTCAATTATTGTCATTCATGATGACGCCCGATCACTGGTCCTGAATGTCGGAAAAAGGAAATGGATTGATTATCGAATCTTTGCTCCACCAGGTTGCCTGCAAAAAAGTCCCAGGACCGGAGGGATTCTCCGGTGGGACCCTTCGACGCTCAAGTTAGCAATCGAGGTCACAGCTGAGGAGGAGCTCGAATGAGCTCTTTTTAGATGAAAAGTGTTCCCATGGAGGAGGGATTCCTCTCTGAGTGCTAAGATAGCGATTCCTTGGGGTTATCGCTCATACCTAATTATCGAGTGGATTCAACTTCTCAAAGGGGTTGACACTTGCATGACCACATGGGATTCTGTGAAAAAGGAATGTCCATGGAGTTCTTGGGAGTTGTGTAAATCTGGGCTGGTTAGTGGGTCGTGTCCCATCGAAGAGGGAGAAAACGGTGGTTGGTGGGCTACGTCCCATCAGCCAGTGGGGCTATTGGGTAGTTGGGTCCAGTCCCATCAGCGGCGTGGCCAGTAGGTAGTTGGATCTGGCGTTGTCAGGCGGTGTAGGTCAGGGAGGTGGCGTCCTGAACTACCAGGGCCGTGCTGGGGCTGATTTGAAGGAAACAGAGGCGTTTCGACTCTCCCGAGGGAGCCAAGGCTGAGCTGGATCGACCGGGGATGGCCAGGGCCAACCTCGCCGACCAGGAAGTACCGGGGCGGGGCCGACCAGGAATGGTCAGGGTCGACTCGGTGGGCTGGAGATGCTGGGGCCGAGCGGGACCGACCAGGAATGGTCGAGGCCGACTCGGCGGGCCTGGAGCCGGGGCCGACCGGGGCGGGGCGACTCGGCGGGCCTGGAGACGCCGGGGCTGAGCGGGGCCGACCAGGAATGGTCGGGGCCGACTTGGCTGGCCTGGAGACACCGGGGCCGAGCGGGGCTGACCAGGAATGGTCGGGGCTGACTCGGCGGGCTTGGAGTTGCCGGGGCCGAGCGGAGCCAACCAGGAATGGTCAGGGCTGACTCGGCGGGCCTGGAGACGTCGGGGCCGAGCGGGGCCAACCAGGAATGGTTGGGGCCGACTCAGCGGGCCTGGAGACACCGGGGCCGAGCGGGGCCGACCAGGAATGGTCGGGGCCAACTCGGCGGGCCTGGAGCTGCCAGGGCCGAGCAGGGCCAACCAGGAATGGTCGGGGCCGACTCGGCGGGCCTGGATGCCGGGCCGCACGAGGCCGACCAGGAATGGTCGGGGCCAGCTCGGCAGGCCTAGAGATGCCGGGGCCGACCAGGAATGGTCGGGGCCAGCTCGGCGGGCCTGGAGACGCCGGGGCCGACCGGGAATGGTTGGGGCCGGCTCAGCGGGCCTGGAGCCGCCGGGGCCGAGCGGTGCCGACCAGGAATGGTCGGGGCCAACTCGGCGGGCCTGGAGCTGCTGGGGCCGAGCGGGGCTGACCAGGAATGGTCGGGGCTGACTCGGCGGGCCTGGAGATGCCGAGGCCGAGCGGGGCCGACCAGGAATGGTCGGGGCCGACTCGGCGGGCCTGGAGATGCCGGGGCCGAGCGGGGCCGACCAGGAATGATCGGGGCTGACTCGGCGGGCTTGGAGCCACCGAGGCCGAGCGGTGCCGACCAGGAATGGTCGGAGCCGACTCGGCTAGCCTGGAGCTGCCGGGGCCGAGCGGGACCGACCAGGAATGGTCGGGGCCGACTCGGGGGGCCTGGAGATGCCGGGGCCGAGCGGGGCCGACCAGGAATGGTCGGGGCCGACTCAGCAGGCCTGGAGCCGCCGGGGCGCATTAATGTTTTGGTTTTACTGAAATTGCTCTTATGGCTACACCAGCCACATCAGATGCCCCCCCGCCCTTGAGCGCTAAGGACCGTGCGCCTGCAATCCTTTGGACGAAAGGGGCACGAAAATTCAAAAAGAATGATTGCCTCCTTAGTGTGCTTTAAATAGCTTGATGAGCTGGCGCTTTGTCCCGAGGCAGTGTCGCTTCGAATATCTCCCGCAATCATGTGGTAGGTGGGGCTGACGTTGGCGCCGAACTCCAGGGAGGGAGCTCATTGGGGAATGGAAAAAGGCAAGGATCATCATTGCTTCTATGTTTTCTACGCCCCACGATTGGCCGGGGATCATGCCCCTTGGGACGGATCGAGGCGGCTTGTCCTGGGCACAGGCGAGATTTCTGGTTGATAGCTCGTGGTGCAATAGAGGTTTGCCATGTGGTGGGATCTCGAGCGTCGCTGATGGAAGGTGGAGGGTATAAAAGCGCTTCTATAGTCTGGGAAAAGCTTTTACACCGCTATTGCTTTCTTCCACCTTCTTCCTTCCTGAGCTTCTTCTGCGACCCGAGCCCTTCCAACTCCCAGGTTAGTTTCATCCTTTACTCCGCCCATGGACCGTAGTGCCATTAGGGAGGGTAAGAGACCCGTAGAAGAGTCTTCCCAATCCAGCAGTGAAAACCAGGCCCCTGTAGCTAGCCAAATGCCTCGGCCGGTGGGTGGCATCACCATCTGTGACCGATCGAGGGCAATAGGACCTCCGTCCACCTCCGGTTCTCCTATTAGGGCTGCCCCCATGTCCTCTCGCCGTCTAGCGCTTCTTCCGGCGATGAGCTCCGATCCAACAGGTCCAGCGGGGGTGGCCTCCACCATGACCCCTAAGGATGTAGAGGCTGTTAGGGCTAGATATTTGGTCCCTGACTTCATTGGCCTATCCGTGCCGGGGCCCGAAGATAGGGTGACCTCTGACTACCCAGGTTGGGTCACTTTATACGAGGAGTTCTTCGGTGCGGGCTGCGCCTTCCCTTCCTTCCCTTTCTCCTTAACCTCTTAGATAGGTATAGGTTGGTGCCGGTGCAGTTGACTCCGAACTCGATTCGGATCATCTGTGCCTTTGTCATTCTGTGTCATTTTGAGGGGGCCCGTCCAGGGCTGTCTCTGTTCCGAGCTTTCTATAAGCTCCGCCGTCAAGGCGAGGGGGCCTGGTGGGCCTTTATCGCCAGGCCAGGCAGAGCTTTCCCTTTAGGCCTCCTGTCTAAAATTAGGGGGTGGAAGTCTAGGTTTCTTTTTGCCCACGTCGAGGGGGTAAGGGCCGCTTGGAGGGAGCCAGACACTAGCTCGAACGACGACTCCTCCGTAAGTGATAGGGATAGGGAATTGTTCGCCCAACTGTCCAACTGCCAAATCCCCGGCTACAAGGAACTCCTGTCCGAGGAGAACCTGGTAGAAGCCGAGTTAGCCCCGGCGGCCGGTGAGCTTGACGCCTCGTTCCCTCTGTCCCGACCTTGGGTTTGTTGTATGTCGTCGCTAATGTTTGTTATCTTTTCTGTGCAGAAATGAAGATTTCCGCCATCGATTTTGAGGCCGTCCTAAGGCAGAAAAGGCTGGCGACCGGAGAGTCGTCCAGGCCAGCGAAGAAAATTCAGAGAAGGGAGCCAACTAGGCCAGCCGCAGCCATGGCCCCAACGCCTATGGAGGAGCCGGGTGAGAAGAAGCTGGTTGTAGAGAGGCCCCAAAGCCAGCTAGGGCCGAAATTGAAGAGGGGGAGATCCCGGCCACCACCGAACCAACGATGGTGGTTTTGGATGAGGAGGAAGCCCCCATCGTCGCCGATGTGCCCGAGGCGGGGCGGGTTACTATCGCGTCAGCCCCCCGCTGTTGCAGAGCCGGCGAGGGAGAGTGCTCCCCTAACTGCTAGCGAGGGGGAGCGAGTCGCCAGGAGGGCCCAGGACGGGGCGGAGGCGACCGGGAAGCAGAGGCGTGAGCCGAGAAGCTTATCCCATCAACCGGCCCGCCCCCAATCCGAAGGTCCGTAGGAGGGACAAACTCGGCTGGTCCCCACACTCGGCACGATGGCAGATGCCGCACAAGCCTCCCACCTCCTGTCAGGAGTTCGAACCGCCGAGTTCGAGGAGGAGATGCGGGGATTGAGTCACTCCACACTCCTGGATATGGTCATGGTTGCTG
The DNA here is from genome assembly GCA_900491605.1 of Calamus simplicifolius. Lineage (NCBI taxonomy): Eukaryota > Viridiplantae > Streptophyta > Magnoliopsida > Arecales > Arecaceae > Calamus > Calamus simplicifolius. Next base: position 176,221 of record UESW01002599.1, read on the forward strand.
TTGTCCAGGTACTTTTTGAATCTTCCTCATTTTTCCCAATGTTTTTTCTTTCTGCAGCTAACATGTTTCCTCTGCTACAGATGGCCAATGGCGCCCTGGGCCTTCGCGAGGTTCTGGCCCATTCTTCGAACACGATAGCCAAGGCCCTGGTGCGGGCCGACAAGTACAAGAAGGAGAGCATGGCGCAGGCCGAAAGCCTTGCTCGACTTCATCAAGAGACCTCGGCCCGCGAGGAGAGCTTAGCCGGCCGTCTACGGGAGATGGAAAGCCGGGCCGAGGCCGAGAATGGCCGGGCCTCTGCAGCTGAGGCCAAGATGGGGTTGGCCTTAGAAAGGTTGAAGGCCATCACGATGTAGAATGAAGAGCTGACCAGGCGGCTCCAAAGTGCCGAGGAGGAAGTCCGGGCCGCAGGGGAGAGGGCCGCTGCCGCAGAGAAAGCTGCAGCGGAAGCGGTATCGAAGAAGGCCGGGGCGGTAGTCTGTGCCGATGAGGCTAGTGCCCGTGCCGAAGAAGCCGAGAGCAAGGCCTGGGAGGCCGAGGCGCGAGCCAAGGAGGCAGAGGCCAAAGCACAGTGAGCTGAAGCCGAGGCGGGGCAGACCGTTACCAACTACAAGGCCTCATCGGAGTTCAAGCAGGAAGTCATCGAGGCCAGCCTCGATGCCTATGTTCAAGGCTTCGAAATGTGCAAGGTCAAAGTATCTGCAGCCCTCGAGATCAACATTTCTGAACTCGAAGATATCTGACCTGGGAAGTCTGACGAGGAGCCAGCAGAGAAAGAGGACGAGAAGAAGCCCGGCCCCGGCGAGCCTTGAGGATCCACTGTCCGTTTTTCTTTTCTTTATCTTGTGTAACCGGCCTCAGGCCCAATTTTGTACTTCTCCCTGATTGCTAATAAAGAAGAATTTTTTATCAAACTTCTCTACGTTTTGTTCCATCTGTCCTTTCTTCTTTTGGAAGAACGTCTTACTGTGCCTTACTTCCCGCGGTCGAGTCGCATTCGTTGACAATATCGTAGCCAAATGTTGCACCTTCTGAAATGTTTTCTTAGTTTCAAATGTTGCACATGTTAACAATGCCGTAGCCGAATTGCAACTTTGGACCGGATGATGTTCGAGTGCACCCCGGAATGTAAGCCGGCCATGTGGAAGGTTACTCAAAATTCTCCATGTTGTTGCAGATTGTTTGAAAAGAAACTCATCTACGTATGGATCCTCCAAAGGCTTAGAATGATCCACGGGCGACTCGATGCCAAGATTAATTTTGGAGGCATTGGGGCAGACCAGAGATGGTCGAGGCTGATTCGACCGTCGTGGGGATGCCGAGGCCGAGTGGGGTTGGCCGGGGGGGCCTACATCGACTCGGTCAGTGATGAAGATGCCTAGGCCGGTCAGGGATGACCAGGAAAGGCCGTGGTTGCGCCGGCTAACAGGGAGTCTGTGAGGGCCACACGAAGCCTTCTAGAGCTATCTCCATGGTCTGGGTTCCATGTGAGGGGCAATCCGGCCGAATACGCAGTCATTAGGGACTTAACCGACTTAGAGGCATCGTCGTGCCGGGACCAAGTGGTACTATATTAGCTACGGTGCCGGTGATCTTTTTGAGCGGCTTCAGGGGTTTGTGCACCGCCTGAGGGGCAACTCGACCGGGTACAAAGTTGTTAGGGTCTTAACCGACTCGGGGGCACTGCCGTGCCGGGGCCGAGTGGTGTCCCGTTAGCCACGATGCCGGTGAGCTCCTTTTGAACCACCTCAGGGGTTTGTGTGCCGCCTGAGGAGTGACTCGACCGGGTACAGAGCTGTTAGGGTCTTAACCGACTCGGGGGCACCGCCGTGCCGGGGCCGAGTGGTGTTCCATTAGCCGCGATGCCGGTGAGCTCCTTTTGAACCGCCTCAGGGGTGTTGTGTGCTGCCTGAAGCAACTCGAAGGTACGAAGCTGTTAGGGACTTAATCGACTCGGGGGCACCACTGTGCCAGGGCCGAGTGGTGTCCCATTAGCCGCGATGCCGGTGAGCTTCTTTTGAACTGCCTCAGGGGTTTGTGTGCTACCTAAGGGGCGACTTGATCGGGTATGGAGCTGTTAGGGTCTTAACCGACTCGGGGGCACCGCCGTGCCGGGGCCGAGTGGTATCCCATTAGCTGCGATGCCGGTGAGCTCCTTTTGAACCGCCTCAGGGGTTTGTGTGCTGCCTAAGGGGCAACTTGACCGGATACGGAGCTATTAGGGTCTTAACCGACTCGAAAGCACCGCCGTGCCGGGGTCGAGTGGTGTCCCATTAGCCGCGATGCTGGTGAGCTCCTTTTGAACCACCTCAGGGGTTTGTGTGCCGCCTGTGGGGTGACTCGACCGGGTATAGAGCTGTTGGGGTCTTAATTGATTCGGGGGCACCGCCGTGCCAGGGCCGAGTGGTGTCCCGTTAGCTGCGATGCCGGTGAGCTCCTTTTGAACTGCCTTAGGGGTTTGTGTGCCGCCTAAGGGGCGACTCGATCGGGTACATAGCTATTAGGGTCTTAACCAACTTGGAGGCACCGCCATGCCGGGGCCGAGTGGTGTCCCGTTAGCTGCGATGCCGGTAAGCTCCTTTTGAACCGCCTCAGGGGTTTGTGTGCCACCTGAGGAGCGACTCGACCAGGGTACGGAGCTGTTAGGGTCTTAACCGACTTGGGGGCATCGCCGTACCGGGGCCAAGTGGTGTCCCATTAGCCGCGACGCCGGTGATCTCCTTTTGAACCGCCTCAGGGGTTTGTGTGCCGCCTGAGGGGCGATTCGACCAGGTACGGAGCTGTTAGGGTCTTAACCGACTCGGGGGCACCGCCGTGTCGGGGCCGAGTGGTGTCCCGTTAGCTGCGATGCCGGTGAGCTCCTTTTAAGAGACCTGGTCCTTGGATGCAAGGAAGAGTAGGTTGTGGCGTCAGAAGGGACCTCCTTTATTGCTTATGCCCTAAGGAGATACATCATTGATAATATTGGCGGAGGTTATCCGCATTCCAGGTACGCGGAATGGGTTATCCGTTGAGTTCTTCTAGTCTGTATGCCCCCCAGTGGAGTGTCTCGGTGACACGATAAGGACCCTCCCAGCTGGGGGATAGCTTGCCTCCCTCTGTAGGCTTGGAAACCTCAGCTTTCCTCAGAACCAAGTCTCCGCGGTGAAAAACCTTGAGATGAACTCGAGCATTGTAGTACTTGACCGCTCGTTGACGAAAGGTCGCCATGCGCAACCTCGCCCGATCGTGCACCTCGTCGATGAAGTCCAAATTAGGCCGAATCAGCGCGGAGTTGTTTTCCTCGTTGAAGGACTCCACACGCGGACTGGGTAGTCCGATCTCGACGGGAATGATGGCCTCGAATCCGAAGGCAAGACTGAAGGGAGTCTCGTCCGTCGGGGCCCTGGGGGTCGTGTGGTAGGCCCATATCACACTGGGGAGCTCCTCCACCCATCGACCTTTGGACCCGTCTAGCCGGGTCCTGAGTTCTCTGAGGATAGTGTGGTTCATGACTTTGGCCTCTCCGTTGGTCTGGGGGTGGCCGACAGAGGTGAATCGGTGATGGATGCCTAGCTCGTCACAGAAAGCTTTGAATGCTTCATTATTAAATTGGCGGCCGTTGTCGGTGACGAGGGTGTGAGGTAGGCCAAAACGGCATATGATCGACTTCCAGAAGAAGGCTTTGACTTTGCTTTTAGTGATCTTGGCCAATGCCTCGACCTCGACCCATTTTGTGAAGTAGTCGATGGCGACTAGCAAGAATCTTCGTTGCCCTGAAGCTGGGGGGAATGGCCCGAGGATGTCCATTCCCCATTGAGCGAAAGGCCATGGGGCTGAGAGCGGATTCAGCGGGGTAGATGGTTGATGTTGGATGTGTGCGTGGTGCTGGCAACCATTGCATTTCTAAACTAATTTAGCCGCGTCCTCCCTCATAGTGAGCCAGAAGTATCCCTGACGGAGAGCCTTTTGGGCTAAGGATCTGCCCCCCAGATGATTTCCACAGATGCCCTCATGGATTTCTTTGAGGATGTAGTCGGCGTCGGCGGGTCCTACACACTTGAGCAGGGGGTAGGAGAACAACCTTTTGTATAGACGTCCGTCGAGGAGGATGAATATGGAGGCCCTTCACTTGAGCAGTCTGGCTTCGTTGCGGTCGTCAGGGAGAGTGCCATCGGTGAGATAGCGGATGTAGGCATCCATCTATGTGGGCTCTTGGGTGAGCGGGAGGACTTCCTCGCTACCCTCTATGCTGGGCCTTTCTAAATATTCAATGTAAGCATCCCTTGCCATGCCGTCGGCAGAGGTAGCCATACGAGAAAGGATATCGGCCTTAGCATTTTCACTCCGGGGAATGTAACTGATACTGAAGTAAGGTAACGGGGAGGTCAGGAGCTGAACCTTGCTCAAGTACTGAGTCATAATAGGGTCACGCGTCTCGTATTTTCTATTGATTTGTCCAGAGACGAGTTGCGAGTCCATGAAAGCTCTGAGACACCTTATTCCAAACTCCTGGGCTAGCCTTAATCCTGCCAGCAGGGCCTCGTACTCAGTTTGATTGTTGGTGGCTTCGAATAGGAACCACAGGGCGCACTCCGTCCTCTCTCCTCCTGGCCCGGCAAGAATAAGGCCGACGCCGCTTCCCTGAGAGTTTGATTTGCCATCCACATGAAGGATCCAAGTTTCTCCATCGCCGTTTGGTTCGGGCTCGCGTTGTTCCTTGGTAACCTCCTTAGTCGCCTCCTCCGCCCAAGTGCATTCAACTAGGAAGTCAGCTAAAACTTGGGACTTCAGAGCCGATCGTGCCTGGAAGGAGAGGTCAAACTCTCCTAGCTTGATGGCCCACTTGGCAAGTCAGCCCGAGATATCCGGACGAGCCAAGATGGCTCGAAGGGGTTGGTCTGTGAGCACCACGATAGGATGGGCTTGAAAGTATGGGCGAAGGCGCCGGGCGGAAATTATCAGGGCAAAAATAACTTTTTCTGTCTTGGAGTACCTAACTTCTGCGTCATGGAGGACCTTGCTCACACAATAGATAGGTCTCTAGGTTCCGTCAGTGTCGAGACGCACCAGGACTGAGCTAACAGCTTCCAAAAAAGTAGCTAAGTAGAGGAAGAGACTTTCCCCGTCTCTTGGCTTGGATAGGAGCGGTGGAGAGGACAAGAACGCCTTCAACCCGTCGAAGGCTCTCTGGCAGTCGTCCGTCCATTCGAAGTTGTTCATCTTCCGTAGGGCCTTGAAGAAGGGCAAGCATCTCTCGGCCGATTTGGAGAGGAAACGACTAAGAGCCGCCACTCTTCCCGTCAGCCGTTGCACTTCCTTTTTGCTAGACGGCGGCCTCATGTCGAGTATGGCACTGATCTTCTTCAGGTTCACCTCAATCCCCCACTGGGTCACCATAAAACCTAGGAACTTGCCTGCCGTGACCCTGAAAGCACACTTCTTGGAGTTCAGCTTGACATGGAAACGATGGAGATTGTTGAAGGTTTCCTCTAAGTCGGAGATGTGATTGAAGGCACGAGTGCTCTTTGTCAGCGTGTCATCTATATAGACATCCATATTCCGGCCTAGCTGATCTTGAAACACTATGTTCATCAACCTTTGGTAAGTTGCCCCCGCATTCTTGAGGCCGAAAGGCATCACTTTGTAGCAATAAATGCCTTTCTCCGTCACAAAGGATGTGTGCTCTTCGTCGCTGGGGTCCATCCTTTTCTGATTATATCCAGAGAAGGTGTCCATAAAGCTGAGGAGCTCATGCCTGGAGGTGGAATCCACCAGCTGATCTATCCTTGGCAGGGGAAAGCTATCTTTTGGACACACCTTGTTGAGGTCGGTGAAGTCATACAAATTCTCCAGCTCCCATTTTCCTTTTGCACCATGACCACATTAGCCAGCCAGCTAGGGTAGTGTGCCTCTCAGATGTTACCGGCGCTGAGCAGCTTGTTGACTTCCTCATCAATAGCCTTTTGTCGATTAGGAGCGAAGCTTCTCTTCCTTTGGTGGATTGGACGGTGCCGTGGGTCAATGTTGAGCTTGTGGGTGATCACTTCTGGAGGGATGTCGGGCATATCATACGCTGACCAAGCAAAAACATCCGAATTAGCCCACAGAAAAGCTAAGAGGCGCTCCCGATCCTCTGGGGGAAGGAGTCCGCCGACCCGGACGATCTTCGTCGGGTCGTCTCCCAGAGGGAAAGTTAAGAGGTGCTCGGCTTGTTCTCCTCCCTTGTTGGAATCTCTGGGATCGGGTGCTTCTAAAGTTGATTCAGCTTCCAAAGAACTTGATGCCACATGATAACAGGGCAGGACCGGGCTGGTCTCACCACGCATCTCTCAACTCCTTCACTAGTGGGGAATTGCACTAGTAAACGCCGGGTGGAGATAACTGCGTCCAAAAGGTTAAGACCTGGACGCCTGAGAATGGCATTGTAAGCCAAGGGGACCCTTACGATCAGGAATTTCATGATCATTATGCTTTGGCATGGCGGCGTTCCGGCTGTCATGGGCAAAGGTATCTCGCCTTCAACCCTCACGAGTCCCGGTGAACCCGACCAACGGGACCGCCACAGGCTGAAGGGAGTCTAAAGATAATCCCATTCGAACAAAAGCGTCGTAAGTAAGGATGCCAGCTGAGCTGCCACTATCAACTAATTTCCTTTTTACATGGTGCTTAGCGATCGTCATGGAGACGACGACGCCTTCATTGTTTACATTTTTCACAATAGCAGATCTTCCCTCAGGAATTACATTATTCATCGCCTCCTCCCCTCTCAGCCGCTTAGATGCGGAGGCCGTTCCCCAAGACACCATTCTGACTGTCCGCTCAGTGGGGGCATTATCGACCATGGCCTGAACAGGTGGAGGCCTCATGAGGGCCGGCAGCGGCTGTGGCACCTTCTGAACATACTTGCCGAGGTAGCCCTGCTGAATGAGCTCCTCGATGGCCCATTTCAAGCTGTAACAGCTGTCGGTGTCATGGCCATAATCCCGGTGGAATTGAGTAACGGCTTTTGTGCGGGGAGACTTTCTTCATGGGAGGAGGGCGCTGGAGGTAAGGCTCGCCCTCGATCTCCATCAGGATGTGGGATCGAGGGGCGAGAAGAGTGTGAGCTTGCTCTCGTCAGGGACGGGGCTTCGATGCCTATTGTCGGATTGACGAGGCGGGTCGACCGCCGGTCGAGGGGGTCCACTCGGCTCAGGGCGAGCGGGCTTGTGGCTGGAGCTCTTTGAAGATTCTCGGCGGGTGAAGTCAGCTTCATCCGCACGGATGTACTTTTGAGCCCGAAGGAGGAGGTCGGAGTAAGAACTCAGGGGCTTTTTATCCAAGGAAAAGGTGAAGCGGGATGGGAGGAGTCCCCGCTTTAGCGCCAACGTCGCTACCGCATCATCGAGATGATAAACTTTGAGGGCGGCAGCCTTGAACCGGGACATAAAATCCCGCAGCGACTCCCCCTCCTTCTGGCGCACGGAGAAGAGGCTGTCCGCTACCCTTGGAATCTACCGGCAAGCATCGAAATGTGCCAGAAAGCCTTCTCCAGCTCTCGGAAGGAGTCGATGCTGTGAGGGGGCAGGCGCGAGTGCCACGCACGAGCGGCCTTCCGTAGAGTGGCGGGAAAGGCTTTGCAGAGAAGGGCGTCCGAAGCGCCCTGGACTTGCATCATTGCTTTATAACTCTTGAGATGTCGAGAGAATCTATCGTACCATCGTATGGGTCTACCTGGGGGAAACGGAATCTGGAGGGGACAGTTCCTCCAATATCCGGTGGGTGTAAGGAGGACGGGTGTCAAACTCTTCCTCCATTTGATAATTATTTTCCTGGCGAGCTCATCTAGCTGCCTATTGTACTCGTCCAGGCACTCCTCCACCTGGCGGCTGATTGTCGGGGCCCTCCAAGATGGCTTGGAGGAGGAAGAAGAAGAAGAAAAAGAAGGGGAAGGACGCGGAGCTGGGACTTCCTCTTTGGTTCCTCCTGATGATGCGGCTCGGGAGGAAATTTGCTAGGGGCACGATCAGGGGACCATGGTTGTTTAGGGGGCTCACGGCGAGGCTTCCTAGGGGAAGCCGGACGATCGGCCTCTCGTCGAGGAGAGCCTCCTCTTGCCGACTGCTGACTGGGGGGAGCGGTCTGATGTTGGGTGGCCATGGACTATTGCTGCTGGAGTCCGTGGACCATAGCGGTGAGAGTTTGGACTTGCTGGGTGAGAGTCGCTAGCTGCTCCGTAGTTTGGACAGCTGCATCCGGTGGTGGGCAGGTGACGGGAGGATCGGTAGCATGGGGATTGGCCTCCTGCTGCCTAACTAGCGGGGGGAGCCCCGCTGAACAGCTACAGAAGCGTCCTGAGTTCGTGTCACCACCATGGCTTCAAGAGGAAAAGAGGGGGGAGCAGAGTTCGCCGAGATGTAGCACAGGGAAACCCTGAGATACTTGCTGCATCAGCCCCAGCCCCCTTCCTGGCGCACCAATCTGATGACGCCCGATCACTGGTCCTGAACGTTGGGAAAAGGAAATGGATTGATTATCAAATCTTTGCTCCACCAGGTTGCTTGCAAAAAAGTCCTAGGACCGGAGGGATTCTCTGGTGGGACCCTCCGACGCTCAAGTTAACAATCGAGGTCATAGCTGAGGAGGAGCTCGAATGAGCTCTTTTTAGATGAAAGTGTTCCCAGGGAGGAGGGATTCCTCTTTGAGAGCTAAGATAGCGATTCCTTGGGGTTATCGCTCATACCTGATTATCGAGTGGATTCACCTTCTTATAGGGGTTGACACTTGCATGACCACATGGGATTCCATGAAAAAGGAATGTCTGCGGAGTTCTTGGGAGTTGTGTGAATCTGGGATGGTTGGTGGGTCCTGTCCATCGGAGAGGAAGAAAACGGTGGTTGGTGGGCTACGTCCCATCAGCCAGTGGGGCTATTGGGTAGTTGGGTCCAGTCCCATTAGCGGTATGGCCAGTGGGTAGTTGGATCTGGCATTTTCAGGCAGCGTGGGTCAGGGAGGTGGCGTCCTGAACTACCAAGGCCGTGCTGGGGCTGATTTGGAGGAAACGGGGGCATTTCGACTCTCCCGAGGGAGCCGAGGCTGAGCTGGATCGACCGGGGATGGCCGGGGCCAACCTCGCCAACCAGGAAGTGCCGGAGGGGGCCGACTCGATGGGCTGGACATGCCGGGGCCGAGCGGGACTGACCAGGAATGGTCGGGGGACTCGGCGGGCCTGGAGCTGTCGGGGCCGAGTGGGGCCGACTCGGCGGGCCTGAAGACGCCGGGGTCGAGCGGGGCCGACCAGGAATGGTCGGGGCTGACTCAGCGGGCCTGGAGCTGCCAGGGCCGAGCGGGGCCGACCAGGAATGGTCGGGGCCAACTCGGCAGGCCTGGAGACGCCGGGGCCGAGCGGGGCCGACCAGGAATGGTTGGGACCGACTCGGCGGGCCTAGAGATGCTGGGGCCGAGCGGGGCCGACTCGGCGGGCCTGGAGATGCCGGGGCCGCGGGGCCGACCAAGAATGGTTGGGGCTGACTCGGCAGGCCTGGAGCTGCCGGGGCTGACGGAATAGTCAGGGCCGACCAGGAATGGTTGGGGCTGACTCAGGACCTGGAGACGCCGGGGCCGAGCGGGGCCGACCAGGAATGGTCGGGCCGAGCGGGCCGACCAGGAATGGTCGGGGCCGACTCGGCGGGCCTGGAGATGCCGGGGCCAAGCGGGGCCGACCGGGAATGGTCGGGGCTGACTCGACGGGCCTGGAGACGTCGGGGCCGAGTGGGGCCGATCGGGAATGGTCGGGGCCGACTCGGCGGGCCTGGAGATGCCGGGCCGAGGGGGCCGACCAAGAATGGTCGAGGTCGACTCGGTGGCCTGTAGCCGGGGCCGAGCGAGGCCAACCAGGAATGGTTGGGGCCGGGCGGGCCTTGAGCCGCCGGGGAGCGGTGCGGACCAGGAATGGTCGGGCCGACTCGATGGGCCTGGAGATGCTGGGGCCAAGCGGTGCCGACCAGGAATGGTCGGGGCCGACTCGGCGGGCCTGGAGATGCCGGGGCCAAGCGAGGCCGACCAGGAATGGTCGGGGCTGACTCGGCATGCCTGGAGATGCCGGGGCCGAGGGGGCCGACCAGGAATGGTTGGGCCGACTCGATTGGCCTGGAGCCGCCGGGGCGCATTAATATTTTGGTTTTGCCGAAATTGCCCTTGTGGCTACACCAGCCACATCAATTCATGTAGCATAATTAGTCTTTCTCTACTGCCCATGTCATTAGCTCATCCATTATTTGTAATTTGCATATAAAATACTACAAGTGGCTTGAGTTGTTCATTGTGCATGCATGCCTAAGTGGTTATTACAGTTGCAATCCTTCTGACTGTTCAAATAGTTAAGTTATTCAGAAATGTAAGAGAGGATACTTTAAAATATAAGATCAAAACATAATTTGTTAGATCTTTTAACCAAAGGCCTTCGAAGGCTGCGGTATTTGAGACATCGAGGGGGATGGGGCTTAAGCCCATATATTAGTCACTAGAGTGGACCCCTACTATCATGGTAACCCCATGATTAAGGTTCAAAGGGAAACGATCTCTAAGATGATATCTGGAAGCACCGCTTTAAGAGTCTATCTCCATCCCATCCCTATGGTGTGGTGCTTTATTGTGACGGTTAGGTTGAGCATAGCTCTTAATAGATCCAAGGCTGTAAATTCAGCGAGGTTATGTACCCTTGAAGGATCTACCTTATTGAGCATAGCTCTTAATAGATCCAAGGCTGTAAATTTAGCGAGGTATGATTCCGTTGCACATACCCTTGAAGGATTTACCTTAGTGAGAGTAGTCGTGAGGCCGAGACTATGGGACTGGGGCAAATCCCTAGTAACTCTCATGAAAATCAAGGCAAGCGCATGGCCTAGATAGCGCTAACCCGCATTATGATCAGCTCATCTTCATACTATGTGTATTTTATACTAAATGTAAGTTCAAACCTAGAAGGTACTTGCACTAAGCACAGTAAAATTTTAAAGTTTTAAAATTACTTATTGAATTTAACTATTTTTATTTATTTGTTATTATTCTTTTGTTTTTATTTTTTTGTGGGGGATTGTTAACATCCGGCGTTTAAAAAAAAAACAAATGTCCATTTTTTAAAAAATTAAATGCTGATCATTTTTAAAAATAAAACACCGGCCGTTTTTTAAAAAAATGCTCAAAAACTGACGCCCATTAAAAGGAAAAAAAATCTATAAATAGGCTTAAAAAGCATGAAATTTTTGTACCAACAACTTTGTATTTTCTTATTTTTCTTTGAAGATTGTTTGATCGGCGTCCGTTGAGATCGTGCTGCCCGCCAACGACGTTGGAGTTTTGGCTTTCGGGTTGTACCTTGGAGGAGAGCGTGTAGTCCATTTTTCTTCGCACGAGAAGGAGACCAAATCTCCTTTAAGGCAGTGGTTTTAAACCACCTCCTAGGCCTGACTCTTTAACTTGCTCTTATTTTGAGATAATTTTTCTTTTCACTGAATATCATCTGCCACACACCACAATTATTATTTTCTAAAATATATATTTATATATATATATATATATATATCCTAGTTGGATGCACACAGAAATCATTTTCAATAACAAAGGAGATTTGAGCAAATTAATTAAAATCATTTTTAACTAACATTGTCCATCTCACCTATTATTATTATTATTATTATTATTATTATTATTATTATTATTATTATTATTATTATTATTCCTCTTTTACCAACTTCAAGATACCAACTTGAAGAGGCCAGGAGGAGATCCCAATGAGGGGAAATTATGGTTCAGAATTTTTTTTTTTTTTTAGTGGTTTAACAAGTGATTGTTGGTTGGAAAGCCCAATTTATGTCTATTGCATTTCTATGCTCAGCCTAAGAAGATTGCTAATGATATCTTGATACATGGATGCAACCCCTTCTGAGTCCATTAATTAATCCTGAAAGCTAAGCTTCTATCAAGGGAAGATGCAATTTTGATAATATTCTATTCGTATAAATAATGCTTGACCTGCAAAAGGCTCCTATTTTAGGTAGTCTTTAAGGCCATCAAGATGGGTATGAAATAAGCTTATGATAGGATCAAATGGAATTTTCTCTTTCATTCGTTTGAATAAATTGGTTTACACAATGGCTAGATAAGCTCGGTGTGTAGGTGTACCATATCTCTTTTTGCACTTTTGATCAATAGTATCCATGTTGATTATTTTCAATCATTCATGGACCTGAGTTAAGAATGCCTCCTATCTCCATTTTATTCTTCATTTGTGCTGCTGCCTTGTTGTGGATGTTGGTGAGCAATAATAATTTAGTTGCTTACTGACCTAATTTGAGGGCCTGCCCCATCTCACATCAATTCTTTGCTAATAACTGTTTATTGATCTCTCGAGCTGAAGTATCTAATGGAAAGATCATTGCGAGGAGTGTTAGAGACTATAGACATATTTTAGGTTTGTCCTGCACAAGTTATGTCACGCCCCAGACTCAAAAATTTTGAGCTAGGGTGACAACCCGCCGCGTGCCGGGCACGCAAGGCGTCCCGAAACATGACACTGAATTCAAAAAAGCAACAACCTATATATCATTCAAGTCCATGACTTTAATACAATCCATAACTAAAGATTTGGGCTACAAGCCCTACACATAAGCATTACTGGGGTTACATCAACATATGAATCCACTTTATTTTAAATAGAAGCTCCAACGAACCTATGATTCCTTACACACCACAATAATATAGTCTGGGCATCAAGCCCTACACATAAATACACTGGTATAGCAATAAAATAAAAATCTATATTTTATTTAAGTTGAGGTCCATCACTCCAACATGTTATTCTCAAATCTCATGGTCCTGTAGCAAAAACATTATAATATTTTTATGAGATTACACTCAGTAAGTAAACCATGTTATGCAGTCAAATCATAGCATGATAATCAATAAACACATAGATGATTTGCATGCTTAAACATTGTTCAATTACTCAAACATGCCATGTAAGTAAACCCATCATTGTTATATTATATCATATGTGTCCCACGGCCCTGCAATGCCCCATAACAAAGGAGAGCCGCGGCGGCACATATAAATATAATTCAAATCATTTGCACTCATCATTGTTGTATTATATCATAGCAAATTATCAGGCATATAAACAATCATTGTCATATTATGTTATATGTGTCCCACGGCCCTGCAATGCCTCATCTGAGCACATCCTCAGATGTGTGGCCTCTACATGCCCTAACAAAGGGAACCGCGGCGGCACATATCAATATAATTCATTCTTTGCATTCACAATCACTCCATTATGCAATGTAAGTATTATATCATGCGTGTCCCACGGCCCGCAATGCCTCATCTGAGCACATCCTCTAGATGTGTGGCCTCTAATGCCCTAACAAAGGAGAACCGCGGCGGCACATATTAATATAATTCATTCTTTTGCATTCACAATCACTCCATTATGCAATGTAAGTATTATATCAGGCGTGTCCCACGGCCCTGCAATGCCTCATCTGAGCACATCCTCTAGATGTGTATGGCCATAGCAAAGGAGAACCGCGGCGGCACTTATGAATATAATACCAATCATTTGCATCCATAACCGCTCAATTATACTATATAAGTAAACCCACTGTTTATACTCTCAATGGTAACTGTAAATGTGACCCACGGCCCAGCAATATCTCAATATCATGGTCCACCAGAACAC
>UESW01002600.1:0-50561 GCA_900491605.1 Calamus simplicifolius
CTATAATTCATGTATCATAAATAATATTATAATTTAATTCATGTATTATTTAATATGAAATAATGATACAATATTATAAAATATATTAGCAGTTGTTTGGTATTAAATGGTTAATGATTTTGGATTCTTATGATGTACTCCTCAAATCTTATGATTAAGCATTCTTGTGAAATTAATTTCATTTATTTGATTTAATTACATATAAATTATTGCTTTCCTTTTTTACTTTAATGTTTGATACAACTCCCATTTAGAAATTGTGAAAATCTTCTTATGGTGAAAATCCTTTCTTCTCATACCAAGACAAATAAAATCTTATCTCTTGACTTAGCTAGATGATCATTCTATTTGGCACATAATGTTGAGAGGCAGACAACAGATAAAATAATAGTTCTTATTTCTATATGAATTTTATGGATTGCATATGTGAAAATTATAACACTAATTAGTCAGACTAAATAAATAAACTTTAATGTGGCCACAATCAACGTAGCACCTTAAAAAAATGATCCAATCACATGAAAACTACCAATATCAAATCATGTTTATCATTATAACCCATACTGATATAGGATCAATTTATAATTACAAAGGTCAATAATTATCGTGGATCATTATTGAGCTTTAGGTGCTTACAAACTGCTAATCAAATCCTCTTACAGAGATGCACTTAGGCCCAAATCAAACAGAACACATTTATCAAGACTTATTTCATTTGCATTATTAGACCAAATTCATCTAACCAATTTTGTAAAATTAAATCGCTGCAAACATATGGTGCCACACGCATTTACGATTTCCAACAACTCAATCCGAGAAGGAGAAAAAAACGGCAATGACAAAGTTGCACTTCTCATCCCAAGCTTATTCTAAGAACAATAACACTAAAAGAGCGACCATCATTGGCAGCAACCTCAAGCCGCACCAGTAGTAAAGTTATCAACATCATCGTCATCCGAGGGAGTTGCACCATCGTCATCTCCAGAAGTACTCACCCCATCATCATCACTTGAGTTAATTTGGAGTCTCCAAAAAAACAAGGTAGACTACCTTGCTCGTTTACTCCTCGAACAGGGACGGACCAAGGACCACACCACACCATTTCAACACGGCTACTGCCGCCAAAGAAGACCCAATCAACGTCCACATGCATCCTAGGACCATAAGGGCAAGGCACGACGGTGAAGTGCATGAAGCAAAGGTCCATCCAGTTAATTAGTGATAAAGATTCAGTGGATGCGAGCTAAGCCACGATAATAGAACGAGTTCCAAGAGGGATAACTGCACTGCCAGGCCAATTGGTTGACATTGGTTAGGTTGATGGACTGGGCCCGATGCTGACGACCAATGGAAATGTAAGATTTGATAGCTACCAACTTGTGAAGATGATGACCAAGGTCCTCGCTTTCTCTCTCCCTCTCCCGCTTGCTCTCTCTCTCTCCTTCTCTCTTTCTCTCTCCCGCTTGACTAGCCGATACTCCTCTCCCTTGGTTTGGATACTATAAGGCTCCTACTCCCCACACCCCTTGAAATATATAGATGGGAAGAGATGAGAAGAAGTTCATTGAACCATTAGCATTGAAGGATAATAGAGGAAAGCAATTATGGTGGTATCCATTGCGCAAATGGGTTGCAAGGCTCAATGGTTACATAGCGATGTCGTTTATCTGGAAGTTTAAAGGCAAAATTGCTCTGCTTTCGAATGCATTAGAACATCTTATGGAAATTTAATTAATTTTTTGTAACTTATAAATAAGTTTAGGGTCATACAACGAATGCCATTGAAATAGCACATATATAACAATTAGATTTTCTCATGGCATTTTTAAGGCTTCAATAATCAGAAATAAACATAGCTTTATGGTCGTGTTGATGACTATTTCTTGATGATATCACCGAAGAATTACAAAAATAAATTTTGGATAGAAATCATGATAAAGCTTAGAAAAAATTTATTCTTCAATGGACCATGTGTCCTATGGCTGACAAATATTTGTGTTATGATAGAGGTGATTTCTTTATTACTTGCTCCTTTGTTATTAAGAAAATGGGTAATAACTGTCTCCTATAATTAAAAATATTTCTATGAAATTATGATTTTAATTATTGAGCTTTAAAGTCTATTTCTTGAGAACAACAAAAAATTTTTATTATATCTTTATATAATCATTTTATTAAATATGTCTTGAATTTTATATATCGGGCTCGGTTTTTTGACCCGACCCGATATACTGTTGGGCCCGGACCAAACCGGTCCGCTAGGGTTTTATTTTATGGAAGTATTTTTTGGGAGTATATATATAGATATACATGTGAAAACTTCTGTAAGGGTTTGTAAGAGTTTGGAGACCTCCTCCTCTCTTTTGATAATGGAATTTTGTTTGCCTTGCCCGTGGATGTAGATCATCATGATCGAACCACGTAAATTCTTTGTGTTCCTTTGTTTGTTTATTGCTTTGATTTGTTTATTGATCTGATTTCCGCAACAAACTGGTATCAGAGCTTTGGTTCAAAAATAATTTTGTTGAAAAAAAAAAGGATAAACCTAACCCTAATCTCTTTTTTTTTTTGTATCGTGTGCGGCGACGGCTGCGGTGGGAGAGCGAGATCTAGAGAAAGAAGAGAGGGAGTTTAGGAGGTGGTGGGCGCTTCGGACGTTTGGGTTGGATTGGTGGCGACGCCTTCTGTTCTCCGTCCCTCAAAAGCTTCTCGATCATCGGCACCGATCTGGACGCCGGGCCCAAAGTGCACACGATCTTAGTCTTCGGCCGCTACCTCATCTCCGCCATTGCTCACGCCACAGATCACCACAGAACCAGCAAGAGAGATCTACAAGAAGAGCTTGGAGCAAAAATATATACTAGAAACGGCGATCGATCGGAGAGGAAGAGGTCAAAGGCGTCTCCTTTCCGCCCTCCGCGACGCGTTTCGAAGTAGGCAGAGAAGCGAAGGCACGAGCCCTTTCCCATCTGAGCGGCACGTTGTCCTTCTGGGTTGACCAGCAGAGAGAGGAGTCGATCCGCTGCAGAGGCATTAGCGCCACCCAACCACCGTTCTCTCAGGTGAAGCCACTACCGCCACCGGGTAACAGCAGCCTCCTTCCACCAGAGTTATTCCAGTGGCCTGAAGCGAGAGCGGGTCTCTGTTCTTCCTCTCCTCCTCCTGATCTTCCAAGGAGAAGGGGAGACAGAGAGACAGCGAGAAGAAGAGAGGAGTTGGTTCATTATCTCGATTCTAGTGCATCGCAGTCTCTTCCTTTGCTCCCAAGGCTACTTGATTTGGCCCGCACTCTACTGAAGAAAACATCGGAAGTCTGGAGGCAAGGCAGATCCAAGTCTTTTATCCTTCTGATTCTTTTCTCACCGTGAGCGAGCGCTGGAAATAATTGAGTCGCAGGTGGACGAGGCTGTTGGATTTTGCTGCAAGCGACCCTCCCTCTCGCTCTTTCTAAACTGGTATTTTCTGCTAGCGGCGGGCGATTCGAATCCGAGAAGAGAAGAGAGGAGAAGGGGCCTCTTTCTTTCGCCATCGTATTGTCCCCGAATCATTGGAGATTTTCTAGGGGAAGCACCGCCTATCTGTTGCCATAACCCGCCTCGATCAAGAGATCCACTCCATCCGTGAAGCTGTTCCCAGGATCTCTTCTTCTTCTTCAATCCAAACCTAAAGATCGTTTCGTTCTTAGGAATTTTTGGGATGTCATCTTTGAAGTTTCAGATTGCACCATTTGATGGACAGAACAACTTCGGATTATGGAGAATAAAGATGAAGGCTTTATTGAAGCGAGAGGGTTCTGTTAGGGCACTGGATAATAATTATACAGATGACATGACCACAGCTGAGATTGAAGAGATGGATGAGAAGGCGCATAGTGCGATCCAGTTGTCTCTAGAAGACAATGTTTGCGAGAAGTCGCAGATGAGGAAACAGCGGCCGATCTTTGGAAGAAACTGAAAAGTCTCTACATGAAGAAATCTTTAACATCGAGACTTTATTTGAAGCAGCGTCTTTATACCCTAAAGATGCGAGAAGGTACGCCTATTAAGGAACACTTGAATGAGTTTAATAAGATTGTTATGGATATGAAAAATCTAGATATTAAACTCGAGGATGAAGATCAAGCTTTGATTGTGTTATGCTCATTGCCTGCCTCATACGAAAATTTTGTGAACTCGATGCTTTATGGACGTGACTCCATAACTCTAGAGGATGTTAAAGCATCCTTGAATTCTGCAGAATTGAGAACAAAATTGAATGGAAATACTAGTGGAGACAGGGCAGATGGTTTATTCGTGAGAGGTAGGGCCAAGAAGAAGGATAAAGCTTTTAGAAAGAAATCTGTTGGTCGTTCAAAATCTAGGCCACTTGGAGATACGACGAACATTGAGTGCTACTATTGTCACAAGAAAGGACATTATAAGTCAGATTGTCCTGTGCTCAAGAGAAAGGATAAGCAACGTAGTCAACGTCAAGATACGGCGAATGTTGCTAAGAAAGATGAGTCTAGTGTGTTAGACAGAGTTCTTACGACATGCTCTGTTGTTAGTCTTTCAAACGATGTTTGGATAATGGATACAGGAGCATCATTTCACATGTGCCCAAATAGGGAATGGTTCACCACATACGAACCATTGAATGGTGAATCAGTTTTTATGGGAAATGATGCAGTATGCCAAATTGTCGGAATTGGTACTGTTCAGATTAAGTGTCATGACAAAGTTGTGAGAACCTTGACTGAAGTTAGGCACATACCAGACTTAAAAAGAAACCTTATTTCTTTGAGCTGTTTGGATTCCATTGGGTGTATGTACTCAGGTGGAGGTGGAGCTCTAAAAGTCACCAAAGGCAATCTAGTTGTGATGAGAGGAAACAAGGTGAATCACTTGTATCATCTACAGGGTAGCACAGTTATGGGTTCTTCGATTGGCACAGCAAATTCTGTTTCTACTGATGATAGAACAAAATTGTGGCATATGCGTTTGGGCCATATGAGTGAGCGTGGCATGACAGTTTTGAGTAAACGTGGTTTACTATGTGGTGAGCAGACAACCTCACTAGATTTCTGTGAGCACTGTGTTTCTTGGCAAGCAGTGCAAGGTCAGTTTTAGTACAGGCACACATTCAACGAAGGGTACACTCGACTACATACATTCTGATTTATGGGGACCGGCACAGGTTCCATCTAAGGGTGGTGCTCTTTACTTTGTGACTTTTATTGACGATTATTCCAGAAAAGTTTGGGTTTATTTTCTGAAAAGAAAAAGTGAAGTGTTTGAAACCTTCAAGAAGTGGAAAGCCCTTGTTGAGAATCAGACAGGGAAGAAGATCAAACGTCTGAGGACCGATAACGGTCTTGAGTTCTGTGGTGGTGATTTTAATGATTTCTGTGCAGATGCAGGTATCGTTCGACACCATACTGTCAGGTACACTCCACAGCAAAATGGAGTGGCAGAAAGGATGAACAGAACTTTGTTGGAGAGGGCAAGATGCATGCTCTCTAATGCTGGCATGGAAAAGGCTTTTTGGGGAAGCAGTTAACACTTCTTGCTATCTGGTTAATCGTTCTCCTGCAACAGCAATTGAATGCAAGACTCCTTTTGAGATGTGGTCAGGTAAGCCTTGTGATTATTCAAATCTAAAGGTTTTTGGATGCCTGCTTACTATCATGTTAAGGATGGTAAACTTGAACCTAGAGCAAAGAAGTGTATCTTTGTTGGTTATGCTGATGGCGTGAAGGGTTATCGTCTGTGGTGCATAGAACCTGATTCACCTAAATTCATTATTAGTAGGGATGTTACTTTTAATGAAAAGTTTATGCTAGATCAAAGGAATGTTGTTGATGAGTCTGCAGGAAAACATGAGAGTGATACAAATGAGGTGGAGGTTCAGGTCGAGCTTCGAAAAAAGAGCTCTCAAAATGATTTGAGCGAGCAAATTGTTACTATTGATTCTAGTTCAGATGAGGAAGCTCAAGATGAGGTGGAGCAGCCATACTCTTTTGCTACTGGCAGAGAAAGGAGGAGATTCGACCCCCTCAAAAATATGGGTTTTCTGATCTGGTGGCTTATGCCCTTACGACAGCAGAAGATATGGGTATTCAGGAACCATCTACCTATACTGAAGCTGTTACTTGTTCAGAATCAGAAAAGTGGACTGTTGCTATGGCTGAAGAACTGGAATCACTTCACAAGAACCAGACTTGGGACTTGGTGCCATTGCCTAAAGGAAAAAGAGCCATTGGGTGTAAATGGGTCTTTAAGAAAAAGGAAGGTATTCCAGGTGTTGAAATTAGTAGATGCAAGGCAAGACTTGTAGCTAAAGGTTACAATCAGAGGGAGGGAATTGATTATGATGAAGTGTTCTCTCCTGTTGTGAAACACACTTCTATTCGTGTGTTGCTGGCTATAGTTGCTCAATTTGACTTAGAGCTTGAGCAACTCGATGTGAAGACAGCCTTTTTACATGGTAAGCTTGAGGAGACTATTTATATGGCCCAGCCTGAGGGCTATTATGTAGAAGGCAAGGAAGACCATGCTGCTGATATGCTGACCAAGATAGTTCCCGCCAACAAGTTTAAGCATGCTTGGACTTGATTGGCATGCTTGTTTGAGGATTGCTCCTTCTGGGGCTTGGTGGCGAGGTGAATGAAAGTTCTATTTTTGTTTTGAAGTGGATATGTTTTTTCGTTGCATCCCTTGTTTCCTACACCGAGTTAGCTCACGTAGGCTTAGGGATGCTGGGAGAATATGTTCAACTTCTAGTTTGTTAAATTCAAGCCAAGGTGGAGATTGTTAAATATGTCTTGAATTTTATATATCGGGCCCGGTTTTTTGACCCGACCCGATATACTTGTTGGGCCCGGACCAAACCGGTCCGCTAGGGTTTTATTTTATGGAAGTATTTTTTTGGGGAGTATATATAGATATACATGTGAAAACTTCTGTAAGGGTTTTGTAAGAGTTTGGAGACCTCCTCCTCTCTTTTGATAATGGAATTTTGTTTGCCTTGCCCGTGGATGTAGATCATCATGATCGAACCACGTAAATTCTTTGTGTTCCTTTGTTTGTTTATTGCTTTGATTTGTTTATTGATCTGATTTCCGCAACACATTTGTTTCATTATGGCCTGGCCATTACAAAATCCAAGCATTATTGATTTGATGCTTATATGATATTCCTAAATGATGAACAATATGCCACCATGATGATCTGGCATCCTCAAGCGGGCCCACTATTGCAAAAGGTCTCATAGTACTGGACCCAATTGGATCCTCCTAGGCCATAAATTGGCTACCATTTAGGCAAGGCATGTCTTCAAACATTCTCGATCCTTTCTTCAACAACTATACTAGTGCCCTGTAATGCCCACATGTTGTCATTCACGTTAAGGCCTTAATCCATTGAAGGAGCTCATAGTAGAGGCTCACCAAGAGGGAGACTCTCATCTGCCATGCAAGAGAGCATGAATGATAGGATCATTGTTAGGGCCTCCTTAGGTTACACTCCTGCACCACCTTATAGGGGTGGAGGCATGTATATTGATGAGAGGGCCTTGGCCTTCCTAAAATTTTAAAGTTTCCTCAAAAATAATATAATAAAGTCAAGCTTAAGCTCGTTCAAAGAATGATTTTTATTTTCTTAAGCGGGTCCCTTCAAGAAAAGTTTAATTAGTCATTATAATATATAATTAAAATAATATGATGAAGCCAAACAAACACTAGTTATAAGAAAGAAGTAGTTCCAAGTCTAATCAAAATTTATATGATATTACAATACTATTTTTATTTTATAATTTAATATAAATTATTTTTAATCTATAATTAAAATATTGTAATAAATAACATTATACTTTAATCCAAATGTTATTTAATATGAAATAATGATACAATGTTATGAAATATATTATGGGCTATTTTGTTATTAAATGGTTAATGATTTTGGATTTCTATGATATGCTCCTAAGATCTCATTCTTAAATATTCTTATGAAATTAATTTTATTTATTTGTTCAATTACATATAGATTATTACTTTCCTTTTTATTTTAATATTTGCTATAATTTCCATCTAGAAATTATGAAAATCTTCTTATAAGGAAAATTCTTTCTTCTCTTACTAGGACAAATCAAATCTTATCTCTTGACTTTGCTAAATTTGTTTATCATTCAATTTGGCATATAATGTCAAGAGAAAGATAGCAGATGAAACAACAACGCTTATTTCTGTATGAATTTTATGGATCACATATGTGAAATTCAGAACATCAACAAGTAATTAGAAAAAGAATTTATTATCATAATTGTTTGTTCATGATTTTTGCAAAAACTAGAGCACTCTTTAGGAATGCCTTGTCTTATATTTTTATCTTGATCTTGTTCCTCTTTCAAACGGTATTCTTGATAAGAAAAACTAATTGCAACATGTAAGGATAGAAGAGAGGATATAACCAATTTATAATAAAATTCTAATAGATCCTCCCATCAAGGGTCATTGTTGAACTTCAAGCCGATACAAATCACCAACCATATCATTCAAAAGAGGCGTGCTTAAGCCCAAGCCATATGCATTAGATTTATTAACAATGGGCTTATCCCACTTGTAACATTAGATTAAATTTATTTAGTTAATTTTATAAAATTAAAATCACTAATAATTAATAGTAGCCACCATATAATTTTTTTAATATTTTTTAGTTGAGCAACATTAATCGTAGTTGTTGCAAGTTTTTGAAAAAAATTGCTTATTTGAAAATGATACTCAGGCTAAATAACTAAACTTTAATGTATTGTAATTTTAAAAACATTTTGTTTGCTGACACAACACTTTTAAAAAAATGATCCAATTCCAAAAAAGCTACAAACATCGAATCTTTTTTACCGTTTTACTGTTTTTTTGATATAGAATCAATCCATGATTACAAGTGCCAATAACCATCACGAGACATTATTGGGCTTAAGGTTGATACAAACAGCTAACCCCGTACACCCTCAAGCAGAGGTGTGCTTAGGCCCAAATCATATGAAACACATCTTTTAACAAACTTGTTCCATTTGCATTATTAGACCAAATTCATCCAACCAGTCTTATAAAATGAGAATCCCTACAAACTGGTGGTGCCCCACACATTTAAAGTTTCCAACAACTCAATCCAGGAAGAAGAAGGAGAAAAAAAGAAAAAGCAACGATAAAGTTGCATCCCAAGCTTATTCTAGGAACAATAACACTGCAAGAGAGACCTTTGGCATCAGCAACCTCAGGCTACATCAGAAGCAAAGTAATCAACATCACCGTCCTCGAGGGGCGTTGCGCCATCGTCATCTCCAGAAGTAGTCATCCCATCATCGTCGCTTGAACTGGAGTCGGCGTCCCCAAAAAAACAAGGTTGACTACCTTGCTCGTCCACTCCTATTAGAAGGACGCAGCAAGGACCACGCCACCCCATGTCATCAGGCGCAGTCCCGTCATCGCTTGTGCTGTTGCTGCCGTACGCGTCCTCAAAGGAGACCCAGTCGATGTCCATGTGCATCCTAGGACCATAAATAAGGGCAGGGCACGGCAGTGAAGGCAATGAGACGACAGTCTATGCAGCCAGTGATAAAGAGCCGGTGGACATGAGCTAAGCCATGATAATAGAATGAGTTCTGGAGAGGCCAGTCGCAGCACCAGGCCAGCTAGTTGATGAGGATCAGGCCTGGTGAACCGGGCACATTGCGGATATCTACGGCGGTCGGTGATAAAGAAAGATCGAATAGCTGCCAATTTGCAAAGGTGACAACCAACATCCTCTCCCTCTTCTCTCTACTCTCCCTCGACTTATAACTACTCGTAATCCTTTCCCTTGGTTTGGAGACCATGAGGCTCCTCCTCCCACCACCACTTGAAATATATAGGTGGGGAGAGATGAGGAGGAGTTCTTTGAACCGCTGGCATTGAAGGGTGATAGAGGGAGGCAATTATGGTGGTATGCATTGCGCGAACAAACGTGGTGCTCTGCGAACGAGTTGCGGAGCTCAATGATTGCAGGATGGTGTCGTTTATCTGGCAGTTTAAAGGCGAGGTTTCCTACTTTCCATTGCGCTCGAACGTCGGATGGAAAGTTAGTTAATTTTTTTTTTTAACATAGAAATAGGATTAGAGGTTCATACAGCGGATACCATTGATAACCACGCTTAATAATCTGAATTTTCTCGTGGCATTTTTGAGGCTTCAATTGCCAGCAATGAATATAACTTTATGGTCGTATGGATAACCATTTCTTAATGATATCATGACAGCATTACAGAAATTAATTTCAGATAAAAATCATGATAAAGCTGAGTAGAAATTTCTTTTTCAACGGATATCTTTAAGAGCCAAGCTTTGGTATTGGTAAGAAAATGTATCGAGACCCTTTGTAGCTCACGGGCGGCAAAAATATGCATTATGACGTAGGTGATCTCTTTTATTACTCGCTCCTATAGTAGTAAGAAATAGATATTAACCTTTTCTCCTATATATAATTTAATGATCGATATGATAAAAAATATTTTGAGGAAATTATGTTTTTAATCATTGAATATTTTAAGGGTCCATTTCTCTCAACTATAATAAAAAGCTTTATTATATTCTTGCACTATATATCATTTTATTATAGTTAACAACATTGTTGGTTTGATGCTTATGTGGTATTCTTAAATGGTAAACAACATGGCACTACGATAACCTCGAATATTACAATGAGTCGGGCCTGATGGGAAAGAATCCGTGTACGAGCAAATACTAGTAGACCGTAATACGCAGCGGAATAATAAATAAAAATGCGCAAACCACACAATCACATAAACACCAAGATTTACGTGAAAATCCCTTCAAGATAAAGGAAAAAAAACCACGGGCAAGCCAGAGAAGAAGATCCACTATAAAATAATAAATATCCAAGTCTCAAAGTCCCTTGCCAAAACTTGAGAAACAATCACAAGAGAATAATAGGGATATAAGGATTACATCACCGAAAAATACGGTCTCCTGCGTTACCTCCTTATTTTCTTCCCTTCTCTTCTTCTTCTTCTCTTGTTTTTCTTCTGCAGCACCTTCACGTGATTCTTGGAGTGGAAGTCCTCCCACGTAGTTAAGCACCAAGCAGCAGCCCTTCCTTCTCTTCCCCTAGCAATCCATGCTCCTAGAAAAAAGAAATACCTACTACATGCTTCTCCACTTTTTCCATACGACTGCTCCTTAAAAAAGAGAAAACCAAAAAAGGAAGGCGGCTACTCCTTTTATAAAAGAGAGAGAACAAACCCTGGTGGAAAAAGGAGTAGCGCTCCCTTTTGCCCTAATGGGCTGAATAGGTAGGCCATGGGCCCAACAACCTCCCCCTTCAGCCCATAAGGGAGGCTGTCTCATGCTTCCTTAGTGTGAAATCATGTCGACCAGCTGTCGGCATATCTCTTGCCTTTCTTTTGATAAGGTCTTTGTCAACATGTCTGCCCCATTTTCATCTGTGTGAATTTTCTGAAGCTGTAACTGCTTCTCTTCAAACACATTTCGAATCCAGTGGTATCTCACATCTATATGCTTTGACTTGAAATGAAAAGTTGGGTTCTTGCACAAGTGGATGGCACTCTGGCTGTCACAATGTACCACATAATTTTTCTGTTTCAATCCCAATTCATGTAAGAATTCTTTCATCCACGGCATCTCCTTACAGACCTCGGTAGCAGCAATATATTCTACCTATGTGGTAGAGAGAGCTACACACCTTTGCAATCTGGATTGCCATGACACAGCTCCCCCTGCAAAAGTAAGTATGAAACCTGATGTGGACTTCCTTGTATCAATATCTCTCGCCATATATGCATCTGTGTAACCAATCAGCACAGCTGGACCACCCCCAAAGCTTAAACAAACTTTGGAGCTTCCTCTGAGATATCTGAAGATCCACTTCACTGCTGCCCAATGCTCTTTCCCTGGATTTGCAAAAATCTGCTAGCAACACCCACTACATATGCGATGTCTGGCCACGTACATACCATCGCGTACATCAAACTTCCGACTGCTGAAGCGTAAGGAACCTTCTTCATTTTCTCCTTCTCCTCATCACTTGAAGGACTTTGCTCTGAGCACAACCTGAAGTGACCTGCAAGAGGAGAACCAACTGGCTTTGCATTGATCATACTAAACCTATCCAATACCTTCTCAATGTACTTTTCTTGTGACAACCATATTTTCTTGATTCTTCTATCACGGGAAATCTGCATACCCAGTATTTGCTTTGCTGGTCCCATATCCTTCATTTCAAATGAATTGCTTAGCTCCTTCTTCAACCTGTCAATCATAGACATATCTTTCCCAAGAATAAGCATGTCATCAACATAAAGTAGGAGTATGACAAAATCCTCACTAAACCATTTGATATACACACAATGATCTGAAGCCATTCTTTTGTATCCATTTTCAGCCATAAATGAATCAAATTTCTTGTACCACTGCCTTGGAGCTTGCTTCAGCCCATATAAGCTTTTTTTCAATCTGCAGACAAGATTTTCTTTACCTTTGACTTTGAAGCCTTCTGGTTGCTCCATATAGATTTCCTCCTTCAAATCACCATGAAGAAAAGCTGTCTTCACATCTAACTGCTCAACCTCCAAGTCTAGACTAGCAGCAATACCTAGAGCAACACGAATTGAAGACATTTTAACAACAGGAGAAAAAATCTCTTTAAAGTCAATACCTTTCTTTTGACCAAAGCCTTTCACAACCAATCTGGCCTTGTACTTTGGTTGAGAACAATGTTGTTGAGTCTTTAACCTGAAAACCCACTTGTTCTTTAAAGCCTTCCTTCCTCTTGGTAGTTCCACTAAATCATATGTGTGATTCTTCTGTAAGGCATCCATTTCTTCCAGCATACCTACTAACCACTCCTTTTTCTGCTCACTTTCAACTGCCTCCTGGTAACATTCTGGTTCACCTGCATCAGTAAGCATTATATATTCATTTGTAGAATACCTTTTGGAAGGTTGACGTTGTCTGATAGATCTTCTCAGCTGAGGCTCTGTAAGAGGTTGCTCCTGATCTCCATTCTGCTCAACATGTCCTACAGGTGAGTTAATACCTGCTCCTGCACTATTTTCTTGCACATCTCCCCTATCACCCTGATTTACTAGAGGAGTAACTGGATCATAGTCTGTTAATCCTCCTGCAGAAGACTTGACTGACACCTCCTTCTTGAAGTCTTGAAGGGTTTGATCTTCAAAAAATACCACATCTCTGCTTCTGAATACCTTCTGCTTTTCTGGATCCCAAAGTCTATAACCAAACTCATCATGTGAGTAACCAAGCAAAGCACATTCTTTTGTCTTACCATTCAGCTTGGACCTCTCAATGTCTGGAACATGTGCAAATGCACGACAACCAAACACTCTCAAGTGCTTATAAGAGACATCTTTTCCTGACCATACACGCTCTGCAACATCACCATCTAGAGCTATACATGGTGACAAGTTTATTACATCAACCGCTGTCTTCAATGCCTCATCCCAAAATCTTTTAGGTAACTTGGACTGTGAAAGCATACATCTGATCTTTTTCATGATGGTGCAGTTCATTCTCTCTAATTGCATTATGCTGAGGAGTACCAGGAACTGTCATCTCATGTTGAATGCCATGTGATCTGCAATAATTATCAAATAACCCTGTGTACTCACCACCATTATCTGACCTTATACATTTCAGTTTCTTTCCTGTCTCTTTTTCAACTCTGACATGAAAACTCTTTGAAGACATTAATAACCTGATCTTTAGTCTTCAAACCATAGACCCAAACTTTTCTGGAAAAATCATCTATAAAAGTGACAAAATAAAGTGTACCACTGATGCCTGGAACATTAACTGATCCACTAGGAGTTTTGTCCTCAGAGGACCACAAACATCTGTATAGATATGATCCAAAACATGCATTTTTCTAGATAAAGCAGGACTAGCAAAAGAAACTCTATGTTGCTTGCCAACCAAACAATCAACACATGGGTTCAGATGTACACCTTTGAAGTCTGGTAGAACTTCTTCCTTGGAAAGAACTTGCAGCCCCTTCTCACTCATGTGTCCCAGTCGTTTATGCCACAACTCCATGCTAAAGTCGTTCTTTATAACATTCAACTGTTCACCATAAGCTTTAGCCTGCAACCTGTATAAAGTGTGACATTTCTTCCCACTGGCTACAACAAGTGAACCTTTACTGAGCTTCCATTGCCCTTTATGAAATCTGCTATCAAATCTTCATCATCAAGTCTTCCAACTGAGATTAAATTTAGCCTCAAGTCAGCTACATGCCTTACATCCTTGAGCACCAACTTACAGCCAAGATTGGTCTTCATGTGGATGTCACCCATGCCAATGATATCTGCTGTGCCTTGATTTCCCATCTTGACAACACCAAAATTTTCAGTCTTATATGTAGAAAAAAACTCCCTCCGTGGTGTAGCATGATAAGAAGCACCTGTGTCAATCACCCACTCATGATTCTGACACTCACATGAGAAGATACCATCAGAAGTAGACAAAATCAAATAATCATCACTCTGCACAGTAGCTGTGATATTCTCCTTTGACTCTGTATCCTCCACTTCTTTTCCCTTTTTCTTACTCTTCTTAGGCTTCTTACACTGATTCTTGTAGTGCCCTTTCTCACCACAGTTATAGCAAGTAATATCTTTTCTTGACCTTGATTTGCTTCTACCCTTGTATGAATTGTCTCTATTTCTAGACTTTGACCGTCCTCTATTCTCTGAGACAAGTGCCTGTGAATCAATCTGAGAAGTTGCTGAATTTTTTCTTCTTAACTTCTCATTCAACAAACTGTCTGTTACTTGACTCATGGTGATAACACCGTCTGTGCAGAATTACTGAGGGAAACTACCAGTGTCTCCCAACTTTCTGGCAATGAACTGAGAAGTAATAATGCCTGCAACTCATCATCAAGAGACATTTTCATAGAGGATAACTGGTTATTAATACTCTGCATTTCATTCAAATGCTCAGCAATAGAAGTACCCTCTTTATATTTCAGATTCACTAGTTTTCTGATCAAGAAAGCCTTGTTGCCAGCTATTTTTCTCTCATATAGACTTTCTAACTTTTTCCAAAGAGAGTTTGCAGAAGTCTCAGTGGAAACATGGTGAAAGACACTATCATCCAACCATTGCCGAATAAAACCGACTGTCTTCCGATCTAACATGATCCAAGCATCGTTGTCACTGTAGCGGGCTTTGCTTTGACCCCTTCTAAAGGTCCATATAGATCCTTACAATATAAGAGGTCCTCTATCCTTGGTTTCCATATCATCCAATTGTTTCCGTTCAGACTGATCATGCGGGAATACATTACCGGCCTCCATGCTCGCACAAAAAAAATTCACAGGCTCTGATACCAGTTGATGGAAAGAATCCATGTACGAGCAAATACTAGCGACCGTAATACGCAGCGGAATAATAAATAAAAATGCGCAAACCACACAATCACAGAAACACCAAGATTTATGTGGAAAATCCTTCAAGATAAAGGGAAAAAAACCATGGGCAAGCCAGAGAAGAAGATCCACTATAAAATAATAAATATCCAAGTCTCAAAGTCCCTTGCCAGAACTTGAGAAACAATCACAAGAGAATAATAGGGATATAAGGATTACGTCACCGAAAAATACGGTCTTCTGCGTTATCTCCTTATTTTCTTCCCTTCTTCTTCTTCTTCTCTTGTTTTTCTTCTGCAGCACCTTCACTTGATTCCTGGAGTGGAAGTCCTCCCATGTAGTTAAGCACCAAGCAGCAGCCCTTCCTTCTCTTCCCCTAGCAATCCATGCTCCTAAAAAAAGAAATACCTGCTACATGCTTCTCCACTTTTTCCATACGACTGCTCCTTAAAAAAGAGAAAACCAAAAAAGGAAGGCGGCTACTCCTTTTATAAAAGAGAGAGAACAAACCCTGGTGGAAAAAGGAGTAGCGCTCCCTTTTGCCCTAATGGGCTGAATAGGTGGGCCATGGGCCCAACAGGGCCTTGATCGGGTTGGTCGTGGGAATTAGTTGGAAGCTGGTATTCCCAAGCATGCCTGCTACTTAATTAGTGCTAGTGCCAGACCCAATCGATCTGCATGCATGCGCCCTTCTGAGCCACCAAGTTGGCTAGCTTTAAGGCAAGACATGCCTCCACACACTCTTGATCCTTACTCTATCAACTGCACTAGTGTCCTGTAATGCTTGCACATCTCCCGAACCTCATCGCAAAAGGTACGGTGTTACCGTTCTTGCATTGTGATCCGCCAATGCCACCACTTACGGCATCAGAACCTTCATTCATTGGAGGAGCTCATAGTAGGGGCTCACCAAGGAAACACTTATCTGTCACCCAAGAGAGCATGAATGATAGACTCACTGTTAGGACCCCCCCAGGTTGCACCCCATGAGGCTGTATTGGGGAAAAGGGCCTTGGCCCCGCTACAATTTTAGACGTCCCAAAAAATAATGGTGAAGTTAGGCTTACACTAGTTAAATGAAAGACTTTTCATTTTCTGAAAGCTGACCCTTTAAAAAAAGTTTAATTATGATAATATAATAGAAATGATACGATGAATTCTGGTAGACACTAGTTACAAGAAAGTAGTAGTTTCAAGTCTCATCAAAATTTATATGCTATGTAAATTTATTATTTGATTCAATGTAACCTTTGATGATTGATTATCTTTTATTTATATAATAATTTAGCAATTTGTTAACAAAAAATATGGTTTAAGCAAAAGAAATGGTAGGACCAATTGATGGCTTCCCCAAGAAAGAATTGTAGCGTAACTCGGTCCCGAGAGAAAATTCTTAGCCTCACCACTGCCATGCATGTCATACAACTCCAATGCATGTTGGCACATGATGCTCAACTGGAGCCCCACCTTGAACTATTTTTCCAACTACACCCGCTAGTCACTTACTATCCTCAACCCATCGCCACCATTGTTGGAATTGAACGGGGAGGTCATGTCGACGATGGCAGAGATCTTGAGGTCCAAGAGCTAGGCAGATGAGTGATGGCACTCAATGAGGGCATAGATGAGGGAGAAGTATTGGCTTCCTTGCTCGACATCATAGTCGAGAAGGTAGATCCTAGGGTAATCCCTAGTGGCCTCAAGGATGGCGAGATTGGTAGAAATTTGTAGTGAGAAGGACAAGCGGAGAGATTGTGGAGCATCAGAGTAGTCGCTAGATTCTTGGTGTTGTAGAATTGGAGATTGGATGATGAAGCATCTCGAACAATGGTAGCACTCGATGTGTAAGTATAGTGCGGCCTGTTGGAAACTAAACTTGATTGTTGGAAATTGCTGCATAGGAAGTTGTTGTTATTTAATTGCTGCATAGGAAGTTGATGTTATTTCATTGCTACATAGGAAGTTGTTGTTATTGCATAGGAAGTTGCTATTTTGAATTAAGTATTATGGAAGACCAAGAGTCATTTTGTAATTATAAAGGCAATGTATCCTTTCACGTTTGAGTATGAAAAAATAGAAAGAATCCAGAAATTTGCCCAAAGAAAATATCTTCTCTCTTCCAACAAATTTGGTATCAGAGCCACAAAAGATCCATGGCCTCCATGAACTTTGTTCAATCCCAAATACCAAAACTCACCAAAGACAACTATGACAACTGGAGTATCCAAATGAAGGCTTTGCTTGGATCCCTTGATGTTTGGGATCTTGTAGAAGACGGCTACATGGAGCCGACCGAAGGTGAAGCAATGCTCACACAAGAGCAAAGAAAGCAACATAAGGAGTCAAAAAAGAAAGACAAGAAGGCTCTACACACTATACCAAAGTATAGATGAAGGCACATTCGAGATTATCGCTGGAGCTGCAACATCAAAGAAGGCATGGGACTTATTGCATAAGGAACATAAAGGAGCAGAAAAGGTAAAAAAGATTTGGCTACAATCTTTGAGGTCTGAATTTGAATCTTTCAAAATGATAACTGGGGGAGTCAATTTCTAATTATTTTTCAAGATTGATGTCTATAGTCAATCAATTGAAAAGAAATGGTGAAGAAATTACTAATGTTCGAATCATGGAGAAAATTTTGCGCTCTTTAGATGCAAAATTTGACTTCATTGTTGTAGCCATTGAAGAATGAAAGGAATTAGAAGAGATGACTATAGAGCAACTCATGGGCTCTTTACAAGCACATGAGCAAAGCTGTCTAAAAGGATGGAGGAGAAACCCATCAAGCAAGTACTTCAAACAAATCTTACACTACAAGAAAAAGGTGATCTTAAAGATCAACAAGTTTCCATGGTCGAGGCCATGGAAGAAGAGGAAGAGGTGGAAGATTTCATCAAGATCAACCTCAAAGAAGTCAAGGAGA
The DNA here is from genome assembly GCA_900491605.1 of Calamus simplicifolius. Lineage (NCBI taxonomy): Eukaryota > Viridiplantae > Streptophyta > Magnoliopsida > Arecales > Arecaceae > Calamus > Calamus simplicifolius. The sequence goes on from UESW01002600.1 coordinate 18,367, forward strand.
CATAAGAGACCACCATGCCGAGGTCGTGGTAGAGGAAGATTTTTTAATCCTAGAGGAAGAGGAAGGTATGGACAACAAGCACTACAATGTTTTATTTGCAAAAAATATGGGCACTATGCTAAAGATTGTTGGTACAAAGATAATGTTAATTATGTTGATGAGAAAATTCATTTTACAAAAGAACAAGAAGAAGAAGTAACTCTACTTTTGGCCTACAATAACATTACTGGTGCTATCAAAAGAAGTACTTGGATCTAGACACAGGTGCTAGCAATCATGTGTGGGTAAAGGACATGTTTTTTAAGATGGATGAAAGCTTCAAAGGCTCGGTGACTTTTGGAGACTTCTCTAAAAAGCCAGCTGAAGGGAAAGGTAAATCCTTAGCAAGCTTCAAAATGGCACTCAAAATTTTATTTCAGATATCTATTATGTTCCAGACATTAAAAATAACATTCTTAGTTTGGGCCAATTGCTTGAAAAAGGCTATGATATTCACATGAAAGAATTGGGTCTTTCTATTAGAGACAACAACAATACTCNGAATTGGGTCTTTCTATCAGAGACAACAACAATACTCTTATTGCACATGTTCCTATGTCAAAAAATAGAATGTTTGAGCTAAGTTTGCATGTTGATGGCTCCTCTTGTATGTTAACACAAAGTCTTGATGACTCTACTCTATGGCATCTTAGATATGGACATTTAAACTTTGATGGATTAAAACTTTTGTCTAGCAAGAATATGGTGACAGGAATGCCTTGGCTGAAAATGTCTAAGGAAAAATGTGAAACTTGCATAGTTGGAAAGCAACAAAGGAGAACCTTCATTTCAGGAAGATCAAGAAGAGCAACAAAACCATTGGAATTGATACATTCAGATGTTTGTGGCCCAATCAAACCAACAACTATGGGAGGTAATGAATATTATCTTTCCTTCACTGATGATTATTCTGGAAAGACATGGGTTTATTTATTAAAAAAAAAGAGTGAAGTGTTTCAGAAATTTAAGGAATTTAAGTTGCTTGTTGAAAAACAAAGTGGTTTTCAAATTAAAGCTTTGAGATCGGATCGTGGTGGTGAGTATTTATCCAAAGAGTTTTCAAATTTTTTCAAAGCACAAGGAATTTTTCATCAGGTTACTATGCCTTATTCACCTCAGCAAAATGGGGTTTCAGAAAGAAAAAATCGAACTATTTTAAATATGGTTCGATGTATGTTGAAAGATAAAAATATGCCTAAAGAATTTTGGGGAGAAGCAGTTGCTTGTGCAGTTTATTTGTTGAACAGATTTCCATCAAAAAGGCTTCACAATATGACACCTGAGCAAGCATGGAGTTCATACAAGCCTAAGGTTGATCATCTTCGCATTTTTGGAAGTGTTGCTTATGTCAAAGTGCCTGATGAGAAAAGGATCAAACTTGATGACAAAGGAGAAAAGTGTATTCTTTTAGGATATGCTGAAAATTCAAGTGGCTATAAGTTGTATAATCCTATTACAAAGAGAGTGATTTTTTCAAGAGATGTTGAATTTGATGAAAAGCAAATGTGGAGCTGGCAAGATAACAATAAAATGCAAGAAAATAATGAAGAAGAAGAGTCACAACATCAAGAAGAAATTCCATCAACTCCACAACAAAGTCCAAGACATTCATCTCCACAAGAAAGTTCCAGTGGCTCATCCTCAAATAGAGCACACAAAACTCGGAGTGTGCAAGAATTGCTTGACGTCACAAGGCGTCTTGATGCTAATGATTATACTATGTTTTGTCTTTTTGCAGGTTATGATCCAATTGAGTTTTATGAAGCAAATAAAGAAGAAAAATGGAGAAATGCCATGCATGAAGAAATTTCATCAATAGAGAAAAATGACACTTGGGAACTCACAAATCTTCCCCAAGGTCATCAAGCCATTGGAGTCAAATGGGTGTATAAAACAAAAACAAATGCAAGTGGAGAAATAGAAAAACACAAAGCCCGCTTGGTAGTAAAAGGCTACAAACAACAATATGGCATTGACTATGATGAAGTTTTCTCTCCTGTTGCTCGAATGGAAACGGTACGCCTTCTCATTTCCTTAGCAGCACAAATGAAATGGAAAATTTTTCAAATGGATGTGAAATCAGCTTTTTTGAATGGATATTTGAATGAAGAAGTCTATGTAGAACAACCTTTGGGTTTCATTCAAAAAGGACAAGAAGACAAAGTCTACAAACTCAAACGAGCTCTTTATGGATTGAAACAGGCTCCACGAGCTTGGAATACAAGGATTGACAAGTATTTTGCTGAAAATGGTTTTCAAAAATGCCTTCTTGAACATTCTCTTTATATGAAGTCTAATCATGTTGGTGATGTTCTATTTGTTTGTCTATATGTGGATGATTTGATATTCACAGGAAATAATCTTGCAATGATTGAAGTTTTCAAGACTTCAATGATCAAAGAATTTGAAATGACAGATTTTGGCTTAATGTCTTATTTTCTGGGTATTGAAGTAAATCAATCAGATGAAGGCATATTTATTTCACAAAGCAAATATGCAAAGGAAATTTTGGAGAAATTCAAGATGAAGAATTGCAATTCAAGCACCACTCCAATTGAATACAATACTAAATTAAGTAAAGATGGAGAAGGAGATCTTGTCAATCCAACATATTATAAAAGTTGGTTGGAAGCTTAAGATATCTTACAAATACAAGGCCGGATATTGCTTATAGTGTTGGAGTTATAAGTCGTTACATGGAGAAGCCAAGAATGGATCATTTAATTGTTGCAAAAAGAATCCTTCGATATATCAAAGGTACGCAAGATTATGGTATTTTCTATTCATCTACTAATCCAATAAAATTAGTTGGTTTTTGTGATAGCAATTGGGCAGGAGATATTGATGATAGAAAAAGTACGAGTGGATTTGCCTTTTATATTGGAAGTGGAGCATTTACATGGTCTTCAAAGAAACAACAAATTGTTACACTTTCATCATGTGAAGCAGAGTATGTTGCTGCAGCAAATTGTGTTTGTCATGCACTTTGGCTTCAAAGACTACTACAAGAAATGAAGATTTCACATGAAGAGCCAACCAACATTTTTGTTGATAATAAATCTGCTATACAACTTGCAAAAAATCCAGTCTTCCATGATCGAAGTAAGCATATTGATACAAGATTTCACTTCATTCGAGATTGTATCAAAAATCAAGAAGTACAACTTCTCCACATTTCAACAAAAGATCAGGTAGCTGATATCTTCACAAAAGCCCTCAAGGAAGAAGAGTTCAAGAAGTTGAGAAGCATGCTTGGAGTCATGAAGAATCAAGTTTAAAGGGGGTGTTGGAAACTAAACTTGATTATTGGAAATTGCTGCATTATTTAATTGCATAGGAAATTGCTGTTATTTAATTGCATAGGAAGTAGCTATTCTGAATTAAGTATTGTGGAAGACCAAGAGTCATTTTGTAACTATAAAAGGCCATGTATCCTCTCACGTTTCAGCATGAAAAAATAGAAAGAAACCAGAAATTTTTCCAAAAGAAATATCTTCTCCTCTTCCAACACCCACAACCTTAATGCGAAACCAAATTCAGGGTCTCTCTTGAATCTTTGGGTCAATTTAATAAAAGTAATGACAAATTTACATAGCTTAATATGAAACAAAAGAATCTACATATTTCTATTACTGATAACAACATTGCCTATAATATAATGAAAAGTTGAATTCACTCACCTTCCTCTTTGTTTTGTGTCGTCAATAGTAAGTCAATGAAAATTGAGAAAATATGCTAGAAATATTGAACGCAAATTGATTACAAGCTCTTATGCATTCTATCTCGATGTCTCAAAGCTTCGCATTCATTTACCCAAAACTAAACAACAAGTCAACAACAAGCTATATAAAGGCCAAAAACGTATCTGGTATGGAAAAAATGGAAATCAGACTTTTCCATTACTGGCTGCAGAACTCAATGGGTCTAAGCCCTCACTCAAAGATGTAAAATCACACCCACAACATTAATACAAAATAGACAGCTAGCTCCCTTTCAGTCACAAAACCAGACAATAAACCACGGCATGCTAAATAAAGGCAATAAAGAATTTAGCATAAAAAACCACACATTCCTATTACTAGAAGAGGAACTCAATCAAGACTAGGTCCCTCTCAAATTATGAATCGTGCCTACATCATTAATGCAAAATTGAATGTAACATCTCTCAAAGCTTTAGATTCCTTACCTAAACTGAATTGACAAACTAATGACAAGTTACAAAGAGACAGTAAAAAAATTGGTGCAAAAAGAAAAAATGCACGCTTATTACCAATAGCAGTACTTGATATGAGATTAAACCCTCCCTTAAAATTATGACATTGCACCCACAACATTAATGCAAAACTAAATACAAGTCCTTCAAAACTTCAGGCTCATTGCAAATGCTAGACACAAAATAATAGCAAGTTATGTAAAGGTGACAAAGAACGTAGTAAGAAACAAAAGAAACCATGGATTCTTATTACCAATAGCGCCCTTTGTATGAAATTAAATGCTCTCAAATATGCGAAATTGCGCCCACAACATTGATACAAAATTGAATGAAAGCTCTCTCTCTCGAAGCTTCAAATTTATTACCAAAATCAAATGCAACTTAAAGGTTCACCTTACCGAAAACCAGTACTATTTTGATACGAGCCTAGCACGATTTGGTATGGGGTGTACCATACCAACGGCGTACCGATCACTCCAAACCGAACCAACGATGTACTAGTTATGTGAACCGAAAGGTTCCAACACATAAACCACCTCATACCGAGCCAAATTGGGCGGTTTCACACGGTAAGAGAGGTTCAACATGGTACAAAGTCAGTACAAGGTTTGTATGAAGTGGTTCAGGGATATATATAGGGCAGTTTAGGATAGTATTGATCTTGCACCATTTTAAAATAGTGAATCATACCGGTTTTGCACTAGTACGCTTCAATACACCCTGTATTAGATGGTTTGGTACACCCCATACTGGATGGTTTACTGGTTTAGTCCAGTTTGACATACCTTGGGCAAATTATATAAAGGCAACAAAGAATTCATTATGGAACAAAAGAAGTCATGGAATCCTCTTACTAACAGCAGCACTTGGTATAAGACTAAATCCTCTTTCAAATCTTTGAAATTGCATCCACAACATTAAAACAAAACTAAATGCAACCTCTCTCAAAGTTTTGGGGTTCATTACCAAAAACTAAGCAACAAATTAACAAGTTACATAAGGCAATAAGGAATTTAGTATGAAACAAAAGAAATCATTCACTCCTATTACCAATAGTGGCACTAGTATGAGATTAATTCCTCAAAGCTATTAAATTGCACCGTATTATTAATGCAAAACTAAATGCGAGATCTCTCTCAATGATTTGGGTTAATTATCAAAGGCAAATGGTAAACAAATGGCAAATTATATAAAGGGAATAAAGAATTTAGTATGAAACAAAAGAAACCATATATTCGTATGCCAATGGCTTCCTCTATCTGAAATTAACTCCTCTCTCAAACCTTCAAAATTGCACCCAAATATTGATGCAAGCTTGCATACGAGCTCTCTCTCAAAGTTTTCAATTTACTACAAAAACAAATGACATAAAGGCAACAAAGAATTCATTATGAAACAAAAAAGACCATTCACTCCTATTACCCGTAGTAGCACTAAGTATGAGATTGAATTCCCTCTCAAATCTATTAATTCAACTTTGGAGTTTATTCATCAAGGCAAGACAACAAATCAACAACAAACTACATAAAGGTAATGAAGAATTCAGAAACTCCCCAACCCAAGCCACTATGACAGAAACCTTATGAAGCCAAGAGAGTCCCCACAATGCTCCCTCCATGGCAAATCAAAAATTAACAGAGAGGTTCTTATCGATGCCCTCCCTCCAACTTTGTCCCATACCACCCATACCTAAGAAGTGGGCTACCGGGCCTCGCCACTGCTCCCAGAGGTCCAAACTGCTCCTGAAGGCTGGGAGCTGATGGCTTTCTGAGTGCTGGAAACCACATCCATTGCGCCACACGAACATCATTTGGGCTTCAAACTCAGCAGAAGCAGCAGCCTGGACGCAAGATATCCATGCATTTGTGCTTTGGATGCCAAAGATCCAGCAGACTTGCATGAAGATTTGCCATCACCACTTTAGAATCAAATCAGAACAGACATGGCGATTCCAGTGCAACAGTGACTTGAATGATAGAAGATCGAAGCCGTCTTGGCTTTGGATCTGGCACTTCCAACATCTCCAGCAAAAGAGGCATCAACCTCAGAGACAATAAGAGGGTGAAAGGGGTTCCCGATTTTTGGGCCAATGTGGGTGGCATTAATAGGCCTCCTTTTATTTGTTTTCTTCTGGCCTTAGTCCATGAGTTTGTTTTAATGTCCAGTTTGGTCCGGTTTTTGGGATCCTTCTTGATGCAGTGTGTGTGTCCTAGTTCCAATTTGAATTAACATTTTCTTACAAAAAAAAGAGAGAAAAATAATCAATGCATGTGCTTTCAGAATGATAAATCCAATCTAAGCCCTTGCTTTCCCTTAAAATCAGGTCAACTAAGAGCAGATGTTGGTGGGTTATATTGACTTGTCTTTTCCCTGTAGTACTTGCTCTATCTTATAAATTGAGCTCGGGTGTATGTTCTTTGGTTTTTATGTTTGCTTTTTAATAAGAACAAGAATCAATACAAGAACTTTCAGAATGACACATCCAATGCTTAACCCTTGCTTGTCCCTTGCACTCAGATCAAGTGCGTGTAGACATTTTTGAGCTATGTCAATTCCCTTTTCCTTGTACTAGCTCCATTTTATAAGTTAAGGGTGTTCTTGTTTTTCATCTGCAATCTTCTTCTACGGAAAATCTAGTATCTAGAGTCAGTAGTATATATGTTGATTAAATGAAAACCAAAGACATTATAACGTACTAGAAAATCTAATCTCTATTAGTGCCAGCATCATATCATATGGTACAGTACAAACCCTGGAATAAGTCCTCATCTCTCTCTCTCTCTCTAACACAATAATATTTCGTACATTGAGAGATAATATATACGAGTCAAAACTTGCTGTTCTCCTTCTAATGTGCATTTATTCAGAAAATTTTCAGCTAAAATGTAATATGGACAAAATCAATTGAATCCAGACCATAAAATCTCCAAACCCTTTCGATCATATTGAAAAATTTCTAAATCTTTTTTAACCGTCTAATTCTTGATACCCAGAAATTATTAAAGATTTGAACTTTGAGAAGCATATGACAATTAAGTCCTAAACATAATATTCAATGTGTCATGTAAACAATTAATTGAAGGATGTCTATGGGCACATAACAATTCCCCATACTTTCATAAACTCCAAATGAATGTGTAAAGAAAAATGAAAGATTATGTATACCCTGATCCATTGGTCCAATCATCATGATCAAAACTAATGGTTCTGTAGTATAAAAGAAAAACCCACATGAAAATTATTAATCAGACATAAAATCTGAAGAGCTAGAGTACTTGGAGAAAGTTGTATTTATCTTCGAGTTCTAGATTAATCTCTCTTTCAAGGATGGCCAGAAATATAAATTCAAACTTACAAATTTCACCTATAATATTAATATGAAATCAAATTCAATCTTTCCTGAAGTTTAGGCTTATTCACCAATGGTAAACAACAAACTAGCAATGAGCATAATATATATGAAACAAAATAAATTATGTAGTTCTAATACCAAAGCAAAAATAGGCATGAGCGCACTGCATTTAGACTCTCTCAAACATATAAATTGCATGCTAATGTGAAAATGAATTTAATCTCTCTTGAAGGTTTATGTTCATCTACAGAAAGTAAAGAGAAGCCAATAGTAGTCTTAGTATAAGACAAAATAAGCCACATATTTTTATTACTGGAAGCTTCCTATATGGTAAGAGCCCACTGCATTAAGACTTCTTTTAAACCTAGAAATTATGCTCATGATATTGATATGAAACCAAATCCAATATCTCTCCCTTTCAAAGTTTGGATTCATTTATAAAAAGTAACTAATAAACTAATAGAAATCTTAATATATAATAAAGAAATTGCTCATTTCTGTTACCGAGAGTTGTGCTTCGAAAAGCTATCATACAAAGTCTTCCTCAAACCTACAAAATGTGCCCACAATATCAATGTAAAACTAAATTTAGGCTCTCTCTGTTTCCAAGTTTCAGGTTTAGTTAGAAACTGTAAATGATTAACCAGTGCTAAGCTTGGTATGAACATGGTTACTTTGAAGGAAAATAGATGTGAGATACAATACAAAGGTGGGCAGGAAATGGTGCTCAGAGAAGTGCTACTACTGAAGTAGGAATTGTAATATAACATATACAAGAAAAATTTATAAAAAATTATAAACAAATACAGTTGAATCAAGAGAATGAGAAAACAAGTCATAGAGAAATTTTGTTGCCACACCAAGGAGCATTGATGAAATTGTATATCAAAAAGTGACTTCTTTATTTAAAGAAGTTTTCCCTTCCTTGCCAAAAAATATAATAAAATAATTCCCTGTCCCTTTTTACCTTTTTCTTATCCACTGGAGTCATCTTCATGTTTTATCTTTATCTATTGTATATTTGGCATTTTGCTCTCTTGAGTTTCCTCTGCAATATCATTCTTTTCCTTCTTTCTGCACTTGTTTGCATCCCACTCACAATCTCATCCACATTTCACAAAACCCACTATGAACTAATTTTCTACTTCAGTTTCCTAAGAAATTTCTGTCAGAGTGGAAACACATGTCCTGGCATCTATGATATCAAGTAGGAAAAAAAATCATATATTTCTATTACTAGAAACTGCTCCCAACATGGGCCTACTTTCAAATCTACAAACATGCCTACATTATTATGTAGAACCAAATTTAATCTCCCTCTAGGCTTTAATTTATTCATAAAAAGTAAACAAAAAATGGATAATATGCTTGGTGTGAAATAAATGAAACCACATATTGCTATACTAAGAGCTGCACTCAGTATGAGCCCTCAATATATATTAAGTTTTTTCTCAAACCGAATAAATGCACCCATAATATCAATTTGTAATCAAATTCAATCTCTCTACGTTATGGATTTATTCATGAAAAGAAATAAAAAATTGATAATACGCTTGGTTTGAAAGAAAAAAATCACATATTTTGAGCTGCCCTCAGTATGAACATACAATATTAGGTCTTTCTCAAAACTATAAAATGCTCCCACGACATTAATGTGATACCAAATTCAAGGTCCTTCTTACAGATTGGATTCATTCATAGAATTAAAATGCTTGACATGAATAGAAGAAACAATAAATTCCTATTGTGAGAGCTATTGGAAATCTAGTGTATTTCATATTTAAAAACCTTTTGACTTGATAAGTCCTTTTATCTGATATGTCATTCTCAACCGGTAGGATAAGTCTTTTTAATTTTTTTTTGACCAGTCTTTTGACTTGTCGTCTCTACGTACGTGATAAATCTTTTGTTGGCCCAGATGGCAACCCAAGAGGGGGAGGGGGGTGAATTGGGTTCTTTAAAAAATTTAACCTTTTAAAAACTATTGGCTTTAAGATAAAAGAAATTAAATGCAATGCAAATATAAAGCACAAACAAGGATATAGAGAGAGATAATAGAAGCACGACAAACACAAAGATTTTATAGTGGTTCGGTGTATCCAACACCTACGTCCACTACCAAGATTCACTTGGGTCCACACTATAATCGACTTGATTTCAGTCGAGTTGTTTTCCAAGATCACAACTCATAACTTGTTGTTTTACCCGGGATCACAATGAACCCAGCTGGTTTTTCGGGCTCACCAGCACAAAACCCTAAACTCAAGCTAATCTAGCTTGACCTGAGGTATACAACCTTCACTAGTTCAATCCCCTGATTGAACCAGCAAAAACAAGAAAGAATAATGTTTAAGATACAAGACAACTCCTTAAATGAGCAAATATTCAAATAAATGAACAAGGTTTAGAAAAGCCTGTTTGAAGTGGATTGGATTTGAGCTTTTCTTCTTTTCTTCTTTTCCTCTTCTCTTTGGAGATGTTGAATCTGGCCTCAGCTTTGATTCGTTGCAAATGTTGCAGATGAGAAGTTGGAAAATCTTCAAAACAGAGCTTCTTTCCCTTTTTGTGAATCCTTTGATTTTCAAACTTGAACGCCTTGGATTCTTCTTTAAGCTTTGTGGAGTGGAAGGATTTGAATTTGAATACTTCTCTCTTGGATTTCAGGCTCAAGACTTCTCGGATTTTTGATTTGAATATTCTCCCTCTTTTTTTTCGTTCCTATTTTCAAACGGGTGTTCTCCCCCTTCTTATAGATTTCTTTTAATCCATTTTTGGAATAAAACTAGCCGTTGGAATGTACCTGGAAACAAAATATATCTGTTAGAAGTTAGGTAAAAAGGAAATATTACCGTTAGAGCTGATCTGGCATATTAAAAAATTGTCCCAGACAGGTTGGAGTCGACTCCAACTTTTCAGGTGTCGGTTCCATGTCGTTTATCCAAAAATAGAAAGTTTTGAGTTCGTCAAGGAATCGGCTCTGAAAAAGTTAGGTGTCGGCTCGCCATCGTCAGGTGTCGGCTCTAGAATACTGTGTGTGTCGGCTCCAAGATGCTCAAAAAATAAGCATTCTGTCCCCACATCGGAGTCGGCTCCAGACACTGTAAGTGTCGACTCCGAAACTCTGGGTGTCGGCTCCGAAACTCTAGGTGTCGGCTCCGGACCGTATCAAAAATCAGAAGAATATTTGACTGGCCATGGGGTCGGCTCCAGAAATTCTAGGTGTCGACTCCAGGTTCTAATACTTTGAAACTTATGATTTGCAATTGATTCAAAACTCATTTCTTAATACCTTTAAATCGATCAAATATTTTTAAGCGCTGAAACACTTGTCAAATCCATTAGTAATCAAATAAATATACTCAATTCCTTTATTAATCATCAAAATTAATTGATGGGTCAACAATCTCCCCCTTTTTGATGATTATAAAAACATTGAGTATATGCAAAGTATTCTTAAATTAATATTTCAAGAAAGTGATCCTCACAAGCAAGCTCCCCTGAATAAGGTAGCTCCCCTTGTGAAGTTTAAATTATCAATTGTATCTCCCTATTGCTTTACATATTTATCAATTGTTCTTCATATTTGATACCAATTAAATAAATGCTAATTAAAGCATAACTAATCAATGCATATACGACATAACTTTCTCCTCCTTTTTTGTAATCAACAAAAAGATAAAGAAAAGTTAAGTCGAAAGATAAGATTGATAGATCAAAAGATAATTTCATTTCATTGAAGTCAAGTATTACAAAAAGAAAGAAACTATACTGTCATTACATCAAACCTTAAACTTCATTACATCGAAAACTAAACATTCATTACATCAAAACTAAATTTTCATTACATCAAGACATTAAACAACATAAAACTACAAGTTGGTTCTAATGATTCTTGTCAAATGATCTAGAATCTTATGCATTCCATCACTCTGAGTGGCTACAAATTCTTTCAACCTTCTATCAACAAAAGAGCAAGCAGTCATGATTTTATCTTGAAGCACTGCATTGCACTTTGAATAGGTCTCAGAAGAACCACATATGTCTTTAAGTTCTTCAAATATATTCTTCAAATCATTACTTAAAGATCCAACAGAAGAGCTAAGAGTAGATTCTATTTTGGTAATCCGATCATCTAAGGAATAAAGTGTTTCTTTAAGATTCATAAATTTGTTATCAAACTCAGTCTTCAGTTCATCCTTCTGAGCAGCAAACAATCCTTTGAGTTGCTCCATTTGAAGGTCTGAAAATCCAACTGATGAAGAGGATGGCTGAACATGAATTTGAGTAGGTGCAGGGGCAGGAACTGGACTCCTCGGCTACGGTGAGGGAACCCTCATAGACGGACCAGCCTCACAAGGTGCAGAATGTCTAGGCTCAGGGGCTCTCTCATCCAAGTTGCCTTTCCTTTCCCATTGCCCGTTCACCTTTACAAATCCCATCCTATGCAAAGTGGCCAAACTGTAATAATCAGTGTGTCTCAGGTTCTTGGAGGGTTCATTGTCCAAAATTACAACCCTTGGCTTCTAAATACCATAGTTAAAACCATGCCATAGGGTAGTGACGATCTTCTCTTCCCTCCGACCTCGGCCATATAGAATATCATCATAGCAGCTAAATTAATAGGTTGATCGATCAAAATACTATCCATCACAACAATGTCCCGCTCGAGACATACTCAAAATGTCCGGTCTTTGGAACAAAATTCTGCTGCAAATGTTGTGTAGCAATCTTAATTCCAAGGGCAACTGGTTAGCCCTAATTTCCTCAAATTCTTCAACATCTCTCCCTAACATCCTTGATAGAGCCGCTGATCTATCACTGTGCATATCCGCAGCTAATCCGATAATGGGGATGCTCAGGAGATTTCCTAATTTTTGAAATGTAAGATGAATCTTTTGCCTCTAACAGAGCTCACTAAACCGCCATCATCTCTCGACAAATTAAAGTAAAATTCTTTCACTAAAGCTGGGTAAGTAGGAACATCAAGAGAACAAACTCTATCCCATCTAAGCTCCTTGAGTTGATTACCAATCGAAAAACCCTCAGATTGAAAGAACTCAAAGTTAACTTTCCTACCCATTGTGATTACCCTCCCTGCTAGGGTATCTACCTGAGGTGAAGTGTGTTGGGATTGTCTGAATCGATGGAGGAATCCTTGCTTGGAGATGGCTCACGGACGGGTCACCTCACGGAGCATTTTTGGTCACCACAGGCACTCCAATCACCGAACCTCTCCTCTTAGGTGCCATTGGATCCTTAGGAAAGCTTGGGTAGAGTGGAATTAGAGATGGGGAGGCTTTGAAAGAGTTTTGGAGAAATTTGGTGGAGGATTCGAAGAGTTATGAAATGATGAGGTGTCGACTCTGCCCTAAAAATCGATTTTGGATTCCCAGGTGTCGACTCCCGCAAAGTCGGGTGTCGACTCCAAATCGCTAACATAGTCAGCACTCGAACTGGAGTTGGCTCCACTTATACGGGTGTCGGCTCCAAGGTCAGGGACCGAGAGCGACACAGACAAAGGTGTCGACTCCTCATTCTGAGGTGTCGACTCCAATGACAGTTTCAGAGAAAAATAATTGAGATTCAAACAACTGAAACTTGTCAAAATAAATTCAATAAAATCTTGATAAAATTTTGAAGTATGAAGAATCAAGTTACTTAGATGACTAGATAATTTGTCCTTAAAATTATGAAAGAAATATCAAGAAATTAATATAGATCTAGAAAGTCATTCCTTAAAGTATCAAAATCAATCCAAGGGGTCACATATTCCTAATTCACCTCTAAGATAACAAAATCTCTCTTCACTCAAAGTTTTGTAAATATATCAGCTAATTGTTCCTCAGTATTAACATATTCAAGACAAATTTCATTATTAGCTACATGTTCTCTTATAAAGTGATATCTAATTTCAATGTGTTTTATTCTTGAATGTTGAATTGGATTTTTAGTTAGATTTATTGCACTTGTGTTATCACATCTAATTGGAGTTTTATCAAGTGTTATGGCATAATCTTCAAGTTGTCTCTTAATCCAAAGGATTTGAGCACAGCAACTTCCAGCTGCAACATATTCTGCTTCAGCAGTAGATAATGCAACCAAATTTTGCTTTTTGTAAACCAAGAGATTAAGTTACTACCTAAGAATTGACATGCTCCACTTGTGCTTTTTCTATCTAATTTACATCCAGCATAGTCAGAGTTAGAATATGCAATCAAGTTTAATGTTGAGTCTCTAGAAAACCATAAACCTACATTTTTAGTTCCACTTAAATATCTTAAGATTCTTTTTACAGCAATTAAGTGAGATTCTTTAGGTTCAGATTGAAATCTAGCGCATAGACATACAGCAAACATTATATCTGGTCTACTAGCTGTTAAGTAAAGAAGAGATCCGATCATACCTCTGTAATATTTTTGATCTACTTTCTTACCATCTTCATCTTTGTCCAGCTTGCATGAAGGACTCATAGGAGTTCCAAGTGGTTTGATTGACTCCATTCCAAACTTCTTGAGCAGTTCTTTTGTGTATTTGGCTTGATTGATGAAAATTCCTTCTTTGCTTTGCTTGATTTGAAGTCCTAGGAAGAAGTTGAGTTCTCCCATCATGCTCATTTCAAACTCACCCTGCATCAACTTAGCAAATTCTTGACATAACAAATTGTTAGTAGCACCGAATACAATATCATCAACATATATTTGTACTACTAATAAATCCTTGTCTTTTCTTTTCAAAAATAGTGTTTTATCAACATTTTCTTTAATAAAATAATTTTCAATCAGAAATTTACTTAATCTTTCATACCAAGCTCTAGGTGCTTGTTTTAAACCATATAGTGCTTTGTGCAATTTAAAAACATGATTTGGAAATTCATGATCTTCAAAACCAGTGGTTTTCAACAAAAACTTCCTCATTTATAAATCCATTTAAAAATATACTTTTAACATCCATTTGAAATAAATTGATATGCATATGACATGCAAATGCAAGTAATAATCTAATTGCTTCTAGTCTAGCTACAGGTGCAAAAGTTTCATCAAAATCAATTCCTTCTTCTTGATTATATCCTTTTGCAACCAATCTAGCTTTGTTTCTAATTACTATGCCATTTTCATCTAATTTATTTCTAAATACCCATTTTGATCCTATAACAGAGTGATCTTTAGGTCTATCTACAAGAGTCCAAACATTATTTCTGTAAATTGATTTAATTCTTCTTTCATAGCTAACATCCAATTATTATCTTTTTCTGCTTCTTCAATAGTTTTAGGTTCAATTTGAGATACAAATGCAAGATGATTATTGATATTTCTCATTGATGATCTAGTTCTTACTCCTTGAGATGGATCACCTATAATTAATTCTTTAGGATGACCATAGGCATATCTCCAGTCTCTAGGAAGATCTACATCATTATGATTTGCATCAACAACATCAACATTAGGAGAATCATTATCCTTAGCTTCTTGTTTATGATCAAAGATATATCTATATTTAATTTTTCAATATCTCTTTCTAGAATGTTTGTAACTTCCTCATCATCAATCTTTTCAGAACTCGATGCTAAAGATTCATCAAAAATTACATGAATAGATTCTTTTACAATTAAGTTTCTCTTGTTAAACACTCTATAGGCTTTACTAGATGTTGAATATCCTAAGAAAATGCCTTCATCAGATTTTGCATCAAATTTTCCTAGATTATCTTTGCCATTATTATGAATGAAACATTTACAACCAAATGCATGAAAGTAACTTATGTTTGGTATTCTATTATTCCATAGTTCATAAGGAGTTTTCTTAATGATTGGCCTAATTAAAGCTCTATTAAGAATGTAACATGCTGTGTTTATAGCTTCCATCCAAAAGTATTTTGGTAAGTTGCTTTCACATAGCATGGTACGGGCCATATCTTCTAAAGTTCTATTTTTTCTTTCAACTACTCCATTTTGTTGTGGTGTTCTAGGTGCTGAAAAATTCTGATGAATTCCATTTTCTATGCAAAAGTTTTCAAATAAGTGATTTTTAAATTCAGTGCCATGATCACTCTTCTTAGAGACACTATGGTGTTGTTTTTCTCATTTGTGACCTTCTTGAAGAATTTCAAAAATAATGGAAAGGTCTCATCCTTATGAGCTAAAACAATACCCAAGTGTATCTAGAGTAATCATCTAAAATCACAAGACCATATTTCTTTCCTCCTAGACTTGTGGTTCTAGTAGGTCCAAAAAGATCCATGTGAAGTAGTTCAAGTGACCCAGAAGTGGAAATAATATTTTTAGTTTTGAAAGAATTTCTAGTTTATTTTCCAAATTGACATGCATCACAAATTTTGTTATTTTCAAAATCTAGCTGTAGAAGTCCTTTTACTAAATCCATTTTAATTAATTTTGAAATAAGGTGTGTGCTTGCATGACCTAATCTATGATGCCATAACCAACAAATCTCATTCATATTAGCATTATTAGCAACTAAGCAATGATTACTAGTAGACAAATTGTCTAGATCAATCAAGTATACATTGCCATTTCTATTTCCAATAAAAATAATGCTATTATCAATGGGATTAGAAACAGTGCAGATTGATGCTTCAAATGATACTTTAAAACCTTTATCATATAATTGGCTAATACTTATTAGATTATGTTTCAAACCATTGATATATAAAACATTTTTAATATATGGGAGGGAGTTATTTGAATTTTACCAAACCCCATGATTTGGCC
This sequence comes from Calamus simplicifolius, assembly GCA_900491605.1. Taxonomy (NCBI): domain Eukaryota; kingdom Viridiplantae; phylum Streptophyta; class Magnoliopsida; order Arecales; family Arecaceae; genus Calamus; species Calamus simplicifolius. Next base: position 34,696 of record UESW01002600.1, read on the forward strand.
TTTGCCATTGTCACCAAATGTAACAACTCCTCCTCTTTTGCTCTCAAGGGTGATGAATTGATCCTTGTCACCCGTCATGTATCTTGAGCAGCCGCTATCGAGATACCACTTTCGCTTTGATCTTTTGGCCGTAAGACACTCCTGCAAAAATAATTAAGTCTTATATTTAGGTACCCAAGCCTTCTTGGGTCCTTCATGGTTAGTAGCATAAAAGATCGTTCCTTTGGGAACCCATATTTTCTTGCCTTTATTATTCGATTTTTTGTTATTATTTCTTGCATCACATTCATAGGATTTATGGCCTTTCTTGTTACAATAATGACATGTAACATTATCTCTATTTTGTTCTTTTCTAAAAAAGTTTTGATAAATTTTGTTTTAGGTTAGGTCTATATCCTAAACCAGCTTTATCATATATAGCTCTTTGATTGCTTAACAATAAATTAAGTTTTTCAGATCTATAAGTAAATTATCAACAATATTCTTATATTTATCAACTTCCTTCTTTAGCTTATCATTTTCATTGAAAATTGATTCTCTTTCTTTTGTCATATTTTCTTTTTTGGATTTTAGCATTTTAATTTCATTAGTAAGATCATCTTTTTCTTTAATAAGAATTGAGTTATCATTTTCAAAGATTTGTATTTTTTTTCAAAACTTTAAAATCATCTACTAGTTCATTGAAAGCTTCAAATAATTCATCAAATGCAAGCTCATCACTAGGGTTTTCGGAACTTACCTCGCTATCATCGTTTGCCATAAAGCAAATGTTTGCAACTTCTTTTTGTTCTTCCTCTGAAGAGAATTCATCGCTGTCACTCCAGGTTGCAACATAGGCTTTCTTCTTCTTCTTGTAAGTCTTCTTCAATTGTGGACAATCGTATCTAAAGTACCCCGATTTCTTACACTCATAGCAAATCAAGGGGTCTTTCTCTTTGTCCTTGTCCTTTTCTTTTCTTTTTCTCCTTCCATCTTAATTCCAGATTTCTTCTTGTGGAAGGTCTCTTTCTTCTCATGAATTTTTTAATTTTCTTGCTAAAGAGCTGTCTCATCATCATCATCATCATTATCACTACAGCTCTCCTCACTTTCAGCAGCCTTAAGAGCTATAGTCTTTTTCTTCTTCACATCTTCTTCTATGTGCTGCTTCATAGTTAATTCATGGGTCATAAGGGATCCAAGTAGCTCCTCCAAGGGTAAGGTGTTGAGGTCCTTGGCTTCTTGGATTGCTATCACTTTTGCTTCTCAAGTCCTTGGTAGTGACCTAAGAATTTTGCGAACAAGTTCAGAATTAGTATAGGTCTTGCCTAGACTTTTCAAACCATTTACAATATCGGTGAATCTAGTTTACATGCATGGAATAGTTTTAGTTTGCTCCATGCTAAATAATTCATATTTATGAACAAGAATATTTATTTTAGATTCCTTTACTTGATTAGTACCCTCATGGGTAACCTCTAATCTATCCCATATTTCTTTTGCAGAATTACATGTAGAAATGCGATTAAATTCGTTTGCATCTAATGAACAATACAAGACATTCATGGCCTTAGCATTGAGCTGAGCCATTTTCCTATCATTATCATTCCAATCCCTTTCGGACTTAGGAACAATAGAGCCATCAACAATGTGTGTGGGTGTGCTAGGTCCATTAATTATAACACTCTATAATTCATAATCAGAAGCTTGAATGAATATCCTCATTCTTGCTTTTCAATATGAATAGTTGAACCATTAAATAAGGAAGGTCTATTTGTAGAATGACTTTCAGCAAATGAAGATCCAACTTGAGCTGCCATTTGGATCTTTAGCTCTTGATCGTGTGATCAGATTCAAATGAGCACTTGCTCTGATACCAATTGTTGGCCCAGATGGAAACCCAAGAGGGGGGGATGAATTGGGTTCTTTAAAAAATTTAACCTTTTAAAAACTATTGGCTTTAAGATAAAAGAAATTAAATGCAATACAAATATAAAGCACAAACAAGGAGATAGAGATAGAGATAATAGAAGCACGGCAAACACAAAGATTTTATAGTGGTTCAGTGTATCCAACACCTACGTCCACTCCCAAGATTCACTTGGGTCCACACTATAATCGACTTGATTACAGTCGAGTTATTTTCTAAGATTACAACTCATAACTTGTTTTTTACCCGGGATCACAAAGAACCCAGCTGGTTTTCGGGCTCACTAGCACAAAACCCTAAACTCAAGCTAATCTAGCTTGACCCAAGGTATACAACCTCCACTAGTTCAATCCCCCTGGTTGAACCAGCAAAAATAAGAAAGAATAATGTTTAAGATACAAGATAGCTCCTTAAATGAGCAAATATTCAAATAAATGAACAAGGTATAGAAAAGCCTATTTGAAGTGGATTGGATTTGAGCTTTTCTTCTTTTCTTCTTTTCCTCTTCTCTTTGGAGATGTTGAATCAGACCTCAGCTTTGATTCGTTGCAAATGTTGCAGATGAGAAGTTAGAAAATCATCAAAACAGAGCTTCTTCCCCTTTTGTGAATCCTTTGATTTTTCAAAATTGAACGCCTTGGATTCTTCTTTGAGCTTTATGGAGTGGAAGGATTTGAATTTGAATACTTCTCTCTTGGATTTCAGGCTCAAGACTTCTTGAATTTTTGATTTGAATATTCTCCCTCTTTTTTTCGTTCTTATTTTCAAACGGGTATTCTCCCCCTTCTTATAGATTTCTTTTAATCCATTTTTGGAAGAAAACTAGCAGTTGGAATGTACCTGGAAACAAATATATCCGTTAAAAGTTAGGTAAAAAGGAAATATTACCGTTAGAGCTGATTTGGCATTTTAAAAAATCATCCCAGATAGGTTAGAGTCGGCTCCAACTTTTTAGGTATCGCTCCAAGTCGTTTATCCAAAATTAGAAAGTTTTGAGTTCATCGAGGAGTCAGCTCTGAAAAAGTTAGGTGTCGGCTCGCCATCGTCAGGTGTCAGCTCCAGAATACTATGTGTGTCGGCTCCAAGATGCTTAAAAAATAAGTGTTCTATCCCCGCATCGGAGTCGGCTCCAGACACTATAAGTGTCGACTCCGAAACTCTAGGTATCGGCTCCGAAACTCTAGGTGTCGGCTCCGGACCGTATCAAAAATTAGAAGAATATTTGACTGGCCATGGGGTCGGCTCCAGGAATTCTAGGTGTCGACTCTAGGTTCTGACACTTTGAAACTTATGATTTGCAATTGATTCAAAACTCATTTCTTAATACCTTTAAATTGATCAAATATTTTTAAGCACTAAAACACTTGTCAAATCTATTAGTAATCAAATAAATATACTCAATTCCTTTATTAATCATTAAAATCAATAGATGGGTCAACATCTTTTATTTTTGTTTGACCAACCGTTGGATGTTGATCGACCTTTGGACTGAATCGTCATTCCCGTTGAATTGATTCGTCGCTCTCGATCGATGCTTGCTTCCTTATAAATATTCGAAGCAATGCAGTGTTTAATTCATTCAAACTTTATGCTTTCTGTTCCATCCTTATCTAGAGATTCATTCCTTCATCCTTATCCAGTCCAGAGATTCATTCCTTTGCTTTCGTTCTTATCCAGAAAGAAGGAAATCATCTCGGTTGTTCATCCTCTTCTGATATTGGTGTGTGCACGCCTGTTAGAAGACTCTGCTGTTGTATCCTGGAGGGTAGTCGTGCTCTGATCTTCTGCACCAAGATATTATCTTCGAGAGGCACGAATTTACTCTTAAGGATAGTGTCGTGCACGCCATAACATCTTCTCAAATACATTCAAATAGATAATATCATCCTGGGTACTATCTTTTCTTCTTAAGATAATATCATCCCGGATACTATCTTTTCTTCTTACTTATTCTACAATCTTAAGAGTAGATATGGACTCTATTATGTTGTTGCTACTAAATCCTTTCCCGATACATCCAAGATTGAGCAATTTACTGGTTTTCATTATAAATGTTGGTAAGAGAAAATATTTTTAATATTAGACATACATAATATTGGATATGTTTTGACTGATCCTAAACCTGAGAAAGAGGACCTTCTAACATGGAAAAAGGCTAACAAAATATGTAGGCATACTATTCTTAGTACTCTATCCAATGAACTATTTGATATTTATTATCCTATTAAATCAGCCTCTAAAATTTGAAAAATCCTTAGAAGAAAATATATTCTTGAAGATGCTGGTTCTCAGAAATTTGCAATAGGAAACCTTTTTAACTTTACCATGTCAGAAGATAAGATGTGTCATCTCAGATCCATGCTTTCTATGTTCTCATTGATGACCTTAAAAATAAAAATATTATTCTTCCTGATGCTTTTATTGCTGGTTCCCTAATTGAAAAATTACCTAAATCTTGGAAAGATTATAACAATAATCTAAAGCATAAAAGAAAGTCTATGTCCCTTGAAGATGTCATTGTGCATATTATGATTGAAGAACAAAACAGAGCCCGAGAAAAGATTAAAAAGGCTAAAGAAATGACTAGTAAGGCTAATCTAATAGAGGATGGATCTAGTAAGGAAAAACATAAGTCCTATAAGCCCAAACATAGAAACCATTACAAGAAATATGATAAGAAGCCTCATTTTCAAAGAAGTCAAAATTTTAAGAAGAAAAAGGGATCTTGCTATGTTTGTGGGAAACCAGGATACCATGCTGCCCAATGTAGGTTCAGAAAAAATAATGATGCTCCAGCCAAACCAAAGGCTAACTTGATGGTTGGAGAAGATGTGATTGCTAGATTGTTAGCGAGGCCAATATTGTTGTACATACAAAGGACTGGGTGATGGATTATGGAGCCACTCATCATATGTGGCAATAGAAATGCATTTGCCTCCTATATCCCACTGCCAGAAGGAGAGGAGCAAGTCTTCATGGGCAACTCAAAGCCTTGTTCAGTGATTGGCAAAGGAAAAGTCAATCTAAAACTAACTTCTGAAAAAGTCCTTTCACTTGGAGATGTGCTACATGTGCCAGACATCCGTGTGAACCTAATTTTATGGCCTTGCTTGGAAAAAATGGTGTGAAAGTATCATTTGAGTCTGACAAAGTTGTCATGACCAAATCTAAAAATTTTATTGGGAAAGGATATTGTAACCAGTGTCTATTTGTATTAAATGTACTTGAAGTTATGAATAGAAATGCATCATCTTTTTTTTCTTATTTGCTTGACTCTGTTAATCTTTGGCATGGTAGATTAGGATATGTTAATTACTCTTATATTAAAAGAATGAAACAATTAGGTTTGCTAAATAACATGTCTACTTCTTATGATCATAAAAATGTCAAACATGTGTAGAATCTAAATTAACCAAAAGGAGTTGCAAATCTATTCATACAAGAGAAACTGAATTGTTAGAATTAATTCATTCTGACTTAGGAGATTTAAAAGGTAATATGACTAGAATGGAAAGAAATATATATTACTTTTATCGATGATTTTCTCATTATGCAATGGTTTATCTTTTAAAATCAAAAGAGAAGCCTTCGAAATATTTCTAAAATATAAGGTAGAAGTTAAAAATCAATTAATAAGAAAATAAAAAGACTTAGATCTGATAGAGGAGGAGAATATGATTCTACTCCTTTTAATGAGTATTGTGCACAACACGGTATAATTCATGAATTTACTCCACCTTATTCATCAGAATCTAATGGAGTGGCTGAGAGAAAGAATAGAACACTTAAAGAAATGATGAATGCATTGCTCCTTAGTTCTGGTGCACCCATGAACTTGTGGGGGGAAGCCCTTCTTTCTGCTTTTTTATTCAAAATAGAATTCCTTATAAGAAAACCAATAAAACATCCTATGAGTTATGGAATGGTCATTTGCCAAGTTTTAAATATTTAAAAGTATGGGGTTGTTTAGCAAAGGTCTTGCTTCCTGAACCTAAAAAGAGAAAGTTAGGATCTAAAACCTTTGATTTCATGTTCATAGGTTATGTTCAAAATAGTCTTGCAGATAAATATAGTGCAGCCTATAGGTTCTTAGTGATTAAAAGTGAAAATAATATCATGGAACCTCATACTATAGTCGAAACCAAAGATGCAGAATTTTTTGAACATATCTTTCCTATGAGAACCTCCTTAGAAAGACCTTCTAGACCACAAGTGGTTGAACCTAATTTAAAGCCTAATGACATTCAAGAGCTAAGGAGATCCAAGAGAATCAGAAAGGAAACCAATCTAGGAGATGATTTTTATACTTTTCTTGTTGATAATGATCCTCAAACCTATTCTGAAGCAATTTCATCTCCTGATGCTATATTTTGGAAAGAGGCTATAAATAATGAGATAGAATCCATCATGAGCAATCATACATGGGAATTAGCAAGTTTACCTCGTGGAGCTAAAACTATTGGGTGTAAATGGATCTTTAAGAAAAAGCTAAAACTGATGGTTCTATTGAAAAATTCAAAGCAAGGTTGGTTGCAAAAGGTTTTTCTCAAAAGAAAGATATTGAATACTTAGATACTTTTGCACCTGTGACAAGAATAACTTCTATTAGAGTCTTGATTGCTCTTGCATCTATTCATAAATTGATAATTCATCAAATGGATGTTAAAACTGCATTTCTTAATGGAGACCTAGAAGAAGAAATATATATGGATCAACCTAAGGGTTGTGTTCTTCCTCGTAATGAGCATAAAGTTTGTTAATTAATTAAATCTTTGTATGCTTAAAACAAGCACCAAAATAATGGCATGATAAGTTTGATAAAATGCTAGTTTCAAATGGATATCAAATTAATAGTGCTGATAAATGTATTTATTCTAAAGTTGTTAATCATGAATGTGTTATAATTTGTTTGTATGTGGATGATATGCTCATATTTGGCACTAATTTTGATATTGTGACTAACACCAAAATGTTCTTGACTTTGAATTTTGATATGAAAGATATGGAAGAAGCAAATATGATTTTAGGAATTAGACTTGTAAAGAAGTTGAATAATATCATACTTTCATAAGAACATTATGTTGAGAAAATCTTGAAAAAGTTTTCACATTTTGATTGTAAGCCTGTGAGCACCCCTTATAATGCTAATTCACAGCTTAAGAAAAATAAAAGCAATGGTGTCTTACAATCCAAATATGCTCGAATTATTAGTAGTCTTATGTATTTGATGAACTGCGCTCGACCTAACATTGCTTATGCTGTAGGAAGACTAAGCAGATATACCCAATGTCCTAACAAGGACCATTGGATTGCATTACAAAGAGTGCTTAGATATTTGAAAGAAACCATGAACTATGGTTTAATATATTATGGGACTCCTACAGTATTAGAAGGGTATTGTGATACTAACTGATTTCAGACTTTGATGAGATGAAATCCACTAGTGGATATGTGTTTACCCTTGAGAGGAGCAGTGTCTTGGAAATCATCTAAGCAAACATGTATAGCTCGATCTACAATGGAATCTGAGTTTATTGCCTTGGAGAAGGCTGGGACTGAGGCCAAATGGCTCAGGAATCTTTTGGTAGATCTTCCCATTTGGATGAGACTAGCTCCATCTATGTATATACATTGTGATTGTCAGGCTGCCTAGCTAAAGCTAAAAACAAAATTTATAATGGGAAGAGTAGACATATACGTCTAAGACATAATATTGTGAGGTAGCTTATTAATGATGGAGTAATATCTTTGGATTATGTAAGGTCAGAGTTGAATTTGGCCGATCCTCTGACTAAGCCTCTAAGCAGAAAGCTTGTGAGCAATACATTGAGGGAAATGGATTATACCCATATCAAAAGTTGAAGTGATGGTAACCCAACCTTCATGAACGGAGATCCCGGAAAGAAGGTTCATATGGGAAAATAATTCACTGGACAACTTGGAGTATACTATCATAATTATTTATATTGTGAAATCCCTTTCTATGGTGTGAGATAGTATTCTGTGTTTAGGTTGAACTAATATGTGAAGTTCTTAATGGATGTCATAGCCTAATTTGGGTGGCATACAAAACTGCAGTGTATACTTTATGACAATCCATCTATATGAGTATGGAGGTGGTGGCCGCTTCCTATGAGACTTGGGTGTGATGCAGGATCGATTCACATGCAAGTAATTTTTTTCTTCTTTTTAATGATTAATGATTGCAATTGATTATTCTTCCAAAGTAATAGCCTAAGAGGGATTCAGGAAAGTTCACAGTAAATCCGCACGCGAAACAATTCCTAAAAATAATAAAGAAGAAGGACCGCCAAGGCTAAGAAGCCCCGGTAGGGCTTCTCTCCTACAATAAAGTTACTAGTAGATTAGAGGGGTGTACTTGGCAAGAGGGGGAAGATCAAAGTGTTGAAGGGGTTGCTCTGCCTGCGATGCGCCCTAGATGACCAAGCCTTGGCCCACGGATCTGCGGCCAAGTATCCGCTATCCTAGATGACAATCGCCTTGAATCCTGGATTTGTGGCTACTGAGGGATCTGCAAGATCACCATACAAGGGTTAAAGAATCATATAAAAATTTAGAATAGAGGCAAAGAGACAAGGAAGGAGTAGAGGAAAGAAGAGGGCGGTCAAGGGATCTTGGGCATCCACTATTAGAAGACAAAGGTGGCGGCCAGGGTTTCTCCTGGAGACTTAGGATGTTGGCACGCGCAGGAGGAGGGAAACAAGAGCACCAAAGAACCAATTAACAAAAATCATAATAACTCAAAACTTGGATTGATTGATTAATAATAAAAGATACATCATTCATACAAGAGGGTCTCTTTTATAGAGCAAGAGACTTGGGGCCCAAGAAAATACAATATGGAAAGAGAGAAAAAAAAAGGCGCCCTAATCAAATTTGGCATTAAATTTGCAGTGTAGATGAGGAAGGTAATCTTCTAGATGCAATTAGCGGCAGCTGGATTCGGCATGAAATCTATGGCGTCCAGATGAGGCAGGTGTCTTCTAGATATGATTGAGATGCAATCAGCGGCAGCTTAATTTGGCATGAAATCTGCAGCGTCCAGATTAGGCAGGTGATCTTCTAGATATAATTGAGATGCAATCAGTGGCAGCTTAATTTGGCATGAAATCGGCATCGGCCAAATAAGGAAAATGATCATCCAGATCGGGAAGGTTGCTTGCTCTGCTAGGTGGCATGTGGGCTGCTTGAAGTAGGTGTGGCACCAACTTGAATTTAGCAGTTGCTCTGTCTGACTGTGATGGCCTTGTCTTCTGCTCCAATACTGATGTCTCCTCTTGTAAGCTGATGAACTTACTATAGGACTCATTAAAATAAACTGAACTGGATAGGACTCAATTTAGAATAAAATGAACTGGACGGGACTTAAAATAAACTAAACTTTATTTTTCAACTCAAGACTTGAATCATAACTAATCAGATATCCATAGAGGGTTAAGAATCTTCTGCTTGATCCTGTGCCCGCACCAGGGTGGGATCTCTAGAGCACTCATGAATATCCAGGTAGACGCATGGCCGAAACGTGTCAACCCGCTTGAACAACCGAAATCTGAGAGATGGAATGTGAGTTATAAGTTAGTGATCAATAAAAGAAGGATTGGTTCATAGAAACTTAGTTTCACCAACCTTTTATGGATTACACTTGTTTTCTCTATGCTGGTTCATAGTCATTAGACACCATGCTTATGCATTACATTCTTAAAGTTCTTTCAAAGTTGTCTTGTCTTTTTTTTGTATATTGAAATAGTGGGGATTGTTGAAAATCTAGTGTATTTCAATATTCAAAAACCTTTTGACTTGATAAGTCCTTTTATCTGATACGTCGTTCTCAACCGGTAGGATAAGTCTTTTTATTTCAATCGATAGGATAAGTCTTTTTTTTTCTTTTTTGACCAATCTTTTGACTTGTCGTCTCTATGTACGTGATAAGTCTTTTATTTTTGTTTGACCAACCATTGGATGCTGATCGACCTTTGATTGAATCATCATTCCGTTGGATTATTCGTCACTCTCGATCGGTGCTTGCTTCCTTATAAATATTCGAAGCAATGCCGGTGTTTAATTCATTGAAACTTTATGCTTTCTGTTCCATCCTTATCTAGAGATTCATTCCTTTATCCTTATCCAGTCCAGAGATTCATTTCTTTGCTTCCATTCTTATCCAAAGAGAAGGAAATCGGTTGTTCATCCTCTTCTGACATTGGTGTGTGCACGCCTGTTAGAAGACTTGTTGTTGTCCTGGAGGGTAGTCGTGCTCTGATCTTCTGCATCGAGATATTATCTCCGAGAGGCGCGAATCTACTCTTAAGGACAGTGTGTGCACGCCACAACATCTTCTCAAATACATTCAAATAAATAATCATCTTGGGTACTATCTTTCCTTAAACTTATCCAACAAGAGCTGCACTTAGTATGAGCCCATTGCTTTCAAGTCTTTTCTCATAACAAGTTGCACCCACAATATTAATGTGAAACTTGATTCACTCTCTCTCACAACCGATAGCAAGCTTAGTATGAAACAAAAGAAACCACACATCTATATAACTGTAGCAGAGTGCCCACAATGTTAATATGAAATCAAATACAAAATCCCCAAAATAACAAAAAATTTGGTATGAAATATTTAAAAAAAGAATGGAAATGGTAAAAACATATTTTCTACTATTTGTTGCCATACTGCTCGGAGTGTTAAAGAAAATTGAGTTTAAACTCTCTCTCTCTCTCTCTCTCGAATCTTCAAGCTCGTTAATAGAAAGTATATAATAAACCAGCAGCAAATTTAATGTGAAATTAAAAAAAATGCATTCCTATTACTGGAAGCAATCCTTGGCATGAGACTAAGTCTTCTCTCAAATATTTTAAAGAAAAATCATTTCAAAACTATTAATGTGCATGTTTGTGCCTTATCTGCTAGCAATTAAATTGATATCACTAATTATATATCTTTTGTAAGTCCTATGTAGTGTCAAAAGCTAAACTCCTCTCTCTTTGCTTTTCATCCATTTTGTATCCTAATTCATTATATGATAAGTGTACCAAACTTTAATGTTTAACCCCCCAACCATTCACGTAACACCTGGTCCAACATACCAATTTTCTTTAATTTTTGGTCCTTATTATGTGCAGCAAACGATAGCTATATATACATGGTTATCTTTTACTGCACATAATTATCTTCTTGTTATACATTATTTCGCATACAGTTATCTTCACATTGCACATAGTAAACATAAATGTGCACAATTATTATGCAATGAATATTGAAAATTAAAGAAAAATTGTATTGTGGACTAGATGTTAAGTGGCTGGTCAAGAGGCTAAACATTAAAGTCCGATCCATTTAAGGACCAGACATCAATTACCTCCTAACTTTCTAATGGAAGGATGAGGTCACTTGTTTTGGTGAAACACAACTAGAACTCTGAAAAAGAGAAAGAAGAAAGTAATTTCTTTGTGTTTTTATTCATCAATCTCTTAGGTATATATACAATCTAGAAATCCTATGTTAGGAAGAAAAACTAATTACATCAAATCCCTATAATATATTTACTTTCTATTATACAAATGCAATCTACTTCCTATTCTAGAAATGCAATATGTAACAATCCCTATGAATCAAATCAAATATATTTACTTTCTATTCTAAAAATAAATTTGTAACACTCTCCCTCAAGCTGGAGCATAATGTTTATCATGCCCAACTTGTTACAAAGATAATCAATCCGAACTCCATTTAGAGCTTTTGTAAAGATATCTCTCAATTGATCTCCTGTTTTCACATATCCGTAGAAATCAAACCTTGATGAATCTTCTCACGAACAAAATGACAATCAATCTAATATGCTTAGTTCATTCATGAAATACTAGATTAGATACAATATGAAGTGCAGCTTGATTGTCACACCATAACTTAGCTGGTATTAAAATCTTGAGGTCCACTTCAGTGAGGAGCTGATATATCCACATTATTTCATACACAGACATAGCCATAGCCCTATATTCTGATTCTGCACTTGAACATAAAACCACATTCTGCTTCTTGATTTTTTATGAAACCAAATTTTCTCTAATAAATACATAATAGCCTGAAGCAGATCTTCGATCTTCTTTGGATCCTGCCCAGTCAGCACCTGAAAAATATTCAATCCTAGTATGACCATGATTGCTATAGGATTCCTCTCCTAGGAGCTCATTTTAAGTAGTATAAAACTTGTTCTATAGCTCTTCAATGATCGACAGTTGGAAAAGGCATATATTGACTTACTACACTAACTGAATAGGCAATATCTGGACGAGTCACAGTAAGATAATGCAACTTTCCAACCAATCTTCTGTATTTTTCAGGATCTTCAAATAACTCACCATCTTTTGTAAGCTGCAAATTAGAAACCATTAAAGTGCTGCATGGTTTAGCTCCCAATTTTTTTTTATTTCAGACAATAAGTCAAGCACATACTTTCTTTGAGATAAGAAGTTCCATTTCTTACTTTTTGTCACCTCAACATCCAAGAAATACTTTAGTGTTCCTAAATCCTTGGTATGAAATTATTGTGAAGAAAAGATTTGAGAAATGAATACCATCAGTATCACTCCCATTAATAACAATGTCATCAATAGATAACTAATAGGATGATACTAGCTACAGACTGCTTGTAGAAAATGGAATGATCGGACTTACTCTTCTTCATACCAAACTTTTCAATAGCCTGACTAAACTTTCTAAACCAGGCCCGAGGACTTTTTTCAAGTCATACAAGGATTTATGAAGAAGACACACTTTTTTTATACTCCCCTTGAGCAACAAAACCAGGTGGTTGCTCCATATAAACTTTCTTCTAAAGATCACCATGAAGGAATGCATTCTTAATGTCTAACTGATGCAGAGGCCAATTATATGTGGCTGCCATAGAAATAAATAATCGACAGAAGTAAGTTTAGCAATAGAAGAAAAGGTATCAGAATAATCAACTTCATACGTTTGAGCATATCCCTTAGCAACTAGTCAAGCTTTTAATCTAGCAACAGTTCCATCATGATTGACTTTAACTGCAAATACCCATTTACATCCAATAGCTTTTTATCTAGGTAACTGTACTAGAGTCCAAGTACCATTATCATCTAAAGCATTTATCTCCTCAATCATAGCATTACACCATCTAGGATAAGATAGAGCTTCATGAACAGTCTTAGGAATAGTCACAAAATCAATAGATGCAATAAAAGAACAAGAGGATGTGATAAATGGAGCAAAAGGCATAGGAATAGAAATCGAATCAGGAATAGGAGGTTTAAAGGAAAGAAGACTAGAACTAGGTGATGTAATAGTATAGATTAGTAAATCATCTTTCTTTCCCTGACTGATAGGACCTAAAGATGAAGCGAATGGTATTTGTTCAAGAAAGGTAACATCAGCTGACATAAGGCACCTATTAAGATTGGAACAATAACATTATATCCTTTTTGCATACAAGAATATCTAAGAAAGATACACTTTAGAGATTTAAGATCAAGTTTCATAACCTGAGGTCGAACATTCCGAACAAAATAAGTACAACCAATATCTTAGGTTCAATAGAATATAATGACTTATTAGGAAAGAGGACATGAAAAGGAGTCTCATCAAAAAAGAACAAAGAAATGCATATGATTAATCAAAAATAGACCGTAGAAACTGTATCAGCCCAAAATTGTTTAGGGACTTGCATTTGAAATAACAAAGCTCTTGCAATTTTAAGAACATGTCTATTTTTTTTGTTCAACAACTCCATATGAGATGGTGTATCTACCAAAGTTATTAACTTTGTTTCATTTCGGCTGTTTTAGTTGAAACGATTTGTTTTGGTGGCTTATCCGAACAGATGAGCCCTACATTTTGCTTCAAAATTTTTTTGGTATTTCGGTGTTTCGCGTGTTTTGGCCATTTCGGCGTGTTTCGGTTGTTTCGACAAAATATGTTTTGGGACCAATTTGTGAATTCTTAAATCTTTCAAGATCATTTTAAAATATATATATATAATGTCAAAAAAAATGAAATCCTACATCTAATCAGTTTTTATAATCATTTTCACTTTTATTGACTTCCATTTTCTTTTCTAAAGTTACTAATAAATAATCCCCTTCTTATTAGTTGCATGGTGGGAACAATTTGGAAATGACACTCAAGAACTTCAAAAACTTGCTATTAGAATCCTTAGTCAATATTGTAGAGCAACTGGATGTGAAAGAAACTGGAGTAAATTTAATTTATTTATTCCAAAAAACGTAATAGGCTTGAACATAAAAGACTAAATGATTTAGTCTTTAAGAGATACAATCTCAAGCTCCGAAAGAGGTAAAAAAGATCTTGTTACTATGTGCATTATATGTTTTTTCAAATTAATTTTATAAGCTATAATTTTTTTTCTTTTCTTGTCTTTTTTATAGGAATTTGATGAAGTGAATAAATTGTGAACACAAGTTTTTATTTTTATCTTATTGTATGTTGTTGTTGATGATGAAACTTATGAATTGTGAACATAATTTTCATCTTTTATCTTTATTTTTATTGTTTTTGTTATTATTGTTTATGAATATATGAATTATAAATATACTTTTTATTTTATATATATATATATTCCAAAATGAAGCACTGAAATAATCCGATACCAAAATATTTTGTTTCATAAGCTAAAACGAAAAATAATCCAAAACAAATTGATAACTTTAGTATCTGCACAAGAAGTTTGATGAATGATGCCATGTTGAACCATATAATTTTGAAAGAATTCTGATAAATATTCCTTAGCATTATCACTTCTCAAAATTTGTAGAGGCACATTAAATTGAGTTTTGATTTCAGCACAAAAAGTAGTAAAATAAGAAAAATTCTGAATAGATTTTTATTAAAAAAACCATATCATTTGAGAATAATCATTAATAAAGGTAACAAAATATTTAAACCTAGTTTTAGACTCAGGACAAGGACCCCAACATCAGAGTGAACTAACTCAAAAGAAGCACTAGCTCTTTTATTGATTCTAGGACTAGAACTCAAATGATGATGTTTGGCAAATTGACAAGACTCGCAATTTAATGAAGATAGGCTAAAAAATAGAGGATAAAGTTCTTTAACATAGGCAATAAAGGATGACCCAATCGACAATGTTCTTCAAAAGGGGTTACAACCTCAGAATAAGCAACAGACTTTAATACTTGTATATAGAAAATGTAGAGGCTTTCAGACTCATGTCCTTTACCAATAATTCTTTTCGTCATAAGATCTTGAAATAGATAAAAATCAGGATAGAATGTAATACAACAATTAAGAAAGAGTAAGTTTACTGATGGAGACTAAATTAAAAGATAAGTTAGGTAAACTTAAAATAAATTTCGGATCTGGGGATCTGGATAACTTCAAATTCAGAGAAGTGTGAAAGCAAGTCCCGCACCTGCTGGAGATACCGAATCATATTTGGCTCTCGGGCCTTGAACTCGCCCCGCATATGACCGGCTACCAACTGAGAGTCGGTAAAGGCATTCGGCTTCTTCACTTTCAGATCATGGGTGATTTGGAGTCCAGTGAGCAGAGCTTCATATTCGGCTTCGTTGTTGGAGGCTGGGAAGGAGAAGCAAACGCCATACCGAAGGTCGCCCCCTTCGGCTGGTGAGGATTAAACCAGCACCGGAGCCATTGGCATTGGAGGATCCATCGACGTGGAGCAGCCACAGGGCGTTTGATCTCAGATGCTCGGAGGAGTCCAGAGTGGAGCCATCCTTTGGGATGGTGCATTCAAGGAGGCAATCAGCTAGTACTTGCGCTTTGATGGCTGGGCGAGGTTGATATCGGATATCATGCTCGCTTAACTCAATGGCCCACTTAGCCATTCTCCCTGATGTCTCCGAGTGATGGACCACTGCCTTGATGGGTTGATCGGTGAGAACTATCACAGAATGCGCC